>JAOVYU010000063.1:3425271-3440628 GCA_025674565.1 Synodontis membranacea | reverse complement strand
AGCCAAGAAAGCCCAACAGCATCTCTACTTTCTGCAGAGGCTGAGGAAAGCCCATCTCCCACCACCCATCCTCACAATTTTTTACAAAGGGACGATCGAGAGTATCCTGAGTAGCTGTATCACTGTCTGGTATGGAAATTGCACTGTAACAGACCGCAAGACCCTGCAACAGGTGAGACCCTGCAACGGGTGAGCCATTCTTACATAGTGAGAATCGCTGAGAAGATCAGCAGTGTCTCTCTCCCTTCCATAACAGACATTCACCAAACACTGCATCCGCAAAGTCACCAGCATTGTGGACGACCCCACACATCCCTCACACCAACTCTTCACCCTACTGCCATCTCGTAAGAGGTACCGAAGCATTCGGGCCCTCACTACCAGACTCTGCAACAGTTTCTTCCCTCAAGCCATCAGCCTTCTAAATACTCAGGGACTGGACTGAGACACACACACACAGTCATTACACCACTCTGATAGCATTTCACCTTGCACTACAACTTGTTTTTTGCTGCTACACATTAGTTGCTGCTCGTGTGCATCGTCTCTTGTTGCACTTGTCTCGTGTTTGTTTTTGACCTACTTGCTGTTTTTGCACATCTGCACACGTGCACTTTATGCAGTCGTCTTGTCTTTATGTGGCATACGTGCAATTTATGTATTTGTCTCAATCCTTTTATGTAGCACCATTGTCCTGGGGAACGTTATTTCATTTCACCATGTACTGTACCACATGTATATTGTTGAAATCACAATAAAGCTACCTTGAACCTGTTTTTGGTCTATTAAAGAAAATGTAATCAGGGTGGTAATGTTTAGATAGCCACATTTAATTTGGTAACATTCAAAAGCATGACTTTTGCTTCATAATATGTAGCTAAGAATTTAAATGGACCACAAAAACATTTCAATTACTGTTTTAAACAACTGAACATGGAAGATTAAGGGACACAAAAATGGCAATGTTTTTTCTGTGTCAGAAAAAACGTTTTAGGCATCATAACACCGGTAATAATCTGTCACCTTAGAATAAAAACAAATAATTTGTGTGCACGATCACAGATCGATTTCAGGGATCTTTAAATGTGTGTAGCTTACCTTCAATCCCTGCCAGGGCAAGCTGGTTCTGTTGAAGTACATCAGCACATAGCCTAGAGATTCCATGTCATCTCGACGACTGTTGGACACAAAATAACTCAATTTAATAACAGCAGATCACATTACTTACAGGAACCAGTGATTCATAACACAAAGCTTTTTAAAAAGCAAAGAACCCTCTGTCTATCTATTCATTCAATGTAAGAAATTTAGAATTCTTTGCTTTTTGTATATCTTTTTATACAAAAAAGGTGAAAAGAAACCAAGTACAGATAGCATGTCTGCAGGCTACATATGCAAGAAATGCCTGAAGACCATTAAAAACCAATAATATCTGATCACAGTTTCATGTATTTCAGTAAAATATTATTAATCTGTATGAAGCAATTTTAAGCATTTTATACAACATGCTAAAAAACAAAATCTGTCAAAAAAATCTGTTGGCTACCAGCCTCAGTTTTGCTAAAAGACAGAAAAACAGGCACTCATACAAACTAACTATATAACCATCAATCATGATTTAATCTGAGGACTATTAGTTCAAGATCCAAACCTGTCAAAAGTAGGGCTGGGTACCAAACATCAGTACCCAAAAGGCATAAACTAAGGACACAAACAAAATCAAAAAGATTAATAAGTTTGCCTTAGGTGGCACAATGGAAAAGTATTCACCCCTTCCTCAGGAGATTGCGAATTCTCCTGCAATACTGCAGTATTCACAATACTGGCTGTGCTCAGACAAACAATTTATTCTCTAGAGTTGTGGCTGCTCTTAACAAAGCAAAAATCTCCACAGTGCAATTCAGTTCATATCATAACTGCAACATAGTTCATTGCCTCATACTTTCATATTGCTTCTATGTATAGTTTTTTTTTTTGCACAGTCATGTACAGTATTTATTCTAAAAAGTCCTTTGCACATCTCTTCACATTCTTGTATTCTTCAGCGTGGGTCAGAGATGCGCTTAAATGGACTGATGGATTTAGGTTAGCATCCAGGCAGCATCTTTACTCTGGTAGTAAAACTCATCAGGAGTCAGGGACATTAAGAGATGGCACTGGCTGGAGCATTGGGGCACTGGGCAGGACCAATTCCCCACGATTTATCTTAACATTCAGGGGCATCGCTGCAATGGATGCATGGCTCAGAGTGGGTCAGGAATGTGCTTAGGCATCACCAAGGCTTTAGCATGACATCCAGGCTGTATCTTTGCACTGATAGCATGGCTCAGTCCAGGTCGAGGAACCTTCAGGGACATCCCCAAAAATAAAATTCAGCCACTCTTTTCATAAATGATCGTCCTTTTGAAGTCTGTGTTGACTACGGTTTTCTTTTCTGCAATCTGGAACAGCATACTTGTGCTTCCTCACCAACATTTCTGCTTTTTCTTTTGCTGAATAACTATTTTATATATGACCCCACCTTCTTGATTCAGACTGCTATGAGTGGTCATATGTGGATTGGGTGTGATACATACACAAGTGCTAAATACGAAATACATGTTTTTCCTAACTGCCCTGTTCTCTGTATATTTTTTCCTAAGGCCATTACAGACTGAGAAGGAAACAGTCAACTTTGAAAGTCCTAGTACATCCGCAAGGCATATCGACATCTTATTTCAAAACCAACAAGAAAAGAAAAATTTAACCATATGCACAATTACATTAGAAGAGTTATACTGATGTAAGTTTTTTAATTAATGCATTCCTTTCTTTCATTGTTACTTTCATAGTACTTTTTTCACTTGATTTTATGAAATAAGATATATAATAATAAATTGAGATACCGTAGTTCTGATTTTCATGATCTATAAGCCATAATTATAATTAAGATGAAAAAAGACTTGAAAATTCACTTCATATACAATATAGAATAGATAAAAGTTCCTCTTTTTTACAAAAAAAAAAATACACCCTGGCAATATTCACATATTTTAGATGCACTAGTATGACAAGTTCTATGCATATTTAAGTAGTATTTTCCATTTTCCTCAAAAATGACTATCAAAAAGTGAAAAGTTGATTATTGGGCAATTGTGATATTTTATTGTGAATATGTGCAAAACATAAAGCACAGTGACAAACTGTTCTGGTCAACTGCGGTAATTCTGTAGGGTCTTTGGTATATAAACATAAAAGCTTTTAATCACCAGATTCATATGACCAAGTAAATGACCATCTAACACTTATCACTATGCCTATGAACTATGCATTTGCAGAGGCTGTTAACACCCCTCCCCGTCCAACACCAACCCTTTGTTTGGAAGGTTTTTGGAGAGGAGAAGAAAACTATAACAGAAATCTCCACACATTTTTGCAGTATAAATTGTCATTGGAATTTAAATGCTTGGTTGTTTGTTTATCAAAGAATTAACTTATACTTTGGACCTGGGTGAAGTTTGTTTACATTGAACTCACAACTTCCGTTGCTACCTGTATGTAAGACTACATCTTGTCCTTATTCTATGTTACATAATTTTCTCATTTCTGTAAAATGTAGGAGACGTCTTCTCCATATGACTTAGAGCACTCTGACCTGTATAAGACCACATATCTTGCATACATGCTATCATACTTTTATTTGTTCTGTTTAGGATAACATCTTTAGAATGTGCCACTCATGTATATGTTGATTTTTTTCTCTACTCATTTTAATTCCTTTGTTTTAATCACATTACTCACAATCATCTTATCTTCAACCTTGAATGATGTACCATAACTCATGATCTTTTTGCTATAAATGCCTTTACACTCAGATATTAAAATCAAGCAGAGTTCTAAACGAGACCGCGTCTATTTTGTCTATTTTAGAGCAGATAGTGGCCTAATGGTTAGGGACGCGGCCCTCTAACCGAAAGATTGCAGGTTTGAACCCCAGGGCCAGCAGGTACCTCTGAGGTACCCTGAGCAAGGTACTGCGCCCCCATGCACTGCTCCCCAGGCGCTGAAAAAATAGCTGCCCCCGGCTTTGCGTCACTTTCACATATGGGTCAAAAGCAGAGGACCAATTTCGTTGTTGTGCACTGTGTGCTGTGGTGTGTCAATAATGACAATTACTCACGTTCACGTTCAAATGATTGAGAGAGCGAGAGAACAAGGGAGAGAGAGGATTGCTGAGTCTGGTGGTGATTTGAACCCGAATCAAAATCCTTACCCTGTAATTAATGTTTTTCAAATTTAACATGTAAAAACTGAAGGGAAAATTCAACTGCTTTTTCTCATCTTGTCATACAGTCCCCTCTGTAAGTATTGGAACTGCAAGACCAAATCTTTGCTATACCCCAAAGACACCTGGGTTTGAGCTCAAAAGATGAAATGACAGGCCTGAAGACCATAAACCTGTTTTTGGGATAAAAGCAAGCCATTCTGAATCTAAGAACAGAAGGAAAATTGATTACAGCCATTGCACAAGCATTGGCCACAGCCAATATGGAACAACAATTTGGAAATATCCTGAAAAAGAGAGAACCCAACAGTGTAATAACCAGACACTGAACTGGTCAGTCAAGAAAAAAGTTGTTAAACATTGTGAGAGAAGTAAAGAAAACCCTAGAAACAAGAGTCAGTGACAACAACCTCTACAGGGCAGCGGTGAAGGCATCACCATCCACCATTTGAACCATTTGTAATTTTTAAAGCAGAAATACAGAGGCCATAATACATTATGCAAACTGCTCATCAGCAGCAAGAATCAGAAAACTAGATCGGAATTTCCAATACAAAGATGAGTTATGAAAGTTCTGGAACCAAGATTAACTTCTACCAAAAGTGATGAAACGGCCAGAGTGGAAAAAGAAAGGATCTGCTCAAGCTCCAAGAGACACAAGGTTGTTGGTCAAGAATGGTGGAGCTAGTGTCATGGCTTGGGCTTGCACGGCTGTTTCTGGAATGGGCTCACTAATCTTTATTGATGATGTAACTAATAAAGGTAGCAGTAGAATAAATTCAGAAGTCTACAGGACCATTCAGTCTGCCGATATAGAAAGAAATGCATCCAAACTAATCAGGAGGAACTTCATCATGCAGCAAGACGTGATGCAGCAAGTGTGTTGTCACCAGAACACACTGACAACACAATAAATTACTTCATCAAGAAGAAAGCGTAAGATTTTAAACTGGCCAATCATTCAACACTTAGTGGAACATGAATTTTACCTCTTGAAGAGGAGACTGCTTCACTATGGTATTACATTCCACACAGGAATAGAGGTCTTTGAACTCTTACAATATTACTTATTTCTGCTATAGGTTAACAATGCATCTAATCTAGAAATCATAGAAATCATCTGACTAATCGCACTGTTCCTAAACACCACACATCTAGTCAGACTCTCTAGCAAATTTGACCGTTTTTTTCATTCAAAAGATTAGCTGTGATCAGATGCGACATGTGAAAAAGCAGTGTAACTCTGGTGAGTCAGTGCCAAAAGTGGTGCTGATTATTAATAGTCTACCTTGTTGGGTTTTTAACCTGTCAACAAATCATTTTAACTTGAAAACACAAGAAAGACTGCAAAAAAAACTGTTACACCATTCATGAGCTACTTACCACATTATCCACAGCTGTTATTACATTTTAAATAATCATAATACGGTAGGATACAATAGACATTATAGAATACAATAGTGCTTTCTGTGGGTGCTTTAGATTAGCAGCTGTAACAATTCAGATGTGCTGTAGCAGTAATCATATTTAAATATTTTTACTTAAACCAATGCTATCACCAAAGCAAAGAGTAAGAGCTAACTAACAGAAAATTAAACAAAAGTTACACGACTGTGTCTGCTATAAAATATAGTTTGGCATGATTGTGTAGTGTCGTCTACACACCTCTGTTCTATGCCCAAGTGTGCATTGATGCTAGCATAGCGGGCTGTGCCTGTGAGGTTTTTGTCTTCTCTGTAGGGTATGTGCTGCCGTGTCCTGTTGTCCCGGTATTTTTTGGCCAGACCAAAGTCAATGAGGAACAACTGCAAAAAACAAATCAGATCACTGATGTTAAACCGTGCCACCTTAAATATAAACACAATGCACACTAGAGGAAGTTTTGGGACTTCTGAACCCTTCAAAGATATGTTCAGGACATGAAAGTGTATAATGATGCGTACAAAAAAATAAGGAACTGCTCATTAACTGAATGAAAAAAGATGATAAAAATCTGGCTGATTCAGAGGAGCAAGATTCACAAATGCTGTCCATTCTGGTTTTTAAATGTGTAAACATCACATCTTTATAAAAATTGAAAAAAGCTGAAAGGGAATTCTTAAATAGTTCAATTGGTTGAAATAAAGTGCAGACTGACAAACATCTGGAAAGAAAGTGGTGGCCTATGCCAAAGATAACCATGTACTAGCATCATTAAAATGAATTAAATTAATTACATGTACATGTAATTCTCAGACACACAGTGGACCTACTGTGAGAGAAATTTTGCACTTTTACTTTTATTCCATAGACTTCAGTGCATATACTGACTTCAAATTTGCAGAATGTCTTGACATTTACGGGTAAACAAAGATATGTGTTCAGATGCTTAAGCAAACCTGACAAGTAAAAAACCATTTGGACATAAAATAAGAAAAAAGTATTCTGCACTAATAATTCTACAGAGGTAATTAACTATTCGCAGCTTTCCATTCCAATTTTGACTCATACAACTTGCCAAATCGCATTCAAATCCTCACGTTTATGAGGGCCCCTCTGATGAATTCCAATATCACAATCCTTCTTAAATTTTCAATGGGACTCATCAGGAGATGCAAGGCCCTCTAAAAGTTATTTTGTCTGTATGTTTTGGATGATTGTCTTGTTGCACCTCCAGTTCTCCCCAGACTCAGATTATTGGCTATTCAGGCTATTCCCCTAGCACAAATTTCCATTGATCACATGTAATATCCCAGTAACATTTACAGAGAAGCAGCCCCCAACCATGAAACTTCCACCTCTATACTTAAGTGTGATGTTGTTTGGATCATGTGTGCAACCGTATGTACGTTTTTCTTATCAATATATGACATTTTCACAATGGTGGCAATTGCACCATTTTTTTTCTTTTCTTTTTTTTTTGAGGAAGGTTAGTTTCGAGTACCACTTTTTTACCAAAACGTAAGAATGTGCTTGAAAATGTCAAGCGGCATAACTGCAAAAGAATGACATTAAATAGTGTATCCCCAAGCTTGTACTAGTGTATAAATTTTAAAAATAAGGGAAAAAGTAAAATATTTTGCATACTTAATTCAAAAAGGAAAACTTTCATATAATCTATAATCATTACATAAAAAAGTGAAGTGAAATATTATGGCTTTATAGCTCACAAAAAAAATTCTGTATCTCAAATTATTAGACTACTTCCTAAGATCAATCAAAAAAGGATTTACAACATAGAAGTGTTCCCAAGTCTGAAAAGTATGAATATTTACAGTCAATACTTGTTTGGGGCTCCTTTACCACAAATTACTGCATCAATATTTCGTGGCATGGAGGCAATCAGCTTGTGGCACTGCTATGGTCTTACTGAAGCCCAGGTTGCTTTGATAGAGGCCTTCAGTTCATCTGTATTTTTGGGTCGGGTGTTTCTCATCTTCCTCTTGACGATACAGGTCAGGTCAAGCGAGTTGATTGGCCAAACAAGCACAGTATTATCACAGTTAGCAAACCATTTGGTAGTAGTATTGGCACTATGGGCACTGCAGACAATTCTCAAAAGACAGTTGCCAACCTTGCCCATGCGGCACACGCAGACATTAGGACTCCTTCTCAGTGATAGTTTCCGTTAAAATGGTCTTCGTGAACAATATTTAAAAAATGCTTTTGCATTTCAGAAGGCTGACGAGTGAAATGATTCCCTAAATTAATTATAATATTTAGAACAACGGTGTTCCATTACTTTTATTTATTACTAAATACTTCTAAGGTAAGAGTAAATGTAGCACCAGAGTCGTGGAGGAATGCTGCCTCATTTTACTATTTACTATCCCCTATCTACTTTTATTAATAAAAGCCTTATTTGAAATTTAAAAACAAGAAAAAATATGAGACTAATTAAGATTTTCATCTTTAAAGGGCAACATATTTGCCATTATTCCAGAAATATTCTTTCAAAATTGATTAAAACCACAAAAATTTTACTTGGTCACCAGAAAAAGAATGTATGCAAATAGTGTTCAAGTTTATCTTGTGAGTTACACTAAATCATATGGATACAAAATAATTAACATTATGTCATTAACACGTATGTAAATTTTAAGTTAAATATATTAGTGAATATATAGGAAATATATTTATGTAATTAAAATTAAAACGTAATTAAAAGGGTCTGAATAATTATTTCCCCACCTGCACGTGATATAGATTAAGCTTCGCTGTATGACTTGCACAAAACAATATCATGTCACGTTTGAAGTATGATATGAATAAAGCATTACCAATGAAGTTTAATCTAGCACAGTACATTCACTTC
The DNA here is from genome assembly GCA_025674565.1 of Synodontis membranacea. Classification (NCBI taxonomy): domain Eukaryota; kingdom Metazoa; phylum Chordata; class Actinopteri; order Siluriformes; family Mochokidae; genus Synodontis; species Synodontis membranacea. Next base: position 3,432,070 of record JAOVYU010000063.1, on the reverse strand, counting down.
TGAGTTGCAGTATAGTGTCTCTGTGCAAACAAACCATGTCTCACCGCAAAACTCAAAATATATGCGTTTTGTTGCATGAAGTACCACACTTGTGCAAGAAAAAAAAAATCAATGACAGAATCAAAAACGCAAAACTAGCAATGTACCTCAAATTGCTTACTTACATACTCCTCTCAACGATTACTGAGAACCAGCACTCACTTGGTTTTCATATTACAGTAAGTGTTTGAATTTCACCAGCCCACATGTTAAAAATTAGAGGAAGGTTAGTTTCGAGTACCACTCTGCCGGATTTTTTTTTTTACATTAATAAATACCTTCAATTGTAAGGTTGAAGTTTTCTATTTGAGACTTGGCTTATGACAATCACAACCACAGCAGAAAGCTTTTAATGAGAAAACAGGACAGCAGTAAGTTTAACATAAAAGAAATAAATATTTTGCAGCTCAACTGCAAAACATGACAGACAGGGATGTTCTGACTCTGATGTGCCATCTAGTGAATGTTGCTTGAACACCTTCTGAATGCAGGCAATATTACGCAACAAGTGTGTGCTCTCATGCTGCCACTACAGCACATGCAAAGAATAAACCATATCTTCATATCAGACTAACACACCATGCTGTCCTGGATTAACTTACTATAAGGTAGTACAAATCCATATTTCAACTGTTTGGCAAACGGACCCCAGCAGACTTCATAATTTTTGTGATCCCCATGCTTTGATCACGTTATGTTTCATTAAATTCCAGATTATAATACAGGACTTCTGTCACTTGAGGGTATTGACTATAAATTGACTTACTAAAAACCCAATGGAATATTCTTTGCACTGACCAGTCACTTGTGTTACACATACATAAGTTACTGACACAATAATACCCTCAAGTGACAGAAGTCCTGTATTATAATCTGGAATTTAATGAAACATAACGTGATCAAAGCATGGGGATCACAAAAATTATGAAGTCTGCTGGGGTCCGTTTGCCAAACAGTTGAAATATTGATTTGTACTACCTTTATCTTATGGTGGCATTCTGAAACTTGAAAATATACTGCATGACCACATTAAAGCACATCATTCCATAAAGTGCACTCACACTCTAACATCCAAATCTTATAAAAGTCCATAATGCCACATAATTGCATAATTGCATAGGGGAGAAGACCTTGTGGTACTAATGAATTTTGGTGATGCACATTTTTAATATTCTGATGGTCAACACAGATATTTGCACATTATATTAAAGAAAACAAGGAAATTTAGGCTCTTATTTTTTTCAGATGAGAAAATATACTCAAGTGGCCATACATTTACCACATATGTACAGAAACGTTTGCTTTTCCTCCTGATTTTTAAATATGGTGATCTGCCAAGAATGACATACACAGACAAATTCTCATGGAAAACAGAAATGGAGTATTCATACCATACCATCTTTATTTATTAAAAAAAACCTTAAAACAACCATAGCTGACACAAAGTGCTGTACATTGGAGCAATAAAAACAAATAAGAAGAAAATACAAAGATATAGTTAAGACCAAATAACAGACCAAAGTCAGATAGCTAAAACAAAACTAAAAGAAAACTAAGTCCTGGTAGGGCCAAAAGCCAAAATATAAAAATAGGTTTTAAGACATGTTTTAAAGATGGACAGTGAGGGGGCCTCTCTAATGTGCAACGGCAAGTTATTCCATAATTTGGGCGCGACAACAGAGAAAGCCCTGTCGCCTCTGAGAATCCTCCTGGATCTCGGTACTTCCAGGAGCAGGTTACCAGCTGACCTGAGAGACTGACAAGGTATATAGGGATGGAGGAGCTCAGCTAGATAAGTCGGCGCAAGGTCGTGAAGAGCTTTAAAAACAAACAAGAATTTTAAAATGGACTCTATAATACACAGGCAGCAAAAGGAGTGAGGCTAGGACGGGAGTTATGTGCTCTCTTTTACGAGTTCCTGTTAAGAGTCGTGCAGCAGCATTTTGGACCAACTGTAGATGCGAGAGTAACACCTGACTCACTCCCACATAAAGTGAGCTACAGTAGTCCAGATGAGATGAAATAAAAGCATGAATCACTGTTTCAAAATGCTGCCTAGAAAGAAAAGATTTTACAGTTGCCAGTTGCCTTAAATGATAAAAACTGGACTTAATTACAGCTCTGATTTGACTATCCAGCTTAAAATCACTGTCCAACTTAACACCAAGATCAACAATAATGGGTTTACGATATGCCTCCAAAAATCCCAAATCAACAGGGGACGACTCACAGGGAGGGGCCACTTGGTCCAAACACAATCACCTCTGTTTTCTTTTCATTAAAGTTTAAAAAGTTTAAAGACAACCAGGCATTAATGTCATCTAGACATGCCAAGAGTGGTTTTATGGAGAGTACATCCTTCTGTTTTAAAGGTAAATAAATTCAACAGTCATCAGTATAACAATGAAACGAGATCCCATGCCATATAGAGATAGAGCCTAGAGGCAGTAAATACAGTGAAAAAAGCAGTGGCCCTAGAATTGAGCCCTGTGGGACACCATATAACAGAGAAGTAGCTGACGATTCAGAACCGAGAAAGTTCTATCTGCCAGACAAGACCTAAACCATTTAAGAACAGCGTCAAAGGTAGCAGTTCAGTGTGTTCAAGATACAATTGTTCAAGAGAATTATGTAACTGCTAGAAATACAAAAGAAGAGCAGAGAGAAAATAAAGGTTTGGAGAAAATCTGGATCTATGGATTGTGCACAATCACTTTTCAAGCAAAAGCAGCTGCATTAACCCAAGAAAATTCCCTTCACAGAAGGAAGAGCCACATTCAACTTGAACAAATATGATAACTGTCATGTCAGCTATGACACACAAAATATTACCAAAAAAGCAATGTAGTTTGGCACTGTTCTTGTGCACGCAAGTAAACACACGACAGTTCATTTTACAATGCCATAAATAGGTTTGTGGGATGTTCGTTAAAATGGAGAACAGGCCGCAATATGCAAGGCATGAGAATTTCTAAAAACAATAAGCTGGGTCTTTTTAATTTCACAACAAAATAATTTCTAATAAATTTCTCCATTACCATAGCATTCTAGGTTTTGAAATATGTCTTTAAATTTGCCACTTTTCCAAATAAGTATTTGTGGAAATTCTATGCATTTTGGTCAAACAGAATAGATCATTTGAGAGGTCTGAAAACTTCCCACTAACAAAACTAAACAAATCTATAGACTTTATTCAAGACTGAAAAACTCCATCTAAATTTGAAGCACATCTCCCCTTGAGCTGGGAAAACTCAAAACACTGTATTGTATATAAATTTAACTATGCTTAAAACGTGTCTGGTTTGATGCCACAGTGTCTAAAATATGAGGCGCAGACATACAGCCAGGGCCATGAATATTTGGACGCTGACAGTTATTTTAGTGGTCTAATACAGTATACTGGAGATAATGAATATGATCCCTCAGAGTGCAGAGATCTCAAAGAGCAGACTCTAACAGCATATACATGAAAATTCGATCAGCCCTTTATTATGTAATTGGACAAACTAACCAGTCATTTTAATACTTGTTCGCAAATCCTTTGCATTCAATAAATGCCTGAAGTCTGGAAAATATACGCTCAGCTCAAGGTCAGTTGATTGTCTTGGTCACTGCAGAACATTCGACTTCATCTTAAAAAAAATTAAATACATTGGGTTGCTTTCCAAGTATGTTTTGGGTCACTGTACATCTGTATTCTTTGATTTATCCAAATGCAGTGCAAAAACCTGCACACTTATGAAGTCATCCTGCTTTTTTAGTCATCAGTGACATCAATGAATTCAAGGGAACCAGTTCTACTGGCTGCCATGTATGCCCACACCATAAGATTGATGTGGTACGGTTCAGATCGTGATCAGTTTCTGTGGCAAACTCTAATCTTATCTTAGTCTTTCTAACGCTTAACAACTTGAAAAACTCTGTATTTAATTGGGTGAAGTTTTCCCACCTCTTGAGTGTGTTTTTGATCTTGCCAACCATTGTAAATGGGCGTTTCATCATCAAGGAAAGAATTATTGCATTATCCACCACAGTTGTTGTCAATGGTCTTCTATGACTTCCCAAGCTTACAAGTGCTTTTCTTCTTTTTTTTAAGACGGTACAAGTTGATTTGGCCTCAACAAACTTTTGTAAGATCTCATGGGTTTGCTGATTTTTTTGCCTAATGATTGCTTGCTTCGCTGGCACTGAACAGATTCCAACTGCAAATGTCACATACTAAACAACTTGGTCAACTCTAAAGCTTTTGTCTGCATACTTGTAACTGAAATAATGAGAGAATAACACACATCTGGTCATAGAATAACTGCAGCCTGGTCATTAATAACTGGTCCTTTAAATATGCAAATACACAATCAAATGATGTAATTCCAACAACTTTCACCCAATCCAGATGACAATACACTCAAATTAAAGCTGAAAGTTTTTTTCATTGTAGTACTTAGTTGCCATCATCTATTTATTTAATTATTAACTTTATCAATTCCCAAATGCTTACAGACCTGACTCTGTGCACATGTACACACATACAGAAACACATACGGGGTGTGATCAAAAGTTCTGAGACTGTTCCTGCTGCAAACGAATGGAGCCTGGTATGGTCATTTGTGTGCAGCAGAAGCAAGAAGTAACTTTTGTGAGAAGGTATGCAGAGTGACATCACACTGTCAACATCAGGACATACGTTTTTGTGACAGTGAACATGTCTGCATTTGTTACTTTTCTAAAAACCTGAGCATAAAGCAAAGGTCAAATTCTAGGAAATCAGCAATGGAGACCATAGAAAAGCTTTCACAAGAACAACTATGACTTCTAAACCCTCTGAAGCACAAATGCCACTCAACATGCCTCATCTGGCTCATTGTTTCAGGCTTTTCTAGGGTCATTTCAAGGAACACAGAATTTGACATTCGCTCTCTGTGCAAAATCAGGTCACATTAACAAGTATAAACGGGTCCTGATGCTGACAGCATACCAGCACACCACGCAGCATACCGCCTCACAGTTGCAACAAAAACGTAAGATCACACCACACACACACACACATATATATATATATATACACACACACACACATACATACACACACACACACACACACACACACACACACAGTTATGTTCAGTATAATAGCCATATGTTTAAAAATGAATAAAGCCCAAAGTCCTTAAAATAGCTTTTATTTCTATACACGCAAATGCATTGGGAAAACTGTACTTTCTATTCCTAATCAAAACATGTAGAAAAATGATCAAATTTGTGTTAATCCTTTATAAAATTTAAGAAAAAGGAATATTAGGCTGTTCAAAAAAACAGCAGTAGTCTGCATTCTTCTTTACAAACTCATTCACTGTGTAAACTGAAAAAAAAGAAAAAACTTTCAAGATTTAGCTTCCCTTTGAATCACAGAACTAACATTTAGTTGTATAACCATGGTTTCTGAGAACTGCTGCACATCTGCGTTGCATTTAGTCAACCAACTTCTGGCACCTGTGAACAGGTATTCCAGCCCAGGATGATTGGACTACATTCCACAATTCTTCAGCATTTCTTGGTTTTGCCTCAGACACAGCATGTATGATGTCACCCGACAAGTTTTCTATTGGGTTAAGATCCGGGGATTGGGCTGGCCACTCTATAACGTCAATCTTGTCGGTCTGGAACCAAGATGTTGCTTTTTACTGGTGTGTTTGGGGTCGCTGTCTTGCTGAAACACCCATTTCAAGGGCATGTCCTCTTCGGCATATGGTAACGACCTCTTCAAGTATTTTAATGTACTCAAATTGATCCATGATCCCTGGTATGCGATGAATAGGCCCAACACCATAGTATGAGAAATATCCTATGCTTGTGCCACCATGATTCACTGTTTTCTGAGTGTACTATGGCTTGAATTCAGTGTTTGGAGGACGTCTGACAAACTGTGTGCAGCCCCTAGCCCCAAAAAGAACAATCTTGCTTTCATCAGTCCACAAAATGTTGCGTGATTTCTCCTTAGGCCAGTAAATATGTTCTTTGGCAAATTCTAATCTCTTCAGCACATCTTTTTTTTCAGCATTGGGACTTTGCGAGGGCTTCTTGCCAGTTGGCTTCTAATTAGTAGGCATCTTCTAATTGTCACAGTACTCACGGATAACTTTAGACCTTCCTTGATCTTCCTGGAGCTGATCATTGGCTGAGTCTTTGCCATCTTGGCTATTTTTTGATCCATTCGAATGGTAGTTTTCAGTTTTCTTTCACGTCTTTCAGGTTTTGGTTGCCATTTTAAAACATTGCAGATCAATTTAGCTGGACAGCCTATCATTTTCTGCACTTTTTTTTTACATATTCCCCTCTCCAATCAACTTTGAATCAAAGTATGCTGCTCTTCTGCAGAATGTCTGGAACGACCCATTCTACTGAGATTTTCTGAGAGAAAAGCATTATAACCAGCATGTACAACATTTGCTGCCTTCCTTCCTAAAATAAGGGCTGTAATTGACACCTGTTTTTTCACAGAATGAATTACCTTACTAATTTAACTTCACACTGCTATTAATTTGAACACGTCCCTTTCAATTAATGGTTCAATTACACAGAACCAGCAGCATGCATGTCATATCTATTGGTTTTCTATTATTCTGCTACACCTACTAGCAAATTATTTGCCATGTAGAAAAAGGTAGAAAATTAATTTCTAGCAAGAACAGTGATGGATTAGGTTAGTGATGTCGGACTGCTACAACTGTGTGTGTGTGTGTGTGTGTGTGTGTGTATGTAT
>JAOVYU010000063.1:3380529-3392939 GCA_025674565.1 Synodontis membranacea | reverse complement strand
TCCATGATGCAGTAATTATTGAGTAGTATGGTTATGGTATTATGCAGGACAACAGTGGTGTTGAGCAGGCAGTAAGGGCAATGATGTCTGTCATTCTAAACGCTTTGGAGGAGTCACAGAGAAGACCAGCTTCTGCACCAAGGATGCCTTCAGCCGTGACGGACACACAAAACCAAGCATCTGGTTCTGCCAGGCCTGAAACGAGTGCCAGTGTAGCATTCCAGCAAGACATGTGCAGGTTATCCATCAGTGCCGCCAAATATGATAATGTTATATCTACAAACAGTAAAAAAAGGAATTTTTACGGTTTCCTTTTTCCATTTCCTTTTATCCATTTTCCTTTCTGCCAATAGCGAGCAGATGGTGGCCTAATGGTTAGGGAAGTGGCCCTATAACTGAAAGATTGCTGGTTCGATTCCCATGGCCAGCTGGTACCCTGAGGAAGTGATTTTTTTTACCCTGTGCTTTTTTTTTAAGCACAAGACATTCATAGAGCCTCTCCAATATCTGTGTTTGTAGCAATAGCTAAGGTATAAAAATAAAGCAATCACAACATTATAATCTGCTACGTCTCAGGGAAGCTTATCTGCATGCTCGTCGTCCTCATCGGGGTCTGGACCTGACTGCAGTTCGTCGTCGTACATATTTAGACAGATTTGTGAACAATATTTAAGAGTAATGGGTCTTTTGTGTATATAGAAAATTTATTGGCGAGCGATCGTCGAAGGGGGGGGCTGGCGAGCGATCGTCGACGAGGTGGGGGGTGGCGAGCGATCGTCGACGGGAGCGGGGTGGCGAGCGATCGTCGACGAAAAGGTATGCTGCATAACAGGGCCCCATGTCAGTGCTGGGCCCCTAGAATCATTCTAACCTATATATATATATAAAACACAAGGACTGGTTTAAAATATCACCAGTGTGAAGAGGGTAAAAAGTTGCATATAAAACACAGTTGTGGGTGTAATGAACAAGAATGTGGTGGATGACTTACTTATTCTTTTTTCCCCCAGATCTCAATATGTATTCATTTTGTCCCAAACAATAAACAGACATTCAGTAACCATGTGGGGGAAAAATAAGAACACCCACACACACCTGAACATAATCACACCAAGCTGTATAAAGATACTCACCTGAACATGCCAAACCTTGATTTAGTATATGCTTTGGTACTCTGGTTTTGACTCTTGATGTTTGTTTTGGATTTTTGATCCTGTCTTGAGACTGATCAAAAGTTTTCTGACCACCCAACTACTTTTTTGCCAGTTTTATTAATAAAACTACTAACTGCATTCATATCTATATTTGACTCCCTCTTCAGACACCTTGTTTTCCTTTTTTATATTTTCTGTTGTCCTATTTTTGACCCACACAGATTATTCTGATTTATGATAAACACTGATCAAGCATAACAGTATGACCACCTGCCTAATATTTTGTTGGTCCCACTTTTGCTGCCAAAACAGCCCTGACCCATCAAGTTTTGAGGTAGGACCTCCATGGATCAGACTTGATTGGATTGATATCTGGGGAATTTGGAGGCCAAGTCAACACCTAAAACTCATCATTGTGCTCCTCAAAACATTCCTGAATAATTTTTTTGCTTTGTGGCAGTGCTTTCCTGCTGAAAGAGGTCACAGCCATCAGGGTATACTGTTTCCATGAAAGGGTGTACATGGTCTGCAACAATACTTAGGTAGGTGGTACGTGTCAAAGTAACATAAACATGAATGGCATGACCCAAGGATTCCCAGTAGATCATTGCCCAAAGCATCACACTGCCTCCGCTGGCTTGCCTTCTTCCCACAGTGCATCCTGGGGCCATGTGTTCCCCAGGTAAGCGATGCACCCGCACCCGGTCATCCATGTGTTGTAAAAAAGCATGATTCCTCAGACCAGGCCACCTTCTTCCACTGGTCTGTGGTCCAGTTCTGATGCTCATATGCCCATTGTTGCTGCTTTTGGTGGTGGACAGTGGTCCAAATGAGCACCTTGTCTGCGGCTATGCTGCCCCATATGCAGCAAACTGCGATGCACTGTGTATTCCAACACCTTTCAATCAGAACCAGAATTAACTTCTTCAGAAATTTGAGCTACAGTAGCCCGTCTGTTGGATTGGATCACAGAGGCCAGCCATTGCTCCCCACATGCAAAAATTAGCCTTGGCTGCCCATAACGCTGTCGCTGATTCACCACTGTTCCTTCCTTGGACTACTTTTGATAGGTACTCACCATTGCAGACCGGGAACATCCCACAAGAGTTGCAGTTTGGAGATGCTCTGACCCAGTCATCTAGCCATCACAATTTGGCCCTTGCAAACTCACTCAAGCCCTTGAGTTCACTTTCTGCCAAATACATCCCACCCAGTAGCAGGTAAAATGATAAAGAGATAATCAGTGTTATTTGCTTCACCTGTCAGTGGTCATAATGTTATGCCTGATCGGTGTATACAGTGCAACCTCTGGTTACGAATGCGTCTGAACACGTACAAATTGGTGTTAGTTTTGTTGGTGTTGTTCAAGGTGTTCTCAGTGTTATTCAATGTTTTTAAATTTATATACTATAATAGTGTACATTCTATAGTATAATTAACTATATTTGTGCTTAAAAATCTTTAAAAAAATTACATATAGTTTGTACGGTCTGGAATGGATTAATCGTATTTACATGCAATCCTGTGAAGAAATTACGGTCGGGTCAAGACCAAATTTCTGTTCAAGTTCTGGAACAGATCACGGTCGTGACCCAAGGTTCCACTGTATTTGATCTATTTATTTGATTTATGAATAAATTATCATTTGTTCTATTTGACTGCATTAAAATCATTATATTATTACAATCATTAAATTGTGAACTTTAATTGCAGCAATAAAATATTATTATGATTTTTTGTTTTGTAAGTGACAATAGCAACTTCAATTAAAAAGTATTTTAAATTACCACAATGATGCAGGGCATCTTCACTGCTTAGTCATTACAAAGAAATCCCAATGAACAGCTTTTCTGCTTTGTTTAAGGGACTTTCCCTATCTTTCTTAGAAAAAAATACAACAACTAATGATGCCCACCAGAGATATGGAACAACATTGATCCATTAGTAGTATGTGGTTAAACAGCAAGTCCCAGCTAAGTAAGAATTCTTTTGAATTATTATTTTGGCCAGTTTCACAGGGTTTGGCATTAGTATAAAATATTTATTAATTCTAGACTGTGTTATAAATACACTATTAATAATTACCAAAGTAAACCTATAACAGCCTGGGAAAACCCTTCACATGGTGAGATCTTCACATTTCCTACTATATTGGCATTCTGGAACTGAACTGAAAGAGCATTTTTCTTATCTGCAAAAGTGAATATTGAAAAACTAAATTATTTAAAGCACATTTGAGATCCACAAACAGGCTGATTGCAAAAAAGCCACTGTTATTGATTGACTGAATTTAATATATAATAAATATAAATAAAGACTAAATATAATTTGTAAACTATATCCAAAATTATTATTAACCTATTTCTGACATTCTAATACTTTCCATCATGAGACAGTGTTGTTTTATGGGCAGATACTTTTCCTAATTTTATTCCTAATGCATGAAATTAGCAACAAAAACGTCTATGGTCTATAAAAAAAAACCTTACTTTCAGTGTAAATGTAATACCTCGTAACATCCCCGTTGGAGATGTGGAAATAATAGCATCATTATGATGCCGCTGACATAGCAGTTGGGTGATTCAAGGCAGTAGAAGATAATAACAAGATAAGTGGTTAACATGAGTGTGAATAGCATTGTAAAAGCTTCCCTTACCACTTGGGTTAAACTGCCTTTTTGTGGGTACAGTATGAGAAATAACTATAGTGCCATAAACAGTAAAAGGAATTTCCCTCTCCCATGGAATTTCTATTTGGGAGTTTTAAAAGCTGCATCACTCAGCTGATACAACACAGTGTGATTAGAACTCAAAGCCATAGAACGAACAATGAATGCTTTTTCAGGTTTCATCTTTTTGCTGTTATTGATTGCAAATTGTCACTTTTTTCCCACAGAGTTTGACATAGACTTCCAAGAAATTGAAAAATTAGAAAAATCATACCAGGTAAGTCATACTGTACACTTGCTTTATTGAATGTATATAAAATATTTACTGAGAAACTTTACAAGTTTAAGAAGCTTAATATTCTATGCATTTGTTCTTAATAGCACTGTCCAGTTAACTGCCAAGAGGCAACTGTAAGTATCCCTAGTAAATTTGTTAATTTTTTAAAAATAAAATTAGCAAAAACAATTTAACATTTAAGAAATGCTAAAATATTTTTGACTGATATGAAATGATAAGCCAATGGATTGTGAAAGCGTTTCAAGCAACTCTTATCTGATAATATATTTTATCACATTCATGCATTGCAGTAACTTCCTTCCGATCATATTCTTTGTAGTGTCATTGCATTTTGTGCATCTAGCCTAATTCTTACTGGAGAAATACACCTTAATTTGCAGGATGCAAGGCTTTGGATCAGATTTATTTTAGTTTATACATTGAGATTGATTAAATGTGGAGCATGTCAAGATCCAACATCCTGGAGTAATCTAAAGTTTAGAGAGTTACCCTTTTCTATGATTATAGGAATCTGAATGCCAGTGTCTCACCTTTCCCCATACAATGGTAAGAGCTCATCTGTCTGTCTGTCTGTCTTTCTATTTAATTAAAATGTGCATTTTGTTACCTAGATTTCTATTAATATATATTAATAATATATTTTGACATTATTGTGACAGTATAAATATAACATTATAAATTATAATTTTTTCCCATTTTTTTTTAAAGAACTGTACCGCTCAGGTTATTGAACATGTACTACGCAAACTAAACTTGGTTTGCAATGTTTCTGACACAGCGACATACAAAACATGTCGATTCCTTGAAAGGATAAAGGTAATGATAGATTTAGTTTGAAGAAATGCTTTTATCTTTACTAATATTTGCAATTATCATGAAGAGAAACTGAGTCATGTTTTATTCAATTTTTTTTTAGATAAGTAACCCACTTATCATAGACCATGCCAAATTGTTCAGTTGTTAATTACAATATTGAATTAAAATAAATCTATTGATTGATGATGAAACAACATCCAATAATGTATAATTTACAGAATTAAAATGCTAATTTGTGAAACAGTACACACAATATAACAGTATATCTTTTATTTTGCTATGCAAATCAATTTGAATTGTCTTTGACAAGAGGTTACAATTTTCTGTACAACTAAGCTGGCTTTGGTTAACATACACACATTCATTTACTGAAACTTGCATCTCTTTTCCTCTAGCATCTTATTACCACTGACCAAACACTATGTGGGACCCATGTTTCTCGGAGAAGCATTTTGAATCACATCCGAACAGTGTACCAAAGATCTAACAGTATTTAAACTTTGCAATCGTAAAAACTCTAGGGTAATTTAAAAAATTTAATTATTTACAACTTAAACTTGTTACTTTCTTTATTTAATAATGTAAGCAGAGACAAGCATTTTGGTTGCCAGGAAATGTTTCACAGTCTTACAGCAAACTGAATTGGTAATTTCCTAGTTCTAGTCTGTGTGTTTGATTTCCAGTCAGTACAATATTATGTGTTAAATCAGGAGTCAAACATATTTATGTACATTTTGTTCTGTGTTCAGGAGGCTTTACATTATTTATTCTTGTTTGAATTTATGGCAGACATTATAATATTATTTAAACAGGTACACATTTCTGTATACATCTAATAATTATAATATTTATTATATCTTGTTGATTGTATTGATTACATGATTATTGCCTTAATTTTATTATGTATTCTATTTTATCTCAAAACTTTATCCAACGGTCATGTTCCTGTATTGGTTGTTTCAAAATAATTAGTCACTGGTCTGTAATACTATCTGCCTGTTCAGGCCCATTGTTCCTTCAAATATATTACACTGTGATTTTATGCTTTAATCTATTTTTCTTTACCCAAACTGTTAAGAAGGTGTATAAAACAAAAATTTACATTATAGGCAAATTCTGTTGTGTTCTATTGTGTCAATTTTGGATCAGGTAAATTCAGCTCTTTGTCATCATGAAAAATTCAAACCTGACATTGTGGTGCAGTTTGTTAATCTCTTTTTTCTACAATAAAATGATCCTAGCAATTAGCATTCTCGTGGCTAGCCATCATCTTGTTGCTGACACAAAAAGTTTGCTTATAATGTATGTGATAGGGGGACTGGGCATAAGCCCTAACACTCTAACCCTAAGTGTTTTCTTTACTAATTAGGGCAAACCAGGAATCATAGTCAAAGTCTATAGCTTATAAGGTCAAAATACAAGCAGGCATCAACATCCAACATTTATAACCTATATTCATAAACCGTTAACAGAAACAAACATAAAAAAAAAAAATCAGGAAGACTAGACATGAACAAGAACACAGCTCAAAAAATGCATGATACAATGGACAACGAAACAAAACTGATTAAATACAGGGGCAGAGACAAGACATGAACCACAACAAAATGAACACTGAGAGTTGAATCATATGTTGAGAAAAGTAATACTTGACATGATGTTCACCAAAGGCACAGCTCCTGAATTATGATGAGTCAACACCCCAGGGTTAAAAAACCCTGGTCATTTCCAAGAAGGAATGATGTCCTTGCTGCAGCCAGGAGGCAGAGTGACAATGTCATTGTTGGACTCATGAGCTGGCCATCCTCACAGGAGTCGGGAGGCAGAGAGATGATACAATTGCTATGTTCTCTGGCTCCGAAAAGACATCTGAGTGATACTGATTTAACAGTGGGTAGATCTCCAGTGATATCTTCTGCATATCCATTCAAGATGGACAAGATTTGTCAATGTTTATAGTCAAAAAACTTTATTTAGCACTGTCAGCATCAGAGATTCCGATGACCACGTTGCAAGGTGCATAAACTTCAAGTTGCCTTTGGAGCTTATAGTCTGGCTAAAATTCAAACCTGATTGAGAAACCATCTGTCCAAAGTCAGCAGTATAAAAAATAGTAGTTTTTCTCACATTTTTAAACTTTATTAAAGAAGTAGAAAGACACATCCCAATTTTTAAAACAGGGGATTCTACAGCACATACTTCCACAAGGTCATCATTGAGACTTTTATGCCCTTCTGTTATACTGGGTCACATCAGTGGGCCTGTGCATTACACTCTTCATGGCCTCATCAGTTCCTTAACAAACACTTCAGGTCAGTACCTTATCCTCCACCTTCTCTCTATTGAATAGGTTGTAGAAAAATGACCCTCATTACTCCTGAGGGTCAGAGGCATAGGAACATGGCCATACTGAAACAAATGTTCAGATTGGTCCAGGTTCCTCATTTACAATAAGGCATTCATTATCACGGAGAAAAGGAAAAAGAACTAGTACTGGAATAGACCATACAATTCATTGCAATGAAGCCTATTGCCTGTGTGGCAGAACTGTGCATGCGCCTTACCAGCTTGGGTAGACTACTCTGCACAGATCCAATAAAGTCCTCAAGGGCAGTCAGGATTAAGGAAATCTCTGACATGGGTTTGCCTGCAGCCAACATCAAATAGGTGAAGAAATATATCATTGGGTCTTTTTTACTATGGAAAAAAATTACCCTCACAGTGAGAGACTTATTCCACCAGCTCTGTCCAATGGCGCAGTGGCCTCACTGCCAAGCAAGTGCGTGTAATGTTTGATCCCTTAGGTGGTATAGTGAACCTGAGAATTCACCCAAGCACTCTATGACAACTCTATGACAAGGCAGAGTGCCTCATGAATAGGGTTGCCAACCATTCCATAAAATTTAGATTTTTTCCATATTTGAGAGATAATATACGTGTTCCATATTGAACAGATACGAAATGCAGTTTGTTCCATATTTTTGACAGTTAAGTCACTGCAAAACAATGACAGAAAAATTACAGATTAGTCTACCAATGAAGATTGTGCGATTTGTATGTGGCAAAATAAAACCCTCCTCCTGCTGTCATGCTCTCTCGATCTGTCAGTCATTACTATCCTAAATGTCGGTCATTACTAAACTGCGCACTTCTAATTGGTTGTTCGATTCACTGAATCCTGTGTATCGAGATGTAAACGTAAAATGGCAACATGTGAGGAGCAGGAGGATATTGTTCAGGCGAAAAAAAGAAGGTTGCAAAAAAATTGCTGAACGGTTACAGGGAAAATTGCACCATCTGTCATTGTGTTTTCTCTGTTGGGCACGGCGGAGGCTGGAATCTCAAACAGCATGCATCTGGAGAAAACCCAAATGAGGAACGAGAGGCTGCGGAGAACACAGGGAGAGTGATTTCAGATAATGGGATTTCATTTATTCGGTTTATGCATACAATGTATAATAATTGTAATATGTTCTCATTTTACATTCTTCTATTAGCTAACATAGCACAAACTAGTGTAGGTGGATAAGTAAACTATACACACACAGACACAAACCTCCAAACTACTCATTTAGTTACCCCCCCCCCCCCTTCCCATTTCGGCTATTCCCAACTAGGGGTCGCCACAGCAGATCTTTTTGTCCGCATGTCTGATTTGGAAGAGTTTTTACGCCGGATGCCCTTCCTGACGCAACCGGCACACAGGCATACACCAGAGTGTGCACCCCCTCGTGGCTGGGTCTTTGTACAGCACCCGGCTTTCTCTGGATGTCTCCCATCCAAGTACTAACCAGGCCAGCCCCTCAAACTAACTACTCATTTAGTTACAATACAGACAATTCACGTACTAATAAAGTACACATACACAAAAAGTATGCAAGTAGTAAAACTGTGTCTTTTTTCTCTACAGGTGACTGCTGTGGAGTTAGCATATGTCTATCATACTGTGAAGCACTACTTGAGTTTGAACAGTTCTGACTTCTCACTTAAGCTGTTTTGGTTGAATCAATATAAACAATATTCCTTAAGTGTTTTTTAGTTGTTTTGAAATTATCTCTGTTTTGCACTGTTTGAAGTTTGTACAGATAAGGTCATTTGTAGTAAAAAATGTTTGCACTACTGAAAAATGTGGTTTCTTTTTTTTTTCTTGAAATGCATTTATAAGTATCAATTACTAATAATTATAATTATTTATTATGGACTAAATTTCATTATATGCTCATTTTAATATTAAATTAAATTTGCCCAGCTTGTGGGTGCTGTAAGCTATAACCTGTTGGAGTTAGTTGTAACAATGTGTTCTTCACCTTTCCAACTGAAAAACTCAAAATAAACGTGAGCACAGACCTTTGCTGAAATTTCCCCTGCTTCCAGAGTTTTCCTTTGCAATGACACACTTTGAGTTCCACATAAAAGTAATCAGTTTCCCTATGTGTCCAGTAGTTGGATGTTGGTATCTCTTTACAGTTCTTTTTTAAATGCTGCACTTTAACAACGGCCCCTAACATTTCAGCTGCACAGTTCAAATTCAAATTATATTCAGAGAACATATTCCACTAGCTGTCAAACAGCTTCTGATGTCACATTCGAAACATATACAGTATGTCTTACAATAGTAATTTCTATTTAGAAATTCTTTGAACCCGGCCGCGAATGCTTTCCGTCCACTAATGATGACGTACATCTCCTCATGACGACTTAAAGCTGTGCCAACCGGAACTGATTGTCTAAAATTGGGTCCGAAAGGGGGTTGAAATTTTGCGCGCATTTAGGTTAAGTGGTAAAATGACTAACCGGACGGCGTATTTTTATGATCCAGATGTTGGAAACTTTCATTATGGTAAGGTGCTGCGTTTGTGACTGCGCTATCAAAACCGTTATAGTTAATTAGTGTCTTGGCGTCGGGAAGCTAAATTATTCAAGCTCACTTGCTAACTTTGGCTAGAAAAAGCTAAAAAGGCGGCATGCAACATTTTGTTTTCTAGTACGTATTACATGAATAATCCGTACCAATTATTTTGCCTTTGTATAAAAAGGGCTGTAATTCCTTCTCCGTTCACCTGATCTAGATGTCAGTACCCTAAAATTTTAGCTGAAAGTCCGCAATCGAGCCCACATGCATTAATTTATTCATAATTTCAACTACAATTTTAATATACACTGGTAGATAACTGCAAAAACTTTGTCAATGTTAAAATATTTAAATATCTGACTGTATGTGCTGTGCATTTTATTACATGAAATTACCCAGATGTGTACAATTTCCTCCCTGTAACTAGGTGCTGGACACCCAATGAAGCCCCATAGGTTGTCCCTAACTCACAGTCTTGTCCTGCATTATGGCCTGTACAAGAAGATGATGGTATAGTAAATGTATTTGTACCTTTGTAGTTATACTAATATTCTGAATAAAGATTAATTATCTTCTCATTGCAAATATGCCTCATGCACAAGGAGTACAAATATTAATTATTTTTTGACAGGTTTTCAAACCATACAAGGCCTCACAACATGATATGTGTCGTTTTCATTCAGAAGACTACATAGATTTTTTGCAGAAGGTTAGCCCAAACAACATGCAGGGCTTTACAAAGAGCCTTAACACCTTTAATGTAGGAGATGATTGGTAGGTCTGATTAGATTGATCTTTTATTGTATTTAGTTTGTAGTATGCAGTCTTGGTGTATTTCATGTTATGTGTCTGCATATATAAAATATATTGTCTGTCTTTTAGTCCTGTCTTTCCAGGTCTCTTTGAATTTTGCTCTAGATACACCGGTGCCTCATTACAAGGAGCAACTCAGTTGAACCATAAGGTCAAATGCACTTAATGTACTTCTCACAATGATTTGTTTGAAGCATGCTGCCCTTCCTCATTCAGTTATTTTCAGTTAGTCAGTCAAAATGTTAATGACATTTAACTAAATTATTTCTAGATTTGTGACATTGCTATCAACTGGGCTGGAGGCTTACACCATGCAAAAAAGTTTGAGGTAAGGTTTAAGGATGTACCCCAATATGGCCCACTGAATGCATTCTGACACTGACATCAAATTTAGTTTTTCTGTATGATCAAACAGTGTAGCTGAAAACAAGGTAATGGTGTTCCAACCAAAAGGCACTAAGACCATACAAATGTCTTGTGTGTTTTCTTGTCCTATGAAACAGAGGTTCTCAACCTTTTATTTTTATCTCCGAAAAATGTGCGGCCTGCAAAAGCCTCAAATTGGAGGAAACTAGCTAAAACTACTAGAAAGTGCATTTTCTGAAGATAAAGCAGAGTCATTGAGTCTTACCGCAGCTGTAGTTTGGTGGGGTGGATACATGTTGAAGTCTTACTGAACAGAACTCCATTCATTTGAATGTGCCCCAGATGAATGGTAGTGTATGGAGGGGGGGGGGATGTGAGAAAGTAGGTAAAGATGAGTGCAAGTCTCTGATGAAGGGATGGGTATGTGGGGGGACTTGGCCTTGTGTATCATGTGAAAATTTATATAAGTTTTGTCATTGCTTTAAAAAATTTGATGAAGACAATAAAAAACATTTAAGTTTGTGGTTTTCTCCTGAAACGCCTTTGATTTGGACAGGGTCAGAAAAGAATGGAATCCCCTGGGGGAGGAGAGGGATCATCGAAATGAAAGAAAACGATAAGGGTGGGTCATAAACGATTGTGTCAGGGAGTTGGCCCGAGTAAATTGTCACTGTGATGACTGCTGATGGAAATGACTGATTATTCTTTGATGCCTGAACAAATCTTGGATAGGGCAAGCCATATGCCATACTCAGTATTCAGTCTTACCCTGCATTTAATTTTGATGGCTGTCATTACTGAAAACCCAGCTTCATCCAAATAAGTTGTATGAAATGGTATCAACACTTCATGACACACTGGGTATTCTGCAGGGTATTCTCAGGCTGTTATCAGAGGATATGTCTATGCTCACATAAGTTATGTGATGTCAGGGTAGGAGGAAGCTTCGTTTCAGTGTTTTCATTGAAGGGGTTTTAAATGCATGTGGGGAAAAAAGGTTGACTGTTCCTCTGTCATTGTTATGAAATGGGTCTAAATTTCTCCAGCATCTTTGGGAGATATACTATTACTTGAGGATGGATGAAATTCATGTGTCTGTGAGAATCTTGTGCATGTTCTCAAACATGTTATTGACTGTTAATGAGACATGTGCATTCTTTCTTTTGAATGCTGATATTCCTTGATGTTGTCACTGTTTTTGTGATTCCACCTTGCGTATTTTTGTTGGGCTTGTTTATTTCTCCAAATCTGACAGCTAAGTTGGGCAAGCCATTTGTTATTGAAACTGCGCAAGATCTGGGCCGGTGTGCATAAAACTTCTTAAGATTGGTCTTAAGAATGGTCTTACACTTTGACTTAAGAGTTGAAAAATTCTTAGCAAAAAGTAGGACCTAAGAGCGTTGTATAAAGATGCTAAAAGTAACTTTCAGCAAAGTCTAAGCC
>JAOVYU010000063.1:3361935-3380429 GCA_025674565.1 Synodontis membranacea | reverse complement strand
GGATGGAAAGATGGAGTTAGAGGGAGAGATGAAAGAGGAGGAGATGGAGGAAGAGACGGGTGGAGCGATGGAGGAGATGAGGCTGGAAGAGCAGACCTGGATGGAAGAGGAGATAGAGGAGGAAACGAAGTGGGAAAAGGGGATCGAGATACTGGAGGAGCTGGACGAGGAGATGGGAAGGGCGTTAGAAACAGCGGAGGAGATCGGGAGAGAGAGAGGAGGAAGGAGAGATAGGGCTGGAGATGTAGGATGAGGAGGAATAGGGATTGGAGTTACAGGTGAACAGAGAGAGAGGGGAGGAGAGAGGGTTGGAAAGTAAGATGGAGTTGGAGGAAGGGATGAAGTGAGAGACTGAGGAAGATGAGAGGGAGAGATTGAAGGGGAGATGGAAGAAGAGGAGGAGAGGTTGGAATGATGAGGGTTGGGACAGAGAAAGCTCAAAAGAGAGCGGGCTGCTGACTCTGAGACAGGAGGAGGCTCAGGAACATCAGTCTCCATCGTGGGCCTCTCCTGGAGTTCTGAGGTGTGACCCGAGTCCAGATCCGGGGCAGCCTCATCGCCGTTGTCGAAAAAGAAGTCCTCCAGAACCATGCCGAAGTCCTCGACACTCCACGAGTCCGGATGGTCGATGGCTGCGAGGTACTCAGCGAATGGCCGTGCCGGGCCAGTGAGCCAGCGCACCATGCAGCGCACCTGAACGTACTCAGACGGCTTGGGATCGAGGAGGCTCTTAAAGTAGCGCCGGCTTTCCTGAAGGAAGCGATCCGGGGGGGCTCTCACACCATCGTAAGGCTCAGGTGTTGGGCAGCTCCATTTCTTATGGAGGAGGGGCGGCATGCCGCGAATGAGGCCGTCTCTCGGGCGTGGTGCTCTCGCTGTGTCCTTTTTCTTGGGGCTTGGCATTCTGTCACGCACACGAGTGCAGAGTGGAGATGTGCGTGTGTGTGTGGGGGGGGGATGAAAGGGTATGGACACAATTGCGTTAGATCACGGAGAGGCGGACGTGAAAACAAACAAGGGAATTTATTGAACATAAAGGATCACTCAGCCGCTAGGACGATAAGGAAACAGAAACACGGAAAAATCAGGAAATTAAACGGCGCCGGTTACTACACGGCGTGGATAAACTAAACATAAACTATACTTGAAACTAATGCAGAGAGAAACTGAGCATATATACATTCAGTCCGATGCGAGAATGATCAGACGTGTTTAGGAGTAGTCCAACGGCAGGTGAGCGGCTCGGGGCTGAGGAGAGCCGAGCTGAGCGGAGGCAGGCGAGGAGATAAAGCAGGTGACCGCTGAAACGCGGAGCTGGAGAAGACGGGCAACAGTCCACAGTCTAAGAAGACACACAAAATGCCAAGCGCCGCCCGGCGTGTTCTCGCCCTTCTTATCTGAGCTCTGATGAGGCTCAGATGAGACGCAGGTGTGTCTCATCCGCTCGCAGCGTGGCGCACGCTGAGGGCAGGTGAGTTGGCGGGGGGGCGTGGCCGCAGTCCGGCTGGCGCTCCGTGACACATAATAAGAAAGATAGGGGCATGATCTGATATCATGATATTGCTAATATCACAATTGATAATATCATGTAAGGAGGTTTTAGGTGAAAAGACATAGTCTATTCTGCTGCTAGTTTTATCAACACTAGAAAAAAAAGTATATTCCCTGTCCTTTGGATGCAATACTCTCCAAGTGTCAACAAGACCTAGTTCTGTACAAAGTCTTGGCTAAAGCACATGCTCTATCCGAATTTTTTCCATTCAAGGGTGAAGACCGGTCGATTCGAGGTGATAGAACACAATTTAAATCACCTGCAACTACATTACAATTGCCCTGCCATTCTTTAAACTTAGAGAATATAAATGTAATAAAATCACTAGACTGAATGGGGGGCACAAACATTTATCATGGTAATAGCTTCACCATAAATGATCCCTCTTAACAAAACATACCTTCCTGATTTATCTGAGAATGTCTGCACATCACAAAGAGGCAGATGTTTATGCACCAAGATTGCCACTCCCCTGCTCTTACTGCTAAAAGATGACCAAAATACTTGCCCAACCCAGTCATGCTTCAACTTATCGTGCTCTTCTGCTGTTAGGAATGCAATATGGATCTCTTGTTTTTTCAGACAACTTAAGACCTTTTTTCTCTTTACAAGGTTATGAATACCTTTAACATTCCACAAACCAAACTTTAAATTTGATTTAGGTAATGACATGGTTGAAGGAGACTGATTTCACTGCTATATGCAAAAGATGAAAGAAAGTTGGGACAAGAAAACACAAAACAAAAAATGAAACAAGAAAACACCAAACACAACACCCTGCATGCCGAACTTTAGCAAACGAACTATTTACAACCATAAGACACATTATAAAAAAGAAACAGGACCAGTTACCGCTGGACCAGTTACCGCTGGACCCAGTAACATTAAACACGGACGGTGGAGTTGCTGTCAAAAGATCCATGGAAATAAAACACAAATTTTCCATAGATGTTATATGGTGTAGCTCCAGCACACCTTCATCAAAATACTGTTAGACTTCTGTAAATATGCACCAACTCTTTTTGAATAACAATTAACATACCAAACAGAAGTCAGGCCTTGCTGCGTCTCATTAAACGAGTCAATCACGCAAAAAGTTGTGTATATTTTACCTTAAAAAAAAAAAAGACATTCACACTACTGAGCATTAGTTCCTACAATAATACAATAGTTTCAACCATTGATTTGGAAAAACTCAGAACACAACAGCAATAAGTCTGCAAAAACAAAACAGCAAAGATGGTACCTTCTTAAAGTAGCAGAAATATTAAAATAAGTATACGCACTTATAGCCTAGGCATCTTAACTCCTAAAACTGGAGAAACATCGAATTAAGTGTATTTAAATGCGACAGTCAAACCACCTAGAGCACAAGGACTTCATCTTCGTAGATTGCTCAAGAAGCGATCCACATCCTCGGGATGTTTGAAGAACTTGTCCCCACTGTTATGCTGCAACTTTAGGACTGCAGGGTAGAACATGGCAAAGGTAATTCCTTTCTTTTGGAGTTGCTTTTTCACTGAGTAAAATGCATTTCTTTGCTTTATAACTGCAGCAGAAAAGTCCTCGTAGATTGAGATCATATGGCCAATATAACGTAGTTGACCAGCAGCCCTTGCAGCTTGCAGAATGCGCACTTTGTCCTGAAAGTTGTGGAGTTTCAGAATTATTGCACGCGGTCTTTCTCCCGATGCTGGTCGGCGAGCTGAAACATGATGTGCGCGATCCACTTTAACTTGGCCATGTTTAAAATCGAGCTTCAACAGTTCGGGCAACCAGGTTCTTAGAAAGAAAACTGCAATTGTACCCTCCTTTCCCTCCAGCAGACCGACAATTCTGATATTGCAACGTCTGCTCCTGTTTTCCAAGTCATCAAGCTTCTCCATTGCCATATGTAGACTCGCTGTTAGCTTTGCTACGTCCGCTGACTCTTTCGTAGCTATATCTTCGATTTGAGAAATGCGTGTTTCAGCGCTGACACTCGCGTTTCCATTTCCGTGAGACTGTTCGAGATTGCAGTTAGTTTCTCCAGCACAGGGTCAATTTTATTACTAAAAGTTAAATCTATTCCTGCAAGAATTTCTGAGGTGATTCTTTTAACAAGCACGTCAGTCTCCTCAGCAGATAGACTTTTTTGCCTTTTTTTCCGGTCGACACTCTGACATAGCCTGCACAAACCATGATTAAAGAGAGTAGTTTGAAGTCATAAAAATACAGAAAAGTGGAAGGTTTTGCAAGAAACAGGCAGATGATATTTAATTAATCTTTATTTTGTACTTGTTGGGAAATCTGAACAAATTCTGGCTTGAAATACAAACAAACAGTTGTAAAAATTGTGGTGATTAAAAAACGTATAAACACAAACTATACATACCATCACCTTGAGACTGAGAGTCTCATTTCTTTGACGTGAGTACATAAGAATATTTTCATGCTGTAACAGATTATCTGATAAATGTCATTGGTGTTGTAATTAATGAATTGCTATTTAATTAAGCTTAGTTAAGAAAAAGTTCTGTAGTAGTGTAGTAAAATGCTGCAAATAAATACTTTAAATAAATCTTTTGTATATAATATATTATTTAAAAATTAAAACTAATTAAATAATCAAGGAAAATAATGAACAGATTCAATTAATAAAATAATCAATAGTTGCATTCCTAAATAAGAAAGATATACTACATGCACCCATTGCAACACTTCACCAGTTTCATTCTCGAGTGAAAACCATAGCTAATATTACAGTCATGAATTCATGTCCTCTGATGAAAAAATGCTTTCACTGGGTGGAAAATTTGCTATTATTTTGTTTTGGGAAAAAAAACATTACAGTAAGAGCAGGTTCTGCCTTCCAGCTGTGAAAATGATGTCATCATTCATATATGTAACATACTGTATCAGTTACTTTACTTTTTTGTGCTAATTTGATTACTAAATACATTTTTAGCAGGTAATTAATAGTAGCTCGTCTGTTGGATTGGATCACACGGGCCAGCCTTCACTCCCCAAGTGCATCAATGAGACTTGGCTGCCAATGACCCTGTCAGCAGTTCAGCACTGTTCCTTCCTTGGACAACTTTTGAAAGATACTGACCAATGCAAACCGGGAAAACCCCACAAGAGTTGCGGGTTTGGAGATGCTCTGACCCAGTAGTCTACCCATCATAATTTGTCCCTTGTCAAACTCGCTCATATCTTTGTTTGCCCATTTTTCCTACTTCTAACACATCAACTTTGAGGACAAAATGTTCACTTGCTGAATAATATATATCCCGTTCACTAATAGGCACCATGATGAAGAGATAATCAGTGTTAATCAATTCATCTGTCAGTGGTCATAATGTTATGTCATTTTTGTGTAAATATTCAAAATTGTTCAATTTGAATGCGCAACACTTTAGCTTCTTTTGAGATCACTCAAGGATGTCAGACCTGTCATGACTGTAGCTGAGAAACATCCACCTTACTGGACAATCATTAGCATCACAAGCAGTTAGTGATGTGTCAGTCACTGCCAAGCTGGTTGTATGAGCTGGCTCCTTTATGTGAATGACGGTAGGCCGCCCCCGTCTGAGATCCAATTTCTTAGTTACTATTTTACTAATTAATATTAATTAATTAATAATTAATTCCAATCTACCCTAAAGACAAATTCAAAATGTTTCAATGTTAAAACAGTTTGTTGCTGCTATATACACATGTAATAAGGTTTGATGTTTTTATTTTAATGTTTTTAATGTTAGTAATAAGGTTTAGAATGATTACATTGAAATATTTCATTTAAATATTTAGTGAGATACGTGAACACATTTCATTCATAGCTCAAAACATTAATAAATTTGACTGAATTATATAAACCAGAAGTGATACTGAATGAAGAGCCAAAACAGTTCTTGTTGCTGAGCTGACCAAATAGGCTGGCTCACTAAAAAGAACTGAAATTCCCATATGATTCATAAACACATAAACACAGGTCTGCTATATTTCAGATATCCATTTTAGTTAGCTATCAAAATTATTGGCCACCAGCATGCTCAATGACGCAATGGGATCTGGTCTGGGGAAGCCAGCATGTACGAGGGCCCAGCAGGAGTTGGATCCACATTTGGGGCATATAGTCTAGTTTTGGGGGTTTACAGTATGTGCTCACTTTTGGTCAATATATTTTGCTGGCATCAACAGGAGGAGGCTTGCTTCTCTCATATATCCATTTGTCTATGACAGGAATACAGACATCTTTTCTTGTTGAAGATATCTGTCCTTTCAATAGCACAACATCTTTTTCCCGTTTTAGATGTGGTATTTTTTGTGTTTTCATGGTATTCAAATTGATTATTAATGCTGCCACTCAGTAAGTGAGTCATTCTGTCAACCAGCCGGTGTAACTGTGTGATATAATTTGTCAGACAGTACAGACATCATAAATGCTGATAATACTGTGCAATTTTGAATATACTACTGCTTGTGCTGATAATAAGAAACTCTTGCAAATTTTAGTATTTCAAAGTTGTGTAAACTCTACATAGTGGTATTTTATGTAGGAGGTCCATAAATGCCATTCATATGTGTTTAGAGTCTGCCACAGAACTGATCCTGAGGTTTATGGTTTTCATATTTATGGACTCAAAAGAAAGGTATGATCTCTGTGCTTATATGTCTGGTTATGTAATAAGCCAGTACAATTTTTGAGAAGAGGTCATCCCATTCTTGCCCAATCTCCAAGAGGTATTTGGGAATGCCTCTTATTTCAATCTGTAATTATAATTTTCTTCTGCACTGTAACACTGTGATAGGGCAAACTGTGAATCTTGTGAATGGACAGTAGATTTCAAAACTGTTTTATGATATCTGATTCGTCCTGATCAGAATTCAGTGTGTCTGGAAATTCAGGCTGTGGTACACTCAGATTAACTCAATGTGACAATTTTATGTAGTAATAGTAGTAGTAGAGGTTTATTGTCATCCCAACTATATACATTCAAGTACACAGTGGGATAAAATATCGTCCTCCTGGATCAAAAGTTGCAAAAACAAAAACATAATATAAACATAACATAAACATAACTATAATAAAATAGAAATGGAATGGGAGAAGAAATACACAAGAATGAGTGCACAACAATGTATGAAAAGTCCAAGTTGAATGAAATCTAAACATAAATAACAGTGCAACACAAGAACAGTACAGTAGTGGAGTGGTTGAATGGAACAGTGCAATACATAATAGTGCAATATTGGAAAGGGTAAAACAACAGTGTACACATTGCTGGAATGTTAAATTGTTCACTAAGTTCTCGCAAATATTCGAGAATCTGTGCAAAAAGTTGTGCAAATGTGTGAGAATTTGGGCAAAAAGTGTTGACAATGTTCAAGTAGGCATGAATGTAAACATACACACTTGTAGCTGCAATAAGTGAGAGGAGAGTGTTATGTAGTCCAGAGAAGGGTGTGGAGTAGAGAGTCCAGTGTGGAGGAGGGCAGCATGGTATTAAGGAGCCAGACTGCTTGAGGAAAGAAACTATTGCACAATCTCGCAGACTTGCTCCTGATGCTGCAGAGTCGTCTTCCAGATGGAAGAGGAGTAAACAGTTGGTAGGAGGGGTGGTGGGGGTCAGCCAAGATGTTGATGGCTTTACGAATGCAGCATGAGGTGTAGATATCCTGCAGACTGGGCAGAGAGCTGCCGATGATGCGCTCAGCGGTCCACACAATCCTCTGAAAGCTTTGCGGTCGGAGGCGTGGCAGTTTCCATACCAGGCTGTAATGCAGCTGGTCAGGACGCTCTCTGGTGCCTCTGTAGAAGGTGTTAAGGATGGGTCTTGGGAGGTGCACCTTCTTCAGTCATCTCAGGAAATGCAGGCGTTGCTGGGCTTTTTTTGTCAGTGAGATGGTGTTGCTGGTCCAGGAGAGGTCCTCTGTGACGTGAACACCGAGGAACTTGGTGCTCTTCACTCTCTCCACTGTGACACAATCAATGCTGAGTGGTAGATGGACAGCCCTGGTCTTCCTGTAGTCAACAATCAGCTTTTTTGTCTTGTCAACGTTAAGAGACAGATTATTGTCCTTACACCAAAGTGGCAGTCGTTGCACCTCTTCTCTGTACACCGCATCATCGTCATGAGTCCAATCACTGTGGTGTCCTCCGCAAACTTGATGATATGGTTTGTGTCAGAGCTGGAGGTGCAGTCGTGGGTCAGCAGTGTGAAGAGTAGAGGACTCAGCACACATCCTTGCGGGGTGCCTGTGCTCAGCTTGATCGTGTTTGATCTCGTATTTCCAACCTGAACTGTCTGGGGTCTTCCAGTAAGGAAATCCAGTTGCAGGTGGAGGTGTTGAGTCTGAGCAGATTCAGCTTGCTGATCAGCTGTTGGGGGATGATGGTATTAAATGCTGAGCTAAAGTCAATGAACAGAATTCTCACATGTGCATTACGGTAATCCAGGTGTGACAGGCCCAGGTGGAGTACCATTGAGATCGCATCATCCGTTGATCGGTTTGAGTGGCGAACTGTAGTGGGTCCAGTATGGGGGAAGTTGGTTCTTTGTGACTCAAGACTAGCCGCTCAAAGTACTTCATAATGATTGGAGTAAGTGCCACTGGGTGGAAGTCATTGAGCTCTGAGGCTGTAGCTGTCTTTGGTACAGGTCTGATGGTGGTGTTTTTAAAGCACTGTGGCAGACCAGGTTGGCTCAGGGAGATGTTGAAGATGTCCGCTAGGACGTCAGTCAACTGTTCAGCACAGACTTTAACAACACGTCCAGCTATATCTGGGCCAGCAGCTTTGTTTGGGTTGACCCTGGTGAGAGTCCTTCTCACACTGGCTGCCGACACGGACAGCACTTGGTTGTCTGGCGAGGGGGTGGTCTTCTGTGCTGGCATGTTGTCTCTCGAACCTGGCGTAAAAGGTGTTGAGTGCGTCTGGAAGAGAGATGTTGGTAACACACGTGCATGGTGAGGCATTGTAATCCGTGATGGTTTGGATGCCCTTCCACATTCGCCGAGAATCTCTTGAACAGGCGAAGTGGTCACTGATTTTTTTTTTTGGAGTACTAATGCTTTGCTAGCATGATGCCTCAGGACAGGTTGTTTCTTGCCGCTCTGAGCGCCACCTCATCGTTTGTTTTCTAGGCGGCATCCCGTATTTTCAGCAGTTCGTGGACTTCTGCGTTAAACCATGGCTTCTGGTTAGCACGTGTTGTGACGGTTTTGATAACGGTGACATCTCCAATGCATTTGTCAATGTATCCCGTCACTGTCTCAGCATACTCATTAATGTCTATGTGATGGTCAGTGGTCGCCGCTTCACTGAAGACACTCCATTCTGTGCACTCAAAACAGTCCTGCAGGGCTTCAGTAACTCCCTCTGAGCATGTTCTGCCTTGTTTTGTTACAGGCTTTGCTCTCTTCAGCAGTGGCATGTATGCTGGAGTGAGCATTACTGTAATGTGGTCAGATAATCCGATGTGGGGGTGGGGAGTTGCTCTGTATGCAGACCTGGTGTATGTGTATACCAAGTCCAGTATATTATCTCCTCTGGTCAGAAATTTAACATGTTGGTGTAGTTTAGGCAGTACAGTCTTTAGATTTGCTTGGTTGAAGTCCCCAGCGATAATGAAAAATCATTCGGGGTGGCGAGATTGCAGTTAACTGATGGCCTCATACAGCTCGTGTAGTGCCTCCTTAGCATTAGCATCGGGAGGGTTGTACACTGCCACAATAACAATGATGCTGAACTCCCGCGGCAAATAAAAAGGTCTGCACTTCGCTGCCACAAATTCAACCAGCGGTGTGCAGTACTTGGTGATCATACCTG
This sequence comes from Synodontis membranacea, assembly GCA_025674565.1. NCBI lineage: Eukaryota > Metazoa > Chordata > Actinopteri > Siluriformes > Mochokidae > Synodontis > Synodontis membranacea. Next base: position 3,371,064 of record JAOVYU010000063.1, on the reverse strand, counting down.
TGTTTCCACACCATTCTGTGTTGATGTAAACACATAGGCCGTTGCTGCGTGCTTTTCCAGACTTGCCGGTGTCTCTGTCCGCACAGATAGCGTGTAGCCCTGTTAGCTGAATAGCCGTGTCAGGGATTTTGTCATTCAGCCAGGTTTCCGTGAAGATAAAAAACACAACAGTCTCTTACTTCTCTTACTGCTCTGAAGCCGGATGTGGTCGAGTTTATTGTCCAGTGAGCGCACATTTGCCAGAATGATGGACGGAACAGTCGGTCTGGTTGGGTTAGCCTTTAGCTTAGCCCGGACGCCTCCTCGCTTCCACGCTTCCGGGTTTGATCACACCGCTTCCGGTGTCTCCTCGCTGCGATGGTAGTTGTAGGCGATGCGGGGGCAGGCCCACAGAACATGCCTAGCTCGCGGAGCTCTTTTGTTAGTGTCTTCTGGTAAGTTGTTAGTTTTAAATCTTGCGTTGATTTCCAGAAGGGCGTATCGGTTGTATGAAAGTCTTTGTACGTTTTTCCACACACATGACTTATGTACTGCGTAGACAAAAAACAATAGAAAGCACAACAAAATGCACTCTCTTTAGGACGCGGAGAAGCCGCTGTGACCTAGCGCGCCGCCATCTTGGATCATCTCTTGAAGCTGTTATTACCAACAAAGGCTTTTGTATGAAGTATCATTACACATAACTTAATTTATGGACGTCTAAGGTTTGCATGTTTTTTTTTACCGACATCTGTTGAAAATTTCATGTCAATAGCACCTTTAGTAATATATTAACTGAGATAAATGGTGACGTGTTCAATACTTATTTTTACCCGCTGTGTATGCATGTGTATATGTATATATACATATATATTTCAATTTGGGGGTTTTTGTGTTCCTGGTTTGGCAGACATTGAATTTTGCTTAATTTTTTCCTGCCTCATCAATAACAATGTCTATAAATGATGTAGAAGGGTTTTTTATTCTATACAATATGCTGGATGCAGGTTGGACATTAAGCTTATTAACTCCACTTATTTTAAATTTCTTCACCTGAAATTAAACCTTTAAATTAAACCATTTCCGCAGATTGTGGTGAAAGACCAGTTAAATAATGTTACTTAAATAATAATTTTCTGTTGTTTCAGGCTTCTGGATTTTGTTATGTCAATGACATTGTCATTAGTATACTTGAACTGCTTAAGTAAGTGCACAGCTTGTTTGCTAAGTATTTTACTTTAAATAGGAGTTACAAACACAGTGCCGTATATCCTTAAATTGAATTTAAATAAATTTTTTTTAAGTGTCCTTACATCTATTGATCACCCACCTGTCCCCCAAATACCAACAGGTACCACCCACGTGTGCTATACATTGATATTGACATTCATCATGGCGATGGGGTGCAAGAAGCTTTTTATCTTACAGATCGAGTCATGACTGTGTCCTTCCATAAATATGGAAATTATTTTTTTCCAGGAACAGGTGAGTGAAAAGTAAACAGAATTGAATATGTAGACTTTTGCAGTGTTCGTTATCTCTACAATTTTCACTTACATGTTTTCACAACTTGTAGAGAAAATTTGCTTTTTTTTATTCATTAATCTTTCATAAGTCTCTCTTTAGTAGCCTAAATATTGAGCCCCAATAAATGCATGATATATGAAAATTGTGTGAATGTAGATACACAAAAAGGAACTGGATGTTTACTAACAGATTAATGACTCAATATATTATGCAGTAATTAGTAAAATGTTTATAATTTTTTTGTGAAATGTCATCCAGGTGACATGTATGAGGTTGGGGCTGAGAGTGGTCGCTACTACTGCCTGAATGTGCCTCTGCGTGATGGGATTGATGACCAGAGTGAGTGACATTTGAGTTACACAATAAGCTTTCATAAAAGGTGTCACTAGTGTGCAACAGCAGTGTAATATTTCAGAGTACAAAAATAACAGCATGAAAAATGGTACCACTGTTAATACTGACACTGAACATGTGTGTAATGATTGCAAGTAAGATTTGATTACATATACGGAATCATTATTTGCACAGTCATTATAATGTTATGTACCAGCTTGAAGTTATATAATTAAACTTGAGACCCTGGTACAGAGTGAGGCCCTGTCAGCCTGCCAGTTTTAATTGGTCAATAGGGCTTTGGGTCCACCATCACACTGCTTTGTATTTTGTGATTGATTCCCCTCTGCGGTAAGCATGGGTTCTTACTATATAATGTTTACATGAAGCATAACATACCAGGACTGAGAATCTTATATGCTGCATTTTTATTGATGCAAAAGCGTAATGTTTTGAGAAGATCAAAGCGGTTGGTCTCTGAACAATGATGGTCTAAAAATGTGAACTGTGAAGGTCATTTCTATGAAGGCATGTTAATATGCATTATGTATCCTATGAAAGTAAGATATGTGATCAATATTTAGACTGTAAGTTCAATTCTGCTGCCAGTGCATCTGAGTGAGTACATAAAATTTGGTAGATTTTTACCATTAAGGGGGAAACGCATGGTGATGTTTCCAAAACAATAGAATGTCAGCTGATAAACATTAAAAATATATATAATTTTCTATTTTGCTTGTTATCAGAATAATAATATCTGATATAAGAATAATATTTAAGTAATGATTTTGGGGTTACTGTTTTGCGTTTACTTTCCAGCTTTCCAGTTTATGTTTTTCCAGCTTCATTAATGTTCACTGACCTTGTAGTGTGCTATAAAATTCTTTGGCATATTATTGATCCAGAATACTTTAAAATTCTGTCTAATTAACTGTGTATGATCTTATTTTTTAGTATAGTTAATGTAGTACAGTGACTGTGAAGCAGAGGTGTGATGCTTTAATTATTTTTTTTTTTTTATCAACATCCTTTTCTTTTGCACACTTTACCCATAAGGCTTCCGAAATATTTTTGTTCTAAATGGAACAACATTTGTTATATTATGACTGGTGAATGTTTTTCTTTGCCAGTGGCCTTCACTGTTGTATGAAATCTTAGTCTACTGTATGATGAACAAAATAACATTATTTTCATTTTATATAATTTCTGCACTGAAGTAGACTTCTGTCTTAATGGTTTTGGATTATTATTGTTGTTGTTATTAATATAATGAATTAATTAATTATGGTTATTAATTAATTTATCTTTTTAAGCTTTTAAAGCCATTCGGGACTGGCTTTGGATCCCTTGGTAACTTGCTAGCCTTATGTTCCACTTCCACCATGTCCATTAATTGGCTACTAATTCATCTTTTGCATAATACTCCAATCTCATCTCTCATTCCTTATAGAATGCTACTTGGGGTGAATGATGTAGTCTCAAAATTATATCATGATATTTCAAGGAAATTTGCAATATTGATATTAATGACTATATAGAAAAATCCTGAACAACGTTATCAGTGATTGCAGCTTACAGGCAGCATCATTTAATTAGTGTTTTGGGACTGCCTGCTATTATGAATAGGAATGGGGCAAGAGGGTTGTAATAGAGAAGATTGTTATTTGGATTTGTTCTTACTTGATTTTTAGAGAAAAGTGACAGCCATTTCTCATAAAATAAATTGAAAGTTTTGGTTTTTTTTTATGGTAAATGAACCAAATCATGACAGGTTGTTAAAGTTATTGAGAGTGATGGCTTTAATAACATTCTCATTTAACCTTGTATCTTGTCTTGTAATCTCATATACAATGGTGGCTGTGACCTTGTGTTTGAACCCTGGGTTTCTGCCCAAAGTAATATAACCCATTTTTACCTCATTCCATGATGCTGAACCTGCAGATTGTTCCTTGCTATTGACCTGACCATTGCTTGATGGGTAATGTGCTGAGGGTCCCTTGCTATATCCAGTATTCCTTAAGATGCTGTTATTACAGGACATATGCAATTTGATTCAGATCAACTGTCTGTCCCAGGGTGTGGTGGAGATCATTACCCACCTTACAGGTGGCCACTGCCACCTAGGCAACACCATGTACTTTCTCCAGATTATGCAGGTTTAATATTGCCCTTTTGTCTATTACCATGAGTTTGGCCATCCTCTCCAAACACTTTTCAAGTGAGTTCCTTATGACATTGCTTACCTAGTAGAATATCACTGCACCTTACACTTAGGAAGTTTGAAATGGAATGCTAGTTTCATAACTTGGTGAGAAGGTTCTACGGAATCATGAACCATCTTGGGCCTTGGTATTTATATCAAATTCTATATGATCTGGTCATTGGCGTTGCACTCCTTTTTGATACTGGCATGAACAATGGTTACAAATTGCCTTTCTGATGTTTCTCATAGAAAACATTAAATGTTTCTCTACACTCAACCTTTATGTATATGATCTCCTACTCAGTTTGCGCTGACTTGCACAGGGGAGCAAAGGTAAACAATCACAAGTTTGTAACTTTCAAATGTTTTGATACTTCACTGTTAGTCTATTAATCATTTTTGTCAAAAGTAAAATGCCTATTTTCTTTTTAATCAGCTGTTTCATTTAAAAGTAAATCAGTTAATATTAATGTAATTAAGATTACTGCATTCCACAGAATGCAGTAATATCCTCTTTCTTGATCATCCTCTTTCTTGATCATCTGTTCCATTATAGCCTCAAAGAATGTGTAAAATGAGTGTAAATGTAAAAATGCTGACAGATTAGAGCTTCACGGAGAATTTATACAGTAATACTTCGTGCATTCACGGGGTTAGGTTCCAGACCCCGGCGCAGATGTGTGAAATTCGCGAATATTTGGTGGAGTCACTAAAAATGCTAATAAATGCTTATTTCTAAATATGACCCATTACATTCTTAATATGACCCAAATCATTCTCCAGAAGCACTTAAAAGCTAGCTTAATAATAGGGATGCACCGATTGCAATTTTCTTGGCTGATTCCGATTACCAATTTTTTGTAAGTGTGATCGGAAAAAATTGGTATCAGCCGATACCGATTTTTTTCCCCCAGATAACAGAAAATTAGAGCTGTTGCAAGTAGTCAATGACATAGACACAAAGAAATGGGTTTCAGCTTTTTTAATATAACGCGGTAGTGTCTTTCTCTATTTACTAGTTACTTTTGTAATAGTGACATAATAGTGGCAGCTCTACAGCAAATACAAACAAAATCTAATTTTTTTTTAATATAAAGCTTTTTTAATATAAATTTTATATTTAATAGTTTTAATATAAAACAAATTTTCTTTACAAATTTAAATAAATCAAATGTAATAAACAAATAAATAAACCCCCAAATAAAGCTCAGTATAATGCAAATACAACTAAAGTTTAACATATGCTTTCAAATAATAATAGGTGCATTGAGGTACAGTGAGCTATAGATAGCAAATTTTTCATCCTCTTTGTTCAAAGTAAAGAAATTCCAAATGACGGACATTTCAGCACATCTGTGAGGCTGCATTTACAAGATGGGTCTTATTGACGCTTGGCAGTGGGCGTGTCTTCTACAGCAGCGGCAACCAATCGCTGTTGAGCAGATTTGAACGGCGGGCGCTCACGCACACAAAATTCATTTCGTCGCCACACGATTTCACCCCATTCAAAGTGAATGAGAAACGCCTCCGTTGAGCGTACCTGTGAATGCAGCTTGAATGCGCGCATGGTTGTGCTGCGAGTAATGCGCATGCGCAAGATTGGTTTGAAATCGGCAATACGTGTGAGTGATAGGCCGATCACCAGTCAGGCTGATCAGTCCAAAAATCGGCCGATTCTGGTCGCTGGCCGATCGATCGGTGCATCCCTACATAATACATTACCCTTAAAAAAAATAAATGTTTGATGTAAAAACAGAGTACAGTATCACCTAATTCAGTGTTTCCCAAACTTTTTGAGCCATGGCACATATTTCACGTTAGAAAAATCACACGGCACACCACCAAACAAAAATGTCACAAAAAGTATATTTATTGAAATATAATGAAAATCCTATTGAACACAAATAGTAGTTATACATAACGCTAATACTGTACTGTAATGACGCACCCGAAAATCTTCCTCTCCAGGCTTCCTCTATAGCTCTGAGCCTCTGACTTTTTCAAGGAGTTAAGGAGATGTACTGCCCTCTAGTGACAGGCAGAACTAACAGGCAGCCTTAGAATACCAATGAGGTGAAATTAGATAATCTTCCAAGTAAAGACATACAGAGAAATAAGTTATTTATCTACTTTTGGGTCGGTGAAATTTGTGAATACAGAAACGCTAATATGCAAGGTTTTACTGTAGCTATTTCTGAATTTATAAAATGTTTGTTAAACTGTTCAAGATTACAAGATGGCAAAAGAAAATCCAGCTACCATACTTCCACTCATCCAGGTCTTCCACTTGTCCAGCAATGCCAGTTTTGTTATAGATTATTATATCATGTAAGTAGGCAGCATAGTGTATACCACTTTGTGAGGGAAGTGTCTTGTGACAATCAGTACAGCCTTTGGTAACAAACTTTGATAATGGAAAAGTAGGACACTGGTGGTGATGGGTGTTTGTTTTAAAGACCATAGCAAAACTCCTATTATTGCATGTTTAACACTAGAAGTGCCGCGTGCCAGTTGTTTGACCGCAATGAAAAAAAAAAAATAAAAATACTTCACACTTGATCAAATTCCAGAACCCTGCTTTCATGACTTTCTCTAGGTTTGTGAGCATGCTTATCATCCAGCATGCTTAAATTTTCAAAATCACACAAGTACAAGCCAGTTTGTAGCTATTGTGCTACTATTTATGTGAAATTGCTGACAGTTGCGGTGCCAGTGAACTGATGATAAAGTCCTGTTAATCTTTGGCAAGAACTAGGCAATTGTAAAGGAAACGTATCGTAAGTTGGTGTGAAACATGACCCAAGGGCTGTATATGGCTAGATTGATGATTTGCTCTGACTCTTGAGTTCAGGCAGACAAACAATCTCTGAGGCAAAAACCAGTAAAACAGGCAAGGGTCAATCGATCGGGCAAATGGACTGAATCATGTAAGGCTGAATTGTGTTCAGAGAACAGGCAGGGATCAGGCGAACAACAAACAGTATAACGTAGGCCAAAACAGTGACCAGAAGAAGTCATAACACAATCATTGAAGAAAACATAACATTTACTTTGATGAAAACATTAAGAAAATACTGAGATGGTCCCGGTTCAGAAGTTTGCATACCCTTAGTTCTTAATTCTGTGTGTTACCCCCTTTTGCATCAATGACAACTAGTCATTTGTGATAGTTCTGGATAAGGAACTTAATTTTTTACTAAAATACCTCCAGTTCCTGTAAATTTCTGGGCTGTCTTGCATGAACTGCATGTTTGAGATCTCAACAAAGTGCAGTTTTGGTCTCATCACTCCAAATGACTTTTTCCCATTTGTTTTGTTTGCTTGTCTAGGTGCTGTTTTGCATATTTTAAGTGGGCTATTTTGTGAGATTTTCGCAGTAATGGCATTCTTCAGGCAACTCGACCATGCAGCCCATTTTTCTTCAAGTGCTTACTTATTGTACATCTTGAATCCACACCACTTTTCTGTAGAGAATCCTGGATGTCGGCTGAAATTATTTGTCGCTTTTTCTTTGCAGGCTGAAATTTTTCCTGGTCTACCTGACCATGGCTTGGTGTCAACAGAACTCCTCAATTTCCACTTCTTTATCAGAGTTTGAACACTGCTGATTGGCATTCTCAACTCTTTGGATATCTTTTCATATCGTTTTCCTGTTTTATAAAGTTGAACAACCTTCTCTTTCCGGTCCTTTGACAGTTATTTTGCTTTCCCTATGGGTGAAATGTGCAGGTGACTGTCAAGAGACCAGAATCTCACTGACTTTTTATCACAGACACTAATTACAAGCAAACAAGTCACAGGGGTGGACAGTTACGCTTAATTATCCAGTTAACCTGTGTGTGTCAATTTGTGTGCATATTATCAGGCCAAAACCTCAAGGGTATGTAAACTTTTGAGCAAGTCCATTTGGGTGCTTCCACTTGTCATTATGATTTTTAAAAAACACATTTGTCATTATGATTTTTACAAAACTTATTTGTAATTGTGTGATGATAAATGGCTTTGTTCAACCACCAACTCTGAATAAAAGAAAATTTTGGCCATGGTCAATCATATTTTCTAAAAAAAAAAAAAAAAGGCCAATAGTTCACAATTTCTGCCAGGGTATGTAAATTTATGAGCACAACTGTATAAACAGGAAGACCCGGCACTAGTGATACACAGGCTCAACTATGGCTTCACAAAGATGCAATGTAACTGGCGGTCCTTTTAAGCAGTCTAGAATGAAGTGGTTAATTGGATGCATCTGCATCATTTGATTAATCAATGCATCATAAAGTAAAATGAGGTGTGAAAAAGGAATTGCGTCATGCGAAATGGAAGTAAAAATCTACAATGTTGAATAAAATATGTTGTAGTGAAAAGTATGTATGGAAGTAACTCAACAACCCATCAGTGGCATCTGACTTGATTTAAGTTGATTGACTATGTTTCGGGGGCGGCACGGTGGCTGACTGGTTAGCACTGTTGCCTCGTAGCGAGAAGGTCTGCGTGGGTTTCCTCCTGCAGTCCAAAGATATGCATAGAGGGGATTAGGTTGATTATGGACTTTAAATTGGCCATAGATGTGAATGCGAGTGTGAGTGGTTGTCTCTGTCTGCGTGTCGCCTGCCATTGTGTAACACAATTCACAATTGCTTGATTGACCCTCACTGTCTACCATTGCTATAGCTCAATGTACAGCTTATTTTTGGCACCACGGACACTGTCAGGACAAACGTTGTTGTAACCTCTAACTGCTAAGAGAATCTCAGTGGATGTAGGTCTGAAAGAAAATTTAATGACAGGTGGTGTTTCCAGACATCCCAACCTGCAAAAACTCATTTCAGGGCGGTCCTCCCACCACTAGTCTTGTAAGTAGGGCTGCCACAAATGATTATTTTGATAGTCGACTGGTCACCGATTATTTTTGCGATTAGTCGACTAATCAGGTCATGTGTACATTGGACGTAAAACGTATATCTTATCGCACCAGCATGCAGCTGCTCTTCTATAACCACCATTAGCTTACAAAACTGCTGTTTACAAGTTGTACGATTTAGAGTAAATTTACAGTCCACATACTAAGAAATTATCCACAAAAATAA
>JAOVYU010000063.1:3314799-3326741 GCA_025674565.1 Synodontis membranacea | reverse complement strand
TATATATATGTATGTATGTATGTATGTATGTATGTATATCATCAGATCGAGGTAAAAAGCAGGTAGATAGAAAATAGATGTAGCCAGGGGTACATATTACAATACAGAACAGCAGTAGAAAGTTACATAAAGAGATACAAGAGACTAAATATGGAGTATGACTGGATAGCTTTTCTGTTTTTCACATCTACTACTTTGACCTGTTCAAATGCAGGGTGTTTCCCAGACCATATTTAATGTATGAAATATTTTGCCAAAATAATAATTAGTTCAATGACATATGTTATTTTTATTTTATTTTCTTCCATAGTAAAACTGGTCATAATATCAGGTTCTTTAAAGATAATGTCAGTTTTATATTGATTGAGAATATTAGATTACACTTTCATTATATACTTGTAATTTGGGCAAGAACGTATTAACAATGGGCAACAATGTTGTAGACTTTTTCATTTAGAGTTTTTCATCATTTTTCATTTGTATTCATTTTAAATCATGCCATGATATGTATTAACTGGGTATACTTTGTGTGTTATTTTATATGAGACTTGCTTTACCTTATTAGTTATGCAGAATTTACTAGGTGTCATCCAAACATTTTTCCAGTGAATTTGCTTCCAAAAAAAGAATCACAATTCAGTACAGTACAAATAATCCAGTACTTGCAAGGATATGGTTTGAATGAAGTATAGACCTCAAGAATTTATTACTGGATTCAGAGTTCAAGGGGAGAAATTATTCTTATAAATCAACAACCAAGCAAGAAAATCCTGCTTATGAAAGTTGTCAAGTGTCACAGGAAGTCACCCTATATCAAAATGAGATTGTAATAATAATTCTATCCCATTAACCTTTTGGAATACTAGGTTTGGTATAAGATATCACATGATCTCTGTGTTCTTGAAATAATTCTGGATCCATCTTGTTTTAAATACAACATTAGAAGTTCTAAACTCCAAAGTATTTAAACCTCTTTTTTCCTGTGTATGAAAGATAATCTCGTGAATTTTACTGTATTCCTCCACAAGAACCTAAAAGGTTTTGAAATGATTTTAGGTGGCACACCCAAGATCAAAGAAGCATATACTAATCTGGACCACCCCTCCAATTTATACAGAAGTATACAACCATTCAAAGAAAGGTCTCTAAGCAACCACGAATTGAGCCTGTTTTCAAATGTTTGGATTACAGGATATAAATGAAGATCACTTCTAACATTTGAATTTTTGAAGATCAAAATACCAAGACATTTGACATCTTTTACAGGTTTGTCACATATAGAGATCACATTTCCCAAGAGCCTTTAATTTACATTTCTCTATGTTTAAAAATTAAAAGGTTTGCAAACGTTTGACGGCCTTACTCAATTGTGTACTGTTCTTCAAAGGGTTAGAGTTGTATCATCAGCAAGATGGGACCATTTAATCTCTTTTCCCTGTATTTGAATTCCCTTAAAGCCATCTCTGTTTAAATAAGTAGCTATAACTTGTGTCACCAGCTAAAAAAGAAAAGGACTAACAGGACAGCCCTGTATAATTCCCCTGCCAATTTAAAATTTGTGTGAAGTCCCATGAGCTAATTTGACGGAACTAATCCCTTTATTATTTATTCTGATAGCCTTTTGAAAGAACAGAGCAAATCCAAATGTTTGTAGAATCTCTAATCTAAAAAAGTGCAATCTATAAGGTCTAATACCAGTCGAATATTGTTAGCTGTATGTCTTCATTTCATAAATCATAACTGCCGTAATTGAGTCAAGATAACTATCTTTTCATCATTATTTATTAAAGTGATTATCCATATGTGTCAGGTATATGGGGTATAGTAAGAATACATGTGCATGATCCAGGAAGTATGAAGTTCATATAAGTTTAATAAACAAATCAGGCAAACAAATAGAAAATGAGAGACAAAGGCAGAGTCAGGCAGGCAGAGGGCAACAAACTAGCAAACAGGTATATCAGAAATAATCCATAGAGTCCAAGAAACAGGCGATAGTCAAAAAACACTAAACAGGAATATCAAGGGCTAGACAGAAGCAGAACCCAATATTTAAACTGAGATAAAAAAAAAAAACAGAAATACAGAGACAGGAATGAAGAACAAAGGCTTGGCAATAACTCCAGAGACATTAAAGCTTTGCACTGACGTAAGCAGGAGTGAATCCTTGAATAGTGTCTATAATAAAGCATTCAATAAACGCAGCTGAGGCGACTACAGTGCTTCTGTTTCCTTAGCACTGGGGAGCATGTTGGGTAATGGAGTTAGGGCGTGGACATATAGCCCGTGATATGATGATATGAGAGTGACCTTTGCCTGGTTTTGAAATTATTGTTATTAAACCTTGGGTCACTGAGGCCAGTAAGAGTTCCCTTTCAGTTGATTCTTTAAAAAGCCAAAGAAGAAATTCAGATAAAACTTCTTGGAATGTATTATAATATTCAACAGTAAGGCCATCATTACCAGGGGATTTATTTAATTTTAGTTTGCTTATACATTTTTGAGTCTCAGTAATAGTGATTTTCTTTATCACATTCTGCTTTTTTAATCTTCCTCTATAATTTTAGTATCATCCTCTAATAATTTGATAAAAGGATAGGAAATAACATGCTGGTATATAATTTTGCACAAAAATATAATATATATTTGGAAATTTCAACAAGATTTTGTGATACCTGACGATCTAGTTTAAGTTGCTTGACAGATGCATATTCCCAATTCTGTTTTTCCAAATTGTAAAAGTATTTTGAGTTTTTATTTTCAAATCATTTCCTTCTGCGTCAATGACAGCTGTGTAGATGAGAGAGTGCGCTTGAGAAAAAGTTTAGAGAGGAGGAAACAATTTAATAAAAAATTTATTGGTCACATTTTTAAATAATAATAAAGGGATATCAATATCAAAAGTAAAAATGGACAAAGCATATAGAAGAAAAAAGTTATAGTGAAATGATGAAAATGTCTGTCCTCTTTTATGGAATGCTGTCTAATACTATGTATGTCCTTTTGCCTTTATAACCTCCTCCAACCTCTACAGGTAACATCTATGCAGCCCTTGTATCCCCTGAGGTGTAATTTTAGCCCATTCTTCCTGACTTATTTGTTCCAAGTCTACAAGGTTGCACAACCGTCTTCCATGTACAGCCTTCTGTACAGCCTTCAAATCTATTTACAGGTGTTTCTATTATATTCAAGTCTGGAGACTGGAAAGGCCATGGTAAAACCTTTATATTATTCTTTTTATCCATTTTGGAGAAGACTTTCCTTTGTGCTTTGGATTATTGTCTTGTTGAAGGATCTACTGCCTCTTCATTTTTAGCTTTTTGACTGACGGTAGGAGGCTTTGCTTTAAAATCTGTTGATACTGGGTTGCATTAATTTTTCCTTCCACTTTATGAAGCGCTCCACTGCCTGATATAGACAAACACAAAAAACATCAACGAGCCTTCACCATATTTGACCGTGAGAATGGTGTTCCTGTCCTCATTTACCTTTGGTCTCATCAGACCATATAATTGTTCTAAAATTCATCTGGTTTGTCACATGCTCTTTAGCATACTCCAAGTGTGCTCCCTTATCTTGAAGTAAGCAATGGCTTCTGGTGTATTTTTCTCCCAAACAGTCCAGACTTGTACAGACTGCACTTGACTGTGAAGATGTGGACTTATGTTCCATTTGCATCTAAGGACTTTTTCAGATCCTCTGCTGTTTGTTTTGGGTAGCTCTTAAGCAATTTTCATAGAAGCTCTCTCAGTTACTTTTCTTGATCTTCTACTCCTTGGTAGAGTCTTATGTTATCCATCTTTTTCCATTTCTTTTTTATAATCCTTCTCCAGCTTTATAAAAATTTACATATTTAATTTTGAGGTCTTCTGAGAGCTGCTTCACTGATCCCATTGTTCTCATTGCTCTCTGCAAACTGCTTGAGGCTGCTCCTGGAGATCTACCCACTTGCAAAGACAAAATGTAAGCCTATTTGAACACACCTAGTGCCACTAAGCAAACATTAAGAAATGGCAATGTTTTTGTTATAAAATACGTAATTTTACATATTTACAGGTTTACATATGACTTTTCCAAAACTTTTCCAGTACCTTAAGAAAATTTTCCAAAACCGTGAGCGAGCGAGCGAGCGAGTGGGCGGGGCAAAGCGTGGTGAGCGCAATGAGCAAATGAGTGGGCAGGGCAACGCGCAGTGAGCGATCGAGTGGGCGGGGCAAGGCGCCGTGAGCGAGCGATTGGGCGGGGCAAAGCGCAGTCAGCGCATTGAGGAGTGAAGCGGGAAACGGGAAACAAAAATAAATTTCCAAAACTTTTCCAAAACTTTTCCTCTCTGCCCATGAATTCCAAAACTTTTCCAGGGCCTGGAAAAATTATTTCTTAATTCCAAAACTTTTCCAGGTTTTCCATGACAGCAGCAACCCTGTATTTAAGTTAAATACCTACTGGGTTTATCAGATGGGGATGTAAACTTTTGAGCTTGGTATTAAAGATGAATTTGGACATGGATGCTATTTTAACATTGAGGTCATATCATAAAAGGTTAGAGGGGAAACACCTTTAAATTATAATGGAAGGCCATTCTGAATATACAACAGAAGTACATGTTTTTTTTTATATTCACCCAGGGTCAAAGAGGAGTTGCAAACATTTACAATCAAATCTAAATTAATAAATAGGATTTATGTATTTATTTTAAGCAGAAGTAAGGTACCACTCTTCCAGTGGTAGAAGTACGGTAGTTACTCTTCACTTTGACAAAATAATTAATGAATATAGAAACTATCCCTATCTAGATTTCCTGTAGGAACGATATTGTTGTCCAGGCTTAAATGAGTGAGCTAATTTACAGTATAATCTCAACCATTATAGTGCATTGTAAAAAAAATAAATAAATAACTGTAAGATTAGCTCTGTGGATAGATAGAAATTAGGTAGAATGACTATTTCACAAATGACAAGCTAAGTGTGAAACTGAACCCTTTCTGGTAGTCCTGGACCACAGGCGCCTCTCTTATTCTTTACATACGAACACTTAACTTATACAAACAACAATAATAAACTACAGTAACAACCATGACAATAATTAGTTATAGAGTAGCACACTGTTTGATCCCCGATTAAGAATGAAATTCTTACTGTTTGCTGACAAGGCTCTTTGGATTCTGTCACTCAGCCTGGTCTGTTGTCAGAATTACCATGGGAGGGTCCCTCTTGGTGAAGGGCTTATCCCCAAACAAATTTGTCTGCCTCAGCCTGATTTTCAGCAACAGGTCCCACAGTATTCCTTGAACAGTCCAGGTGAGATCTTGGAATCCTGTTCGTGACGCCAAAGAATGTCATAAAATTTTCTGTTATTGTTTAAATACCAGCCAGAAATGTTGTCAGCAAAGAGAATGAAATTTATTGTACGTACAAGAGAGCCCCCGGAGAGAACAGTCAGTCTCTGTTTCTCGGAGAACTCTAACTCCCCTTTCCTGACATTCCTATTTATACATATTGCAACACATACTTTTTTGTTCTCTACTTTGTTGTTCTATAAATGGAGATAAGATTCATGCATGCTTTTAATTAGCTCTTTCTTCTTTTCGAAAACAGGAAATAAACAGAAAAGAAAAGGAAATCAAACTAGACAGTGCTAGACTAGATGTTCAGACAGATGATTAAAAATAACCTCTGTTTTTAAACCGCTTTGACGCAGTTTTCCAACACAACATGATAGACATGTTAGACAAATGATCAATTGCTGATAACATAAGTTCATCACAAAATGAGAACAACAAAATTTTCCACATCAGTAAAGAAAAGATATTTAATTTATCCGACTTAGTCAGCTGAAAACTAGTAAATGCCTAACCTGCTGGATCCGAAGCTGTCGGTTTTGGTAAAACCGGCTAATGACAACAAAGATGAAGTAGCCCAGAATGATGGCTGTTATGCCAAAGAAGATGAAAGACATGATGTAAATCCAAAAAGGGCTCAAGGGCCCATGTCGGCTTGCCACTGATATGTTCATATAGACTTCAGTCCCGTTCTCAATCAGATCTGTGAGGTTTCTGCCCAGGGTATGTCCAATCAAGATGGCTACTATGTTGCCAGTTCCTGTGGAATAAAAATAAAGTATTTAGAACAGAACAGAATAAAAAATTTGATACAAAAAAGATATGTACAAAAGACTGAGGTCACTGTTTACAGTGTTTTACATTAATTCATTTTCTTTCTGTCAACCTTTAGTAATAAAATATACAGAAGGCTTGTTAAAATACTATTGAACAATTTTCCATGATAAGTTACAATCTTCTAATAAATATCTTAAAATGCAAATATGTATATTCTAAATATAAGCTTAATGTAACACCCTTGTAGGCTCAGTAGGGAATTAAGACATCCTTGGCATGCTTGGAATTATTTTTTGCTTTTCTGAGCGCTCAGTATCCACTCTCTCGCTCAGCTTTACTTCTCTGCTGCTTGTTTCTGATGTATTAAAAAGGTCTAAGAAGATGAAATCCACTGACAATAAAGATACTGTTGCAAGAAGTAAAGCACTGTAGTATCCTCCTCAATTACTGGTACACCTTGTAAAGATTAAGAAGAACGGTAAGAAAAAAAATCCATCTTTTGGTGAAGTAGTAGCTTATTCTCACATTGGAAAAAAAAAATCCAACAGTTAATTCAATGATTCAGAGAAAAATAGATCCCTCATCAATAAATAATTATTTTCAACAAAACAATTATTGGCACCCCTTGAAATTATTGTGAACAGTATAACTGAGGCATGTTTCCCACAATCAATTGTACATTACTGAGTAAACTGGAGGGTGAAGTAAATATCAGGCAGTAATTCATGACTTCCTGACTAAGTGGGGTACACATATGAGATGATGCAGTGGCCAAATTCCCTTAGTCACCCATCAACATGTGAAAGATAAGAGAACACACAAACAAATGAGGAAGAATTGTGTTGACCTACATGCGTCAGGGAACAAGTTGTAAAATATCCCATAAATGCCCATTTCTACTCTTAGGGCAATAATAAAAAGTGGACATCAACTGGAACTGTTACAAACTTGCCTGGAAGAGGATCCAAGTTTATGCCCCATGTACAGTGAGGAGGATGATAAGAGAAGCAAAATGAATCCCCAAGCATCACTGATGGTAAATTGCATGAAAACATAAAATCTTGGGGTTACCAATTCTCCAAAAACACCTTCAGATGCCACCTTTATGCCAACAAAGGAGAGTGCACAAGATAGGGCCTAGGACCCTGGATTATGTGAAGCAATTCTCCAAAGAAGAATGATCTCAAATGCCTTGCCCTGTATTCTCCAACCTTATAAAATGTTATAGGGGAAGACTCAGTGCTGTTTTATTGGTATTAAATGCATGGTGCGAATAACTTTGCTATATGTGTTTTTTTTTTTTTAAATAATTATTTCTTGATGAGGAATTTATGTTTCTCTGAATAAATTAATTTCAATTAAAGGTTGGATTTTTCTCTTTGTTTTGTGTGTGTGTGAGATGAAGCTGCTTCACCAAAAGGTGGATTTTTTCTAACCCTTTTTACTAATCTTTACAAGGGGGACTAATATAGCATATAGTATATAATGTATATATTATAGTATATATTAGTCCCCCTTGTAAATATTAGTAAAAAGGGTTAGAAAAAATGCACCTTTTGGTGAAGCAGTTTCACTGATCAGGCATAATATTATGACTCCTCCTCCTCCTCCTTCCCATTTCGGCTATTCGGCTAACTAGGGGTCGCCACAGCGGATCTTTTTGTCCGCACGTTTGATTTGGCAGAGTTTTTACGCCGGATGCCCTTCCTGACGCAACCCTCCCCATTTATCCGGGCTTAGGACAGGCACGCAGGCATACACCAGAGTGTGCACCCCCTTGTGGCTGGGTCTTTGAGGCATAATATTATGACTACCTGCCTGATATTGTGTTGGTCCTTTTTGGTGAAGCAGCTACACTGATCAGGCATAATATTATGACTACCTGCCTGATATTTGGTTGGTCCCTCTTTTGCTGCCAAAACAGCCCTGACCTGTCGAGGCATGGACTCCACTAGACCCCATGAAAGTGTGCTGTGGTTTCTGGCACCAAGATGTTAGCAGCAGATCCGTTAATAGTTATGAGGTCGGACCTCCATGGATCGGACATGTTTGTCCAACACATCACACAGATGCTCAATAGGATTGAGATCTGGGAAATTTGGAGGCCAAGTCAACACCTCAAACTCGTTGTTGTGCTCCTCAAACTATTCCTGAACCATTTTTGCTTTGTGGCAGAGCGCATTATCCTGCTGAAAGAGGCCTGCAACAATGCTTAGTTAGATGCCACACTGCCTCCACCAGCTTGCCATCTTCCCACAGTGCATCCTAGTGTCATGTGTTCCCCAGGTAAGCGACGAACATGCTCCTGGCCATCCACATTATGTAAAAGAAAATGCTATTCATTAGACCAGGCCACCTTCTCCCATTGTTCTGTGGTCCAGATCTGATGCTCATGAGCCCATTGCTGGCACTTTCGCCAGTGGACAGGGGTCAGCATGGGCACACTGACTGGTATGCAGCCCCATACACACAAACCGTGATGTACAGTGTATTCTGACACCTGATTATAAGAACCAGAATTAACTCCTTCAGCAATTTGAGCTACAGTAGCTTGTCTGTTGGGTCAGACCACATGCGCCAGAATTCGCTCCTCATGTTCAGAGAGAGAGAGAGAGAGAGAGAGAGAGAGAGAGAGAGAGAGAGATTTCTTTTCCTTAATTCAAACACAAATTCAAAAGTTTTTCGAACTTTTCTCATGTTTTTCTTTAAAGCATTACCAAATTCAGGTTCAGGTTCTGCAGCCTGAATAGAGTTGTTTTGACTGATCATGACTATGAAACATTTCTATCCAGATGGGAGTGTTGTGTTCCAGGATGACTCTGCACACGTCCACTGGATACAAGGGCTCACTTAATGGTTTGATAAACATGAAAATGATTTCAATTATATGCTAAGGACAGCAAATCTCAACTTAATTTAACACTTATTAAAGAGCAGTGACATGTCAGGTATTTCCACCATCATCAAAAGTTTGGGATTGTCTTTTGGTAGAAAAGTGCTCCATCTTTCCAGTACAGTTTGAGAGACTTATAGAATCTTTGAAATGGCATACTGATGCTGTTACAAACCCAACACATTACTAAGACATTTCATGTTGATTTTGCCATTAATTTGCCACCTTATATTTATTATAATTATACCTTGCCCCACAATAATTATATGTTTAGTTTTGAATAATAATCTGTCTTCATGAGAAGATTCCCTTTGTCACAGAAAGGTAAGACATTACAATTTTAGTCATAATAATTGTATACAATTTGCAGGGTAGACTTCATTACCTCACATGCCTCAAATGGAGGTACTCAGTATTACTTAATACTCATGTATTTTCATTAATGTGATAGTAGGAGCCTCCCCATGAAGGAATGTTGCTCTTTATTTACATTAAAACACTAACTTTAAAAAACAGTGCTAAGCAAAAGACTGTGTATGGAGCTGGAACTGTGAAATATTTGTAACAAGTATGCAATGCAACAATCAATATGTTAATCTAAAAAATGTCTAATCTATAAAAGAGACTAAGAGAGAAAATACATAATCCAGAAAGAGCATCATAAGACAACAGGTGCCTACATATAGTCAGTGGGGTTGAATTGACATTTACATATACTGTTATACATACAGTAGAACCTCTGGTTCCGAATGCTTATGAACACGTACAAACCGGGTTATGACCAAAAAGTTGGCCCAAATTTTGCATCAGCTTCCTCCTCACTGCTTTCACACCAGAACTCAACTCATGCAAGTTTAGTTTTCTTGGTTGTTTAGGGTTAGTTTTTGTATAAATTAAGGATTTATCAAGCGTTAATTTTTTCCCTGTGCTTAAAACTGATTAAAAAAAGTGTTTACAGCGAGTGGTTCATAAGGCTCTAGCAAGAACTTGGTCTAGCACGAACTTCTTCAGTGTTAGTTTTCTCAGTTCAAGGTTTTCTCAGTGTTATTCCATGTTTTTACATTTAGTTTAGTATTACACTGTGCACCAATTCTATGGTATAATTAACTATTTTTGTGCTTAAAAATCGTAAAACAAACAAAAAAAAATTACATACAGTTCGTACGGTCTGGAATGGATTAATCGTATTTACATACAATCCTATGGGGAAATTATGTTCAGGTCACCACCAAATCAGGTCACGACTTGGAACGGATCATAGTCGTGACCAGAGGTACCACTGTACAGTTACTGAACCTTGATGTGGACAAAACATATTCCTAACCCCAAGTAATTGAAGCAGTGCATTACAAAAAAGATCATTCATACCTGCATGCAACATTGTGTTTGTCCTATTTCCAGTCCCATCAAGATTGTAAATAACTACAGCTGATGCTCCCTCTCTCTGTGCAGCATTAATTTTCTCAGCATGGGTACAGTTGCCTCTTTTGATGAGAGCTATCCACGGCTCCTCCTTAACGGTGAATGTGATATTTGGTTGGCAGGCCAGTGAATCTGAATTTGGGAGCACCAAAAATCCAGAGGCCTGTTTCAAAGGTGATTCTGACCCATACATTCCACAATCACACACACTAATTGTTGTTTGGTTAGTCCCTGGGTTGAAGTAGCGCACCTCCACAACTGCAGTCCACAATATCATAGAGGAAGCTGAATGGATCTGAGACTGAATAACCCACAATGCCAGCAATGTCCAAGTCAACCCACGTATTACTCTGTAGTCCCTTCTCATTTTTCACAGCTAGGCCAATAATCCTGATGCTCTTTGTAATGTTGCACAGTGTTGAGCTGTACCTAATTGTAATCAGATATTGCTCCAGGTAATCCGAGATTGCTCTACGTCAGTTGGAGCTGGTCTTATCATTCTGGACCTTGACCACTGGCTAAGATAGCATTTATTTGAATAAGATAGCATTCACAGTGCCCTACCCATTCCTTGTTGGTGGAGAAATACACGCTTTAGAGAACAAAACAAATACAAAAGACAATAAGAATGTTTTATTGCACTAAAGCACAAGAATGTTTATAGTACTATAGTAACATTTAGACTGTGGAATTTATGTAAGTATAATACTGCCAAAAGTCCTCAGTGTGTTGAACTACATGACTTGAATAAAAACATACTACCAAAAAGATGCTTGAATTATTCTGCAGTGTAATATGCTGCAATATGAAAAAAATTAAAACAGAAATAAGAATGTTTGAATTTTTTTTTTACATTGCAATTAAGTGAGGTAGTATATTTTGACAAAAAAAAAAATCCAGTATTCAAAATTCAATACACAAATATTCACCTTCCTAAAATACAGTTCCAAACTATTTGGTTGTTAAAATACCATATTCATTATTCGGCAGGTAATATTTAACCCACTATTTTTCGAGCTCAGAAATTCAACTTGCCAAAATTCAGGTCTTAAAATTTGTATCTTAAAGTTCAGTTGTTCAAATCAGAGTACTCATAAAGAGCAGTGGATTGATGATACACATTGTAAGTGATGATAACAAGCTGAAAGGTCTGATCCACACTACAGAATGGTAATGTTCCAGGTGGCGGTAATGCTCCAATAGGCTGGATACCAACTGCCATAAAACATAAAGAAGAACATAAAAAAGAAGTACATGTTCTCACGTGTTTCAGGTTTTAACCAAACTTGTCACAATCATTTATATTTAGTTTTTTGGCATTTGGCAGATGCCTTAATCTAGAGCTCCATTAGTGCATTCTGATACTGGTTAAATAGCACCTGGGTTAAGAATACCATCTGTCTAGATTTTATATATATATTTACTCATCCTTGTATGTGAAAATATACATGGCCAATAAAGCTGATTCTGATATATACACACACACACACACACACACACACACACACATA
>JAOVYU010000063.1:3272383-3291393 GCA_025674565.1 Synodontis membranacea | reverse complement strand
TGCAAACTCCACACAGAAAGGCACCTGTGCCGAACCCGGGGCTCGAACCCAGGACCTTCTCGCTGTGAGGCAACAGTACTAACCACTCAGCCACCGATGGCACAGAATACAAAAATAAAATAATAAAATAAAATATGGCAATATGGCAATATTGAAAAGCAGGCACCTTCAGCAACTGACATGGTGAAACTCGATCAGTTCTCGCCTCTGAGTAATACCCACAATGGCTTGCTGTTGGCCAGATAGAGTGCTATCACGAATGATCTTGTTACTTTAACATGCTTTACCAAGGATACCACAGAGGACACATTGGAAAGACGTTAACTCAGAAGACACAAATATGAAGAACAGGAACTAAGGGATGACATGATAGAACAGTGAGGGTTCATAAGACTGAGATGACAGTTTTCAGTTTAAATAGCCCTGTTACCCCCTGACTCCATGTGAGCACAGCTGGGAGAGTGTACCTTAAAAGAAGTCAGCCAGAACCAGAGTTGGGAGGGTTACTTTAAAAATGTAATCTGATGCTATTCCTAATTATCTGTTAAAATAATGCATTCAGTAACCTAATCCATGTATCACAAAATTAATGTAATTGATTACTTTGCGTTACTTCTGGATCACCTATGATACCTAGCTATGATGAGTCTTGTTGGTGAAGTGTTGTAATGTGCGCACATGTGCATAGTAGTATATCATTCTTTATTTTAAAATATCTTTTATTGATGCACCTACTGATTATTTTGATATTCACTTAAACTATTGGTTATTTTTCTGTCAGTTATTGTATTAATCGATTAGTTTTATTAGTTTTTTTTTAAATATATATAAAGATATTTACAGTGCCCTCCACAATTGTTGGCACCCCTAATAAAGATGTGTAAAATAAATTGTTTCTTTTTGTGAATAGTATAACCTCACAAGGAAAAAAGGAGAAAAAATCCAACATTTAATTTGAGTAATTTATTCAGTGGGGATAAAATACCACATTAAGAAATATATTATTGACACCCCTGCTGTTAATACTTTGTACAACCCCTTTTCCACAATCCTACTTGCACAATCTTCTAGATCGTCCAGAATCCTGGTTCTTCTCTTATGCACTGTCCTCTTCAGCTCACTCCACAGGTTTTCTATGGGATTTAGGTCTGGAGACTTGAGATGGCCATGGGAGAAGGTTGGTTTTGTGTCTGGTGAATTATTTCTGTGTTGATTTGGCCTTATGTTTTGGATCAGAATCCTGCTGAAAGGCCCAGTGACATCCCACTTTCATTTTTCTGACAGAATCCACCAGATTTTTATTTTAAATGTCCTGGTATTTCAAAGAGTTCATGCACTGCACTGTAACAAGTTTCCCAGGGCCATTGGAAGAGAAACAGGCCCACAACATCACAGATCCTCCACCATACTTAACAGTGGGCATGAGGTGCTTTTCTCCAAATTCATCCTTTGTTTACGCCAGACCCACGTGGAGTGTTTGTCTCAACCTCTTGGCCAGTAGATAGCATCTAATGTTTGTTATGGAGACTGGGTGACCCAAAGATGCCACTCTATTCTGCAGTTCTTTAACAGTGCGCTTTGAATAATTTTTTTTACTTGCCTTACCATCCTCCTCACTGTGCATGGTGGCAAGATACCTGGGTCCTCATCCAGCCTTGTTCGTCACAGTTCCAGTTGTCTTACATTTTTTAATTATTGCTCTGACTGTGTGTATGGGTAAGATTAGGTGAGTAGCTATTTTCTTGTAGCAATTTCCTGACTTATGAAGATCAACACACATTTGCCTTACTGGAATGGCATTTTCTTTTGTATTTCCCATTTTGAAGAGTGGCTAAGAGAAATGGGCCTCTGTGTCACATCATATTTATACCCCAGAAACACAGGAAGTCAAGGGTTACTAATTAAAATTTCCTAGACACTCTGATCAATGTAAAAAAAAAAAAAAAAAAAGTAAAGTATAAATTGCAAAATATCTTCAGCTACATTTATTTTATAGGAATTGTTAGGGGTACCAATTATTGTGGCACTGGTGTATTTGTTAAAAATAATTAGTTCTTAATGATGGATGTTTAAAAATAATAATTCATTTACTAGAGATAAATGTTTCATTCATTCATTCATTTAAAGAGATAAATAATTTAATTTAAGGCTCTTTTTTAATCTTTATTCGTGGTGCTAATAATTGTGGAGGGCACTGTATTTTAAATAGTTATTTGCAGGATTTTAATCAGAATTACTACAAAACTTTTTCTTAACTAGGCTTATTTAAATAGCAGTTCACTAATTACAACATTAGTGACATTTATCAGATAATCTGTCATATCATGAGAATGTTATCAAGTGCTCATTTAAAAAAAATTAGGCACTCAGACTCAAGGTGAAGGTATGTGCATCATTCATGATTTTAATCACATACCACATTTTTTGCAACTGTGTAATTCAAGCCATGATTTGGTCAAATTTCGAAGTCAAATTCAAAGTAAAATATATAATTGCTGCCTGTTTTGCTCACTGAAACTCTCTGATGCTAAGTTCATTTGCTTGCTATGCAATGTAGTTGACTCTTAGTGTTCAATGCCCAAGATAAGTGAATGGATGGAGGATGGAGACTTGATGACTTGACATACAAAACATAAAGTATAGTATTTCTGTTCTGCCATTTCGGTCAAATGTGTTTTTTAGGAAGTAATGTAGTTCGTGCCAGTATGCCTCATAACACAGTTCAACTGCATCCTCCTTTTCAGCTGCTCCTGTTAGGGGTTGCCAAAGCGGGTCATTGTCTGCATGTTCGATTTGGCACGTTTTACACCAGATGCCCTTCCTGGCGCAACCCTCCCCAGTTCCCTCAGGACCCTCCCGGCTTGGGACCGGCACTAGGACCGCACTGACTTGTGCAAAACAAGTGGCTGCGGTTTTCCATTTGAGGGTCTGGCCATGATGACTATAGCATCACCGGGGTTAGAACTTGCAATCCCAGCTAAATAATCCCAGATTTTATTAAGTGTATCTGTAATTTGATTATGGCTTTTTTCTGTAAATTTCTGTAAATGGAATACAGTTACCTATTTATCATTCTAAGTATGTCATGCCATTCCATGTATTCCTTTACTCCCCAAGCCTTTCTAGAATATAGAGAATATGCTGAACCCAGCCAATGTAACCACAATCTTACAGTCCCCTCCTTCTTAGCTATCTAATTCTATGACATTAATGTGTAGTCTTTCCTTGCCCTACACACATTTTTGTATGACTTGCACATACAGCACATTCTGCGACATATTTAAAACAATCTCATCCTGTAGCCCTATAATTGTGAGGAATTTCACAAATGTGGGAAGGTGCCTTTAAACAGCCCAGAATGCTGCTTTTCAATGAGCCAGTGGATTTAATAACTTGTAGTGATTTCAAAGAAATTAAAGCAGATTGTGTGCTTGGTAATGATTGTACTTGGTCATATAAACTGTAGCAATTTGACATACATCCTATTATGTGTACAGGGTTTAATATACTACAGTAAACAATAAAGAAGGTGCATGGTAATCATATATAATTTTTTTTTAAAAGCAATGATTTTTAAAGCCTTAAAAATTACATTTTTACAACTGGTTCTTATAGATACCATTATTTAATTACGTTGAAAAGAAAGGTGGATGAAAGTATTATATATGCAATAAGAGCTTATTTTGTTTTCTACCTTATGAAATGCAGCAATGCAATTTTAATATCTGGCCTTATTCTCAGTGTATTATTAAAGTGTGTGTGATGTATATTTTATTAGGCTTTTGTCGTTCATCACTTTATCTTCCTCACAGACCCCAGCAAGGCAGTGCCAGACACAGAGCAGGCAGAATCCTCTGTGCCTGAACCTGATGCCGGTTTTAACCCTGCCAAATCAGACCAGGAAGGAAACCTGGAAGTAGGAAACGCTGGTATGCCTTTTTTAGTATCCTTTCTTAGGTAAAACTGGAACCAGAACAAAGAGAAACAGAGATAAAGCCCTGTACCTTAAGGTTAGTCATTAGGGTTGGTTTCAGGTGAAGACAGTGGCATTTGGCATCTGCATTATGGAACAATTAAAAACAAGTCTTTTTTTCTCCTTGGATTTCAGCACAAGGTTAGTAGCCACAGTGGTACATGTGCAATAAGCCCATTTTAGCCTTATTCCCAGAGCATGCTGATTATACCATATTTCATCATGTTTGTGCTCACTGTTTTGCAAATGATGAACAATATCTAGGTACATCAGCTTTGTATTCTTTTTCAATTGTATTTCAATAACTACTAATAAAGAAACATGTTATAAAACAAACTATTAGTCATAATACTGCTTATATTATGTGAGGTGAAATAAACATTTAAACTTAATCAAGCCCAAACTCTTTCTAAAATAGTTGTTTCCTCTTTATCTTAAATCAGAGAGGCTGCAGGGATAAAAAAAAAAAATGCTTCATGTTTTCTCAAGCTACTAAGCTGGTGTACTACTAGAATAGTAGCATACTAGTCAGTATTAACACTGTTGTATCTGTACTGACAAGCACACAGTCTTGTTATATTTAAATTACAGTATCTTTCTGGTCTTCCATTTTTTATAGACACCATCAACCAGGAGAACAAGAGTGACAGCATAGAAGGTGTATTGGGCTCAAAGACTGCTGTGTTCTTAGCTATTGGTACTGGTTGTTTCATCTTCCTCATCCTCATTTTGCTCCTCATTGTTCTGATTATTAAAGTGCACAAGCATTCACAAAAGCCCACACAGCCACGGCCAACTGCTCTCTCTCTCCGCACACTGGCTAACTCCAAGATTTTAGGGAGCAGTGGCTCTGAGCCGAGTGACATCATTCCTTTACGGACAGAGAATAACTACTGCCCACATTATGAAAAAGTTTATAGGGATTATAGACATCCTGTCTATGTAGTGCAGGAGATGCCACCACAGAGCCCAGCTAATATTTACTACAAGGTGTGATCCTGGAAAGACTAAGATCAGGTGGGGTTTTTTCTGTTAGACTTCCATTAGAGGATCTTTTTGTGAGCTGCAGGTTTTTTTTTTTTTTCTTTTTAATCTTACCCTTAGACATAGGGTAAGACAGCCTGCATGAAGAGGAGATAAAACTTTTGTTATTGTAGGCTGAAGTTGAACTTTTTATCTGATCTTAGTTTTCATACAAGGTGTACTGGGTATTTAGAGTGATCTCAAGTTCCATGATTCCATGTCCTATTGGCTTAGAACAAAAAAGTGGTTTTCTGTGCAACACTCATGAAACAAAGCATATATAAACCATCTATAAAAGAACATCATTTAAATGTTTGTTATTAAATCCTGCTATTTCTGGTTGGAGCCTTTTAAATGCTCAGGTAACATTGTAGGAGTACACAAAGAGAACATATGTTATTACTATTTCTGATGAAATCATGTGATTTTCCGTTTTGTTTTAGGCAGGTTTTTCACCAAATGTATTGTAACAATTCACTTTACAATCCCTATTTTACATGCATACTAAATTATTCAACTGTTACATATAGGTGGTAATGTATGGTATCATGTTTATATACACACTTCCATGTACAACCTTCTTCTGTCTCTTGTATTTTGTGACCACAGTATTTCTTGTGCTCATGGCAACCAACAGAAAATTGTAGATTCAGTGTTCAGTGGAACAGGATTAATGATGGGGAAACTTATGTGCAAGTATTAATGATTTAGAAATATTACTCGATTTAATTATCGTTTTACCAAACTCTACTATGACCTATGAATTAGGAACTAAAATAAATTTAGTCAACTAACCAATGTTTCTGGGAACAAGCACAATGCTTATTTTTGATGATAAGCCTCTGCCTACAAATCAAAATGCAAAGCTGGAAGATAGTTAAAGGAGAAAAAAAAACAGATTAGTTCAGGTAGTTCAATAGCACAATTTAATTACATTTTTAATTATTCAATTAAATATTGTAGAGTGAAGTGTAGGAGACATGTTCAGTAATCCACACAGGTTACATTCCACATGCTCAGATACATCCAAGATAACAGAGAAGGTAGTAACCCCCCGGCGATACTCAACAGGATCAAAACATTCAGGAAAACAAAGAAATAAATAACACAGGTCAACAGGTCAAAATCAACAGAGATAAGTTTATATGCATTTTGTAGTGTTTTTCATGCTGGTTTTAAATCAGCTTAGTTTTTCCCTAGCATGTACAGTTTTTGTGATGAAGCCAGTTATATATTGCATGATAGTTGGTATAATTAGCCTAAGCGTATTACCAGATTTAACAACAGCTCCCTGTGTTTTATGTTACAGACAGCATTAATTGTAATTTATTTCAGTTGTTACCATGCTTTGAAATTGTATTAACAATCCAGACAGTTTCTGTTACGTGTGTGGTTCATTCATGATGAAAGCACAACGTCGCCCAATTACCTCAGACCTTAAGAAGATATACAAATTGTACTTTGGCTGTCCATGGGCTGACCAGGATAAATCTTGGGCTCCAAATGTCATCTGCAACAGTTGTTCCAATGGACTGCGTGACTGGTATATCTGCGAAAGGCAGCGATGCCATTTGCAATCCCGATGGTGTGGAGGGAACCGCGAGATCATCTCAACGATTGCTATTTTTGCCGTGTGAATACAACAGGATTCTCAGCCAAAAATAAGCACAAAAATCCCAGCCTGGATTCTGCAATAAGGCCTGTTCCTCATGATGACTCATTGCCTGTTTCTGTACCACCACATGATGGACTTGCTTCTGTAGAAGGTGAAGAGGAACACGTTCAAGGTGCATCTGGTTACAATCCAGAGTCATCAGATCCTGATTACATGGCAGATGAAAATTCAGAATCAGAGACTTTTACACAAGCAGAGCTGAACAATCTCATTCATGATCTAAATCTGTCAAAAGACAAAGCAGAACTTCTTGCTTCGAGGCTTAAGCAGAAGCATTTGCTTGCCAAGGGTGTTACTGTAACTCACTACAGACGTCGAAGTCATAATTTGACAGCGTTCTTCACTGCTGATGGCTCACTGTTCTATTGTCATGACATCAACAGACACTTCAGCAGTTTGTCACAAGAGCATGTTCCAGCTGAATGGCGTCTCTTCATAGATTATTTACAAAGAAGCTTGAAGGCAGTCCTACTCCATAATGGAAATGCCAAACCAAGTGTGCTGATTGCCCATTCTGTTCATCTAAAGGAGTCCTATGACAACATGAAGACACTGCTTAAATCAGTCGCATATAAAACTCATCAGTGGAACATCTGTGGTGATCTGAAGGTGATTGGTATGTTGATGGGAATGCAAGGAGGATTCACCAAATACTGCTGTTTCCATCTACTGTGGAACATTATGTCAAGCGTGACTGGCAGCCACGAGATGCCTATGAGCCAGGAAAAAGCAGTGTCAAGTTTCTGCCTCAGGTTGATCCGCATTAAAATATTTTTGCCACCTCTCCATATCAAGCTAGGCTTGATGAAGAATCTTGTCAAGGCCATAGGGAAAGCGAACTCACAAGGTTTTCAGTACCTTGCTGAAAAGTTTCTAAACATAAGCGCTGCAAAAATGAAGGGAGGGATATTTAAAGGTCTGCAGATCAAGTCCGTTTTGTAGGATGAATGCTTCAAACAAACTCTCTCAACAGCCGAGTTCGAAGCTTGGGAGGCGTTCAAGTGGCTCTGTGAAAACTTGCTGGGCATGGAGCGTCTCTAGTTTTTGGAATGAAAGCATGATGGGCGATTACTGCGGGATGCTGTACCGCGACAATCCGGACACAGTATACACAAGAAAATCAGACGCTAAGCATTTTTGAAGAAACTGGTAGCTGACTGACACTGATCATTATATCTATGCCACAGTGTGTGCCTATCTGACTTCGTACTGAAAATATTGAAACAGTTACTTGATTGGTGCCTTTTTGTTAATAAAAACCGCATGCAAGTCCATGGCAAACTAATATTACTCATAATTCAAAAAGTTGATGTGACTGAAAAAAAATGAAAGCAGATCAGAAATCAGCATAAAAAAACTGGTTTAGAAAAGTGTGTTGTGGTTTCTGATGACAAAAAATTTTTTGTTGACCTGTGTAATCACTGCGGGCTTTCCATATAGCGGCGCACTCATCGGTGGACACGAGCTGGAAGAGAAAAAACTAACAAAATGGAAGCTCCGGAAAAACCACGGGAGCGAAGCTACCACACACCCGCAAGGAATGAAAGTGGCAAACACAAGGAAAGCTCGGGTCGGGTTGGTTAAATAAGAAAAAACTTAACAAGACACAGGTGAAAACAATATGAGGCGGATGCGATCTAAATGCAGAGTGAAACACTAGGGAGGGCGGATGAAGTGAGAGATTAGGTTGGAAGCACGTGGTAAGACAGTGATACCCGGAAGTGGGAAGTGAGCTAACCAGGGAGTGATACTAGTGAAGACATAACAAAGTGTGTGTGGAACATAGGGGAATAACCGAAAGTGGCCCAGAGTAAAGACACCTTCCTACCTGAGGTTAGTACTCTGGGGAAACCGAACGCTGAATATTAGTTGAGGGTGACGCGACTGTGACAGTAGTGTGTTTTTTCTGGATTTTTGGTTGATATTCTATCTCTCTTCATTAAAATAAAACTACCATAAAAATTAGAGACTGTCCATTTCTTTGTAAGTAAGCAAACTTACAAATTCAGCAGGGGATCAAATAATTATTTCCCCCACTGTAGATGTGAATACTGGAACAAGAGATGACAGAAATACAGATTCTCAGATTTTTTTTTCAAAATGTATATTCAAAAAATTCCTTTTGGTCATTATGACAAAGGGTGAGCCTGGGTTTGTGTGACAGTCTCAATACAATATTGAAGGTTATTTAGGTTCTGTTTTATGTAAATCAGGCTCATTTTCAAATTTTGAAGGTTACTATCTTTTTGAAATTAAGAATAAATTTTAATCTGAATTATAGCACAGAATTCGGAAGAGAAGATTCAAAACATTTCTATTTATTGAAACAATTTCTAAAAAAAAAAAAAAAAAAAAAAAAAAACAGCTAAGCACAATCAAATGTTAAAAGAAAATTGCTTTTAAAAGTGAATTACTCAGTCAATTGCTTAATTAATTAAAACTGTGAAAAAATGAATCAGTTTATCGATGGATTAATAAATTCTTCACTCACAATGACTCTCACCCTGGGTTTATCTCCATAGACAATGACTGTAGTTATAGTTTTGTTTTTACAAACAAACAAACAAACAAAAGAACAGAAAGAAAGGAGAAAGAAACACAGCATCCACAAATCCAGGATAATGGATATAATTTTGCACTGATGTATAAAAAATGATAAGTATTTATAAGAAAAAAGTATTTCCTTTCTTTTTTTTACTGTTTTATTTTTCATTTGAAATTTACAACCCCATTTCCAAAAATGTTGGGATGCTGTGTAAAATATCAAAGAATAACAACAACAAAGAAGTAATTTCAACCAAAGAAGCATGTCTGTGGCCACCACGGCCATCCAACACTTTTCATGTTTGTCCTTTGAGCGATCTTTTAATTCAACTAATTAACCAAATTAATTAATTCAATAAGGATAATCAAAATCCTACAAATCACAATATGATAAAGGGCATAAAACCAACATACAGCACAAATACACAATCTGCTCTTTAATACATTTAATTCTCCTCAGTTGCTAATGAAAACAGATGAGTTTAAGTGAAGATATAAAGGCTAAAATAGAAAGACACATTTTACAATCTTAAACTGTTCAATAGTAGCTTCGGTGCCACTGCTGCCAATGCATGGTTACCTGTGGAGTGGACAAAAGAGGCTGGTCAGAGATGTAGGATTTTTGTTAATCCTTATTGATTAATTAATTTGATTAATTAATTGAATTAAAAGATTCTGTCCAGCAAGGATAGCTACGGATAGGTTGGTCATGAAATTCCTCTGGAGGTGCCATAAAAGAATCTCGATTAGTTTCAAGGAAATTTACATTACAGTTATGCGCTTAGGTGCAAGAGTGAACCAAAAAGTGAACTAGATATGAACAATGTATAACCAGGGGAAATCACGTATCACGATAGACAACATTTATTTACTAAGACATGACACATAATGTTACACAAAACATAACATAAAACACAAGAAGAACATCAAACAACAACGTGATATGAGTAATGTAATATGGATAGTGACCGGAATAGACTTGATGTTTATGATTAATGTCAGGCTTAACTTAACACAATTCCAAATAGTCATGTTCAGCAAGCAACATGTGTAAGTGTAACAGTAAACGACAGTAAACAACTCAGACAATTGATGGAAAAGTAGGGAAGCCAACATGATAAAGACTTGCACCAGGTTATCAAATGAAAGAAGTTGTTTACATGTTCGGTGCTGCTGATGTTGTTCTAGGTGTGATGTGCTGAGAGAGAGAGAGAGAGAGAGAGAGAGAGAGAGAGAGAGAGAGATGTCTAGGACAGCTGATCTTGTGGTCCAGAAGGATGAAACAAAGTGATGAGGTCAGTGATCTCCTGATGAATCTCTTAAAATCCTTCGACGAGTCCAGGGTTATTATAGCCAGTTTTCTATGTATGTTAATTAGCAGTTCACGCGTGCTTGACCAATACGGTTTTAGGATTGTTATTTATCTGATCAGGAGCGATTTGGAAGCTTTTGTATTTTGAATAAAGTTCCAAATCTCTTGGAACTTTCATTCTTGGAAATCTGTATCCGCTATATTGAGAGCTTTAATTTTTGTCTGACATGACAATTGTGTCGATCGGTGTTTAAGTGAGGACAAATAGTTTCTTTGTCTTGAAGCGACCCTCATGTGCCTTTGATTTATGACTAATCCCTGTGCTGACTTTTAACTCGTATGCAACTTCACTTGCATACATATCTTCGTGAAGTGAACATTAGATACATCAATAGTGAAACTTTGACATCAGAATAAGACTAAACATGCCTACCTTACAGACAACAATCTGAGAGTTATATCTCTTTATGCCTAGAGTACAATTAATGCCTCAAAAATAACACAATAAGACTTCTGCTAGTTAATAAATCCTCATCATCTTTGTGAATGGTTGTAGAGTGAAACTATAAATAGATGATACAGACAGCATTATTAGGTCTTGTTTTTACCCAGAAATGTCCCTTGACGGGGGGTTTATGGGTGTATGTTGGAATGTGTGAGATAAGAGGGGTGTATGTGTGTTTGTGGAAGTGTGTAAGATAAGATGAGATTTGAAGAAAGAGAGAGAGAGTGTGTGTGTGTGTGCGTGGGTGTGTGTGGGCAAATATGTGCTTTATTTGGTGATCCAATTTGTAATTTGATTAGCTGAACACCCATTCCCAGTTCCAGACTTTGTTAGTGAGTTCGTGGTTTATGAAATCCATGAACTCTGCGGTCCTTCCTGGGTTAATCTGAGTTTAACCCAAGGTAACTGATGCAGTATGTCTTGGGGCCATGTGGCCCATGGTGCTGAAGTGAGTCTCTCCCCATCATAAACAGTCCTTAGATGATTAGCTAAGAGTTTAAGGAGGTGAAAATATCACCCCTTGGAAAGCAGAACAATCAGGGACTGTCTCTAATTAGCTGGATGGTGGGGATCTTGAGAATGCTACAGAGGGTCTTTTAGGCTCCTAGGGTGTTAATCATCCTTTTGGCTCTGTTTTATTCATACAGAGGACTATAGTGATTTTGATGTAGTATATGGACTGGGCAGCTAAAGCATCTCCCGTGGCCAAGAAGGAGGCTACCACTCCTGAGCTCCCTCCAGTGGCCAAAAAGGAGGCTACCACTCTAGTACATCTACCTGAGGACAAAGATGTCTCTACGCCCGAGTCCAAGTCCACACCTGAGTCCAAGTCCAATTCCATACCTGAGTACAAGTCAATTCCTGTTCCAGCTCCAGCCTCACGGCTCTACTCTGGTTCCAAAGTCACAACTCCAGCCTACTCTGGTTCCAGTCTCACAACCTTCTCCAGGTCCTGTTCCTGTTCCAGTTAAAGAGTCTGTTCCTGTTCCTGTGTCTGTTAAAGAGCCTGTTCCTGTTCCTGTCACGGAGCCTGTTCCTGTTCCTGTAGCAGAACCTGCACCCATTCCTGATCCTATAGCAGAGCCTGTTAATGTTCCAAACACAGTCACAGAGGCTGTTCCTGATCCTGTCGCTGAGGCTGTTCCTGATACTGTTGCAGAGCCTGTTCCTGTCACAGTTGCAGTGGTTGTTCCTGATCCAGTCACAGCCTCAGTGCTGGATTTAATCATAGTTCCTATTCCAGCACCTGTTCCAGTCACAGAGCCCACTCCATATCCTGTTCCAGTCAAGGACTGCGCTCCTGGTCCCAGGCTATTACCAATGCCAAGGTCTAAGCCTGAGTTCCTGCTCACATTCCTGCTCACGGTCCTGTCGGAACCCCCACTCAGACCTAAATCCTGCATGATCATGTGCCATGCCATGCCCCAGCCCACAGGTCCAGGCCTGCCGGTGGTGATCACCAGTAGGCGCTTTAGATAAAGCGCCTTTAAGTGGGGGGTGTTCTGTCATGTCATGGCCACTATGCACTCGTTTGCGCTCTCCCCCAGCCCATCGTGTCTGTTTACTTCTATTACTTTCTATTACTGCAGCGATACGGAAGTGGAAGCGCCATATTGCCTCAGCTGCACCGGATTTGTATAATCACGGACAATATAATCAAGGACTCGCTCGCGCAATCTTTAGTGTCTTTTGTGTTATTGCCAAGCCTTTATTTCACATTCACATATTCATGTGTTTTGACTTTGGCCTGGGTTTTGGATTCTGATTTTGCCTAGCATTGAATATACCTGTTTGCCTGTGTTTTTGGACTTATGCCTGCCTGACTTTGCTCTCGATTCTTGTTTTGGACCTGTATGCCTGTTTAGTTTAATAAACTGTTTACTTTCACTTCTGCCTCTGTGATCCCAGTAGAGGCATCCTACATACACCCTTACATACTGTACTGGCCTATTTTTTTTTTTTTTTTTTGTCCTAAGTTTGGAAAAAACTACCCTTAACAATAGCATATTTTTGTTAATCAAATAAAATCAGGGTTACAATGATACCAATATTTCTGTTATAAGGCTTAACATATAGAGACAGAGAACCCAGGTGTCCCATAATACTTTTAGCCATTTTAGAAAGACTTCTTTTTTTTAAGATTTTCAGTTTTTTTTAGTTGTAAGATGTTTTTATATATACAGCTTTTGATATCATCCAGCAGTCATGAAGCCTGTGTAAGGAGTATGGATCCTTGGGTAGCAAAGGCAAATATATCTGTATAATATCAGCATTACTGTGAAAACCAATTGTAAGCTTATGAACGACATCTTACAATGTCAGCAAATATTAAAAGCGCAGGCCTCAGAATAGACCCCTGGGGTAATCTATATTTGATAGTAGCCACAGAGAAAGAGAAATTCACTAATATTTGTAAGTTTGTTCTTTGAGGTAAGAAACAAACCAATTTAGTACCGCACCTTGAATACCAACAAAATGTGCAATTAACACATTATGGTCCACCATGAAGAATCCTGCAAAATGTTCTAAAACCTGACTGAAGGACTTCAAATATATTATTTGTATTCAGAAATGGCAAAAGCTGGTAATAGACTCTTTTCTACCAAGATGGTGCCGGTGACGAGCCAGTCCTGCCTTGATGCCTTTTTAGAATCAGCCCGCATTTGAGAACAGAATGTTATGTAGCAGATGTTGGCATTATTTCCATTTGGGGGGAAAAGTCCGACATCTCAATATGGTAGAATTTGTGTTCGTTTACTAGTGAACACAACATCTGCCTGTTTGCTGTTAAAAGCAACCATTTTGCACCTGAAATCATAAGACATCTTTGAGCAAAAGTCACAGTCTGTGGCACTGAACTGAAATTGTCTCATGGGGGAGGGAGGTGAAAAATAAACGCACACACACACACATACACGCAGAGACACACAGAGCGGTTTATGAAGGAAACAAAATCACAAAAAGAAAGTGATCGGCTCTTCTACAGTTCATGCTGGCTTACTTTTCTGTGAAAACATGAACATAAAGCTTCTTGAGTGTGCAGTTTTCACTGCTTTCGAGAAGCTCCACGTCCAGGCACACTGAAGGAGGTTCTACAGTGGAATGAGTCTGTGTGGAGACCTTCTGAAAAATAATAAAATATAAAAATAATTTTATACAAAGTCTGCCATTCTTTGTTATGATTTAGATCCAGCACTCTGAGAGTTTTGGGGAAAAGACTGGGACTGAAGCCCGCTCTTATATTTTTACTATATCTCTGTAAATAACCCTCAGTTATTTGAAATAATTAACAAGATTAATATTCTGATATAATTTCATTTTGTATTTCTTAATATTAGTAGTGTTTATTATTATTCGGATCATTTCTTTGTATTCTAAGTTATTTAACCGATAGAGACTTTTATTTTTAAAGGGGGCTTGACGGAAATGCACGGAGATCGCAAATCGAGAGAGAGAGAGAGAGAGAGAGAGAGAGAGAGAGAACAGATGGAGATGGATCACGGAATCAAATAATTAAGGACATTTATACATACAGTCACAGTTTATTGTTTTATTCTTCAGTATTTGTTTTTGACCTTTGAAAAGGAGAACAAGGTCAGGAACGTTTACGCACACATGTAGCATATATCTGTAACGTATATTCTCTAAGACTGTTTGTGTTTGTTTATTCGCGAGTAATTTTATGTTTGTGACAAATGTCAGCATTAATTTAGTATCTCGTTGCGGTAAGGTTGATTGTTTCATTTATATGGATGTAAATTCATTACAAATTCCAATCTTATTTATGTATCTCTCATTCTAGCTCTTACGTTGTTGTGCAGTCAATACAGACAATAAACCCCAAGAAAGACAGTACAACATCAGTGCATGAGTGAAATCCTTTTTTCTTCAACCAGGCTGTCACAATCTCACTTATAAGTTCCTCCTGTCATATCCATGCCCCCTCCCCAATGCTAGGCTCTTGTCCGGGGAGGGGCGTGTCTCCTTTGAGGTTTGGTTTCCTGTTTGTGTGTGTGTTGTGTGTTCACTTTAAGAGTTTCCCCCCAGTCACTTCCGGGTGCTGTCCTCCCATGGGTAAGCCTGCACACCCACTTATGGTGATTATTACCTCTCTTTGCTCATTGGTGGATGGTTTAATCACGCTAAGTATCTGCCTTATTTAAGTCTGCCTGATCAATCACCCCGGGTCGATATTCCATCATACTTACCTCATGTTTTTCAGCCGCTACCAGCCGAGCTACGAGGCTAGCACCCTACGGCTGGAGGCGCGCTCACGCCAAAGCCGCTCTGCGAACTGGAGCTCCGCCGACGGCGAGGCAACGCTAGACGCCATCGCTAAGCTATGGGCTAAGCTACGCTAACGCCGAGGCTCATCCTGTCTGACTCTTTCTCCACAGTTAAGTCTGTTGTGTCTGTCTGTCTCCTTCTCCGCCCCACGGGGCTCTGTAGACATTGGATTGTGGATATTTTAGTCTGTTTTTGCCCTGAGGATTACTACTTTGGGATATTGGACTGTTGAACTTTGTTCGTTTTTTCCCTGAGGATTATTAACATAAGACTCTTGAACATTCAGTTTGTTTTTCCCCTGAGGACTAATTCTCTCTGCCGTCAGCCTGCATGCTAGTTTTGGTTTCTCTCCCTTGTTTTTCTAAATAAACTTCTGTTTTGTGCATCTGTGTCCGTCCCGTCTAGAAACATGACACCTCCATGTTGGTAGCTGGTCTGACCTACTGCAGAGACACCCCCCCCCCCCCCCCCCCCCCCCCCCCCCCCCCCACAGAACACACAGCTCTGCTACAGACCTAAATTGCATATTGGTATCCTTCAAACCTTTAATCTGTATGTAATCTGTCTTTCAATCAAATCTTAAATCTATCCTTCAACGAGTCTTTTTAATCTATCTTTCAATATATCTTTCAATCTACCCTTCAGTTTGTCTATCAATTGTTCAATCTCCCCTTCAATCTATCTTTCGGTCTAATCCAATATATCCTTCATTAACTGTCAATAAATCTTGCTTTAGAATAAAAAGATTTTTTGATGTATTTAATTACATTATTTATTTAAAGGTGTAGTTATGGATGTATTGATGTGTATATTGACACAAATAATTGGAGTTCATGATAAGGGTGCATTACATGTTGAGTCAAATTAAAGTATTCCAGGAAATGAATGAACTCATAGGCTTGGAAGGACCATAGATATGAATATTAAAATCACCCAAGATAAGCATTCTATCGAAATTGGTTATAAATAATGAGAGGAATTCTGAACATTAGTTAATAAATTGTTTTGGTTTAGAATATACTAAAGCACAAATCATTGGCTTAGCTTTCAAGTTCAGCTTTTATCTTTAATTAAAAGGTTGAGTATTCTTCAGTAGGGAGCATTGCATTTAAAAAAGAAATTATAATCACATTAATACCGCCACATCACCCTGTTTACCTCAGAGAGCTAATGAAGTCACAGTTTGCAAATGTGAGTTCTACAGCCCTATCCCCAAAAATGTTGGGATGCTGTGTTGTCAGGTAAGCAGGCAGACAGTGGATTTCAAACCATAGAAGTTTAGTGTTGTCAAGACCACCTTATCTGAGACCAAGACCTGACCGAGACCAGAGGGGGTCAAGAGTGAGACAAGACCGAGACCAGTTCTGGCTGAGACAGAGTCAAGATCAGACCAATGCGTGTTTTACACCGCATGAGTAATGACACTAGCTAGCACAACTTAAACCTATCTTACCTTTCTTTGTGCTTCCTTTCTATGTGACGGTAAAAGTTTGACGTTGTCCCAGACGCCTCCATTATCGCTGTATAGTCGACCCTCTTTTATTGCAGTTAATCTGTTCCAGACTCTACCGTGATAAGTGAA
This sequence comes from Synodontis membranacea, assembly GCA_025674565.1. NCBI lineage: Eukaryota > Metazoa > Chordata > Actinopteri > Siluriformes > Mochokidae > Synodontis > Synodontis membranacea. The sequence goes on along the minus strand of JAOVYU010000063.1, from coordinate 3,274,492 downwards.
TTTCCATGAAGTAGGATTCTTTATTTATAAATCGAATATTTTCGTAGTTGGAGCATAGAAAACCTGTTTACGACATTCTAAATACGGTTGCCTGCAAGCCTCACATCACCAAGTCCAATGCCAAGCATCAAATGGAGTGGTATAAAGCACACCACTGGACTGTGGAGCAGTGGAAAAGTTCTATGGAGTGACAAATCACACAATGGTTCTTGGGACAAGGTCAACAGTTGTTCCCCAACTTCTCCTCCCTCAGGATGGTGCTCTAACACAATGTGGAAGAGTACCAGGAATCAGTCGAAAGATGCCAGATCATCAGTGAACAAAGTAAACAAAGTTTAATTGAACAAAGACAACATATATCAAATGTTAAAACATAAATTTTTATTGTTTTATGAAAACACATGATCATTTTGAATCTGATGTGAGCAACACCTTTCAAAAAGTGGGGACAGGAGCAATAAAAGACTGGTGTTGTGTGATGCTAAAAAAAAATGCATGGTGGAACATATCACTAAATAATTAGGTTAATTTACAAGAGTAAATTAATTTAATTTTATTTAAAGTTGACTTCATTATTTTAAAATTGACTTCTTTTATTTAAAGTTGATTTTTTTTTGTTTAAAATTGACTTCATTATTTTAAAAATGGATTTATTTAAAGTTGACTTTTTTTATTTAAAAAAATTACTTAATTATTTTTAAAGTTGATTTTTAATTACTTTTTTTAGGTACCTTTCCCTATATGCAAAATATTTTCAGTATGCCTTTTTCTCCCTCATTGACACATAGGTATAACATTGACCACCTGCCAAATATTGGGTTGGTCCCACTTTTGCTGCCAAAACAGCCCAGACCTGTCGAGGCATGGACTCCACTAGACCCCTGAAGATGTGCTGTGGTATCTGGCACCAAGATGTTAGCAGCAGATCCCTTAAGTCCTGCAAGTTGCAAGGTGGGATCCATTGATCGGTCTTTTTGTCCAGCACATCCCACAGATGCTCTATTGGATTGAGATCTGGGAAATTTGGAGGCCAAGTCAAACAAAATTGTTGTGCTCCTCAAACCATTCCTGAAGTATAGTTTTGCTTTGTGGCAGGACACATTATTTAATCAGGGAATATTGTTACCTGTTACCTATTGTTACCTGTTACCTATTGTTACCTATTGTCACACTGCTTCGGCTGGCTTGCCTTCTTCCCACAGTGCATCCTTGTGCCATGTATTCCCCAGGAAAGCGACGTACGTGCACCCAGCCATCCATGAGATGTAAAAGAAAATGCAATCCATCAGACCCCACCACCTTCTTCCATTGCATTGTATTCCAGTTCTGATGCTCTTTTACCCATTGTGGACATTTTCAGTGGTGGACAGGGGTCAGCATGGGCACCCTGACTGGTCTGTGGCTATGCAGCCCCATATGCAACAAACTGCAATGCACTGTGTATTCTGACACCTTTCTTTCAGAACCAGCAATAACGTCTTAAGCAATCTGAGATAATTGAGTTCCTTCATATGCATTGTGTTACCAAATGTGTTAATTTTACTAAATATGTTTTTTTTATTAAATGCATCTATAGAGCTGCTAACCTCATTTTGTTGAACTGTACAATTGTGTGTATTGCAATAACTGTCTGGTAAGGTGGGGTGTGTGCAGGATGCATTTGCATGGATCACAGGCAGAAGTGAAAATTAAAGTTTATTAAACAATCCAAAACATTAGGCAAGAGAAGAGTAGGCAGGTAAAGTTCAAAACATAGGCAAACAGGTATATCAGAGGCTAGGCAATATAAGAATCAAAGAAAACAAGGACAGAGTCCAAAAATCGAGAATATGAAAATAAAAATGAAGGCTTGGCAATAACTCAAAGACTAGAGATCGACCGATATATCGATTTACCGATATTTTTCCCGATATTTAAGCATTTTACCATAATCGGTTATTGGTTTTGTAATATCGGTTTCACCGATAAACGCCGCCATCTTGTGGGTGTTTTGAGAATTACGCGCATGATCGCCATTGCAGCACGGCGCCATTGCGTGCACAGGTAAAGTATACTTACTTGCTTTGCTATATTTAGTAAACTTTATTTAACATAACAGCTATTAATGCA
>JAOVYU010000063.1:3230753-3253429 GCA_025674565.1 Synodontis membranacea | reverse complement strand
CACAGTTACGTTAGTATCTTATTTGTAATTACACTATCTGGTGTCACCCAAATGAGGATGGGTTCCCTTTTGAGTCTCAAGGTTTCTTCCTATTGTCATCTCAGGGAGTTTTTTCCTTGCCACCGTTGCTGCAGGCTTGCTCATTAGGGGATATACATATATCTATTTGTAAGATAAATTTATAGATTTTTAAATACAGAAGCAAAATTTGTAAAGTTGCTTTGAGACAATATCCATTGTTAAAAGCGCTATATAAATAAAGTTGAATTGAATTGAATTGATTATACAATTTAACACACTTAATCGTCTAAAAATATTCAGCTGGCAAATGAACAATGTACTGATTATACAGGTTTACTTATCCCACTCAAAATGAAAAGAAATGCTAAAATCAGAGATCAAATAAACAGTATTAGCATATTCGAAATTGAAAATGCCAAAGTTCAGAAAGCAAGTAAAACAATCCATAAGCATAAACTGAAAAGAATTACTGGCAGCATGCAAGAATTTTATGATTACAGTGCTTCGAATGTCGATTGCTCGTGCAGCGGCATCTTATCTCTCTGCTATAATCAAGGACTGTCCTCTCTCTGTCCACCAAGCTAGTGCAAGCATGCATGTGCCCATCTGAACTGTATCAGCGCAAATAAAGGACGCTATAAAAGACTGCCTCATTCGTGCTTCGGGGCGAAGCTTTAACGTCACTGGCTTTAACATTCACAGTCCATGATTTATGTTGTTTGCACTATATGTTTTTCCTAGAAATCTGTTCTAAGCCTGTATTTTGTAACACTCCGATGTTCGGGGCTCAAACGTTTAATGCCCTACTGTTATGTTAAGCATGATATCCAAGTTTAAAGTTTGTTGTAAGCCTGAAGTTCACAGTCCGTGTTTTATGTTTGCATTACCTGTTTTTGCTAGAGTCTTTTACACATGTAAATGTGAACTGCTTGGCAGTGAAAGTGAAAAGGCAAAATAGAAGAGAGGGTGAAAGCGAGAGAGGACAGTAGGAGAGGACAGCGTTGGGCTGGTATCCTCAATGACCTTTGATGAGTGCCTGTAAAACAAACAACAAAAAAGCAATACAATGTCATTGATTAAAATATGAAACAAACTAATGGAAGGAGAGAAAGGTAAATGTAAGTATGATGGGAGACAAAGGTTCCAATAAACTTTGTTCAAGGGAGAGGCAGAATATGGTTACAGCCAGGACAAAAAGTGCAAAGAAGGGAGAACAGTAAGAGACAGCCACATGACCATGTGCTTTCTCCCTGTCCACAACTTTGGTGGGGCAGATACGATGCTGTAGAGTGGGAGAGTTAAAGTGGTGCTATCCATTCAGCGACACCAGTACTGCATAATGAGGAGTATTTGCTATTTGATATTCATGGTCTGCCAGTGCATTGCCACAGTACCCCCTAAGCTCCAAGCTTGTTGCGGATGGACACTGGGTCCAGAGCATGAATGGATAGCCATCAGCGTTTCCATGTTGGACACTGGCTGGATATTTCACCTGAAATGAGAAGTCTTGGAGAGAAAAAAAAACAATGAGTTGCCTTGCTGTCCTTAGCTTGTTAGCTTGTAAGGTAGTATCTGAGTTCCTCAGCTTTTGGCTCACAAAAATGACCATGTGTTCCTTGCCAGGTTTTGGGAATGTACACCGGCACTTCCCAGACATCCCCATGTATGCAGGTGACTGCCAGACTGCTGCTTGGTTGTCCAGTCTTGGGAAGAGCTGAGGGTTGGCCCAGGGCAATGGTGCTCCGGGAGTCCAGTAGGGCCGTCATGGGTTTACCTTTGAGCTTCATTGCCATTATGTGGATGCTGGTTTGGACCTGGGCATGAATGGTGCAGCCTTTTAACCAGGGCTTGCTGACATGGGGAGGAAGATGTCTGGGTTCTGATTCTGTCTGCATGGAGACATCTTGAGGTGAGGACCAGGCTGTGGTAGATGATCAGATGGCTATGGCTCTAATGAGGGGGGTTCAGGAACGGGGTGGGAGTGAATTGCAAGGGTTGCTCTTTTCTATTGTCCCTGTAGAACTCCCTCATTTCTCCTCACCCCTTGTCTAGGGTGGCCAATGTTCATTCAAGCGCATTGAACATCTCACATGGTGTCTCATCAGTCAAATGAGTCAGCATCAAGGCTGCTACGTGTTCTGGCTGTAGCCAACGGTGGGCTATACAAAGCAGTGAATCCATTAGTCCCCAGGGCTCTGGCCATGTGCCAAATGCTAAAGTCTAGATAACAAATAAATAATGCCTGATCCACTCAAAATGATAGATTCTGTTATCAATTAATGCATTAATCCATTCAAGTTGATAATTGGTAGAATTTAGATTGAAAACAAACAATACATTAGCTTTTAAAATGATAAATACTAACAATTAGATAGCAACTAAACAATTCATTAATCCAATAAAAATGATAAATGCTAACATCCTGCTTATACAAACATATATTTTAGTATTATAATTATTACACTAACTAAAATTTCAATTAGCCCACTACAAATGAAATAGAAAAGAAAAAACATCACACATAAATGAAAAAGTTAACACACTGAAATCATCCAAAATATTTCCTTATTAGCACACTTAATTAACATCTAACTGGTAGGCTACATTAACAAAAAAAAATCCCAGTTCTTTTTGTAAGGATAAAAAATCTCTTTATTCACTGACCACAAGATGCATTATCCTCAGAAAGGCAAACCTCTCTTTCTCTCTCTCTCTCTCTCACACACACACACACACACACACACACACACACACAAAAGAATAAACGCGATAATAAAAAAAAACCCCAACGCCCTCTACTCGGCCTGCTGTACAGTCACACTCCAAAAAAAAAAAAAAAGAAAAAGAAACGAAAAGAAAGGAAACGAATGTAAACAGTGCCCCCTGCAGGGCCTGCTATAATTTCACCCTGTAAATTCAAAGCTCAACGTATCCACACTCTTGCGCATGCACAATGGGTACCACACTCGAACATATGTTGGTTTTACTATCCTTGTGAGGACCTTCCATTGACATAATGAATTATGCAACTAATTAATGCTAGGCCTGCCATTTTGACACTTATTATTTCAAATTTTTTGTTTGTGAGGACAATCCAAATGTGAGGACCATCTAAATTTATCAGATATTACTATCCCTGTGAGGACATTATTCCTCATAAGGGTATAAAACCTGCACACACTCACAGATGTTTGAATTCTGTACAATTCTTTATCACTGTGCTTATAGGAATGCACACACCCACCCATTCACCCACCCACACACAAACATACACACAGAGTGAGGGAGGGCCCATCATTCACTTTCATAGGCAAACATTCAAATCAAAGATGCACACTCTTAAAAAAAAAAACCTAATACAATACAGTGACAAACTAAAAAAAAAACAGTAGAGTTAAATATTCTTGGGTGATGGTGGTGCATGTTTGTTTAACAGGAACATAAAAAATAAGTAGTTCATGTCACTTGGTTTACAAAGGTTTTAGAGAAAAATAGTAGAGACAGCAGTGTATGATATTAAAATTAAAATGGAGAATTTGAGATTAGGGCCTTACCCAGGATCAAAATATTCAGCCAGCTAGCTGACAGACCTAGCAAGTGAATTACACATAAACTACTGAACATTAGTGAATAGATACTAGTGAACATTGGTGAATAAATGAATAGTTTTAGTAAAACATGAATGCGCTATTATATTAAAAATATACAGTAAAACCTCGCGTTTCTGTATTCACGACTTTACATATTCGCGAAATTTTGCCGACCTGGAAGTAGATAAATAACTTATTATTTCTCTGTATGTCTTTACTTGGAAGATTATCTAATTTCACCTCATTGGTATACTAAGGCTGCCTGTTAGTTCTGCCTGTCACTAGAAGGCAGTACAGCTCCTTAACTCCTTGAAAAAGATAGCTGGTCAGAACTGTAGAAGAAGACTGTAGAAAAAGATTTTTGGGTGCGTCAGTACAATACAGTATTAGCGTTGTGTTCAACTATATGTGTTCAACTGGATTTTCATTGTATTTCAATAAATATACAGTAATACCTCGTGCATTCGCGGAGTTAGGTTCCAGACCCCGGCGCAGATGTGTGAAATTATGTTATTATGTTGCTTATTTCCAAGTGAATAAGTGGGAATAAGGGGGATTTCTTCACTCCCAGAGGACTAGCCTTTGCTACATTCTTTCTCTGGGCATTACTAGTTTAGGGAGGCAGGAGGCTTGATTATGGCTTGATGGACACTTTTCCCATGACTGTGCCAGCCCCCTGACTGGGTGGCAAAACATTGTCACTGAGGGAGAACTGATATAAGATAGAGGTTCTGGGTAGTAAAATGGAGACAGTTAAAAAAAATAGATGAATAGATCCATAATGGTTAGTTTTATGGTGTTAAATTGATTAATCCATATACTAAAATAATTAAAAGTAAAATAATTATCAATCAATTAAAAGTAAAATAAGTAAAATAATTACAAACTAAAATTACATTTTAAATATAGGATTCTTTGTTGTGATTAAATTTAGTTAATCTAAAGTTTTCCTAAGTTGTATCTCTTTATTAGAATTCCTAAAAAATGTCTCACTTCCTTTGTATCCCTGAAAGAGGATGTATAACCATGTTTATTATAGCCTGACTTCCTGTTTTCAGATTCTCTCTGATACCATGTGCCTGAGGTCCATTCCTGTCCAAAAATGGCAGAAAATTTCCATTCCCATTCTACATGAAATTCACATGGATTGAGTTTTGGAATCCATAATGCAGTCTTATATACATATGTGTGATGGACTTTGAAAGCCCTTTATTTAGCAAATTTTTGATATTCCTGAATTGAAATGTTTCTTTTTTACATATATCTTAAAAACATGTAAGGATACAGTGGTGCTTAAAAGTTTGTGAACCCTTTAGAATTGTCTGTATTTTTGCCTAAATATGACCTGAAACATCATCAGATTTTCACACAAGTCCTCAAAGTAGAACCAGAGAATGCAGTTAAATAAATGAGATAAAAAGAACTAACTTGGTCATTTATTAACTTGGTCAATTTTCATTAATTGATGAAAATTATCCAATATTATATATCTGTCAGTGGCAAAAGTATGTAAACTTTTCATTTCAGTACCAGGTGTGACCTCCTTTTGCAGCAATAACTGAAACTAAACATTTCCGGAAACTGTTGATCAGTCCTGCACATCAGATTGGAGGAATTTTAGCCCATTTCTCCTTAGAGAACAGCTTCAACTCTGGGATGTTGGTGGGTTTCTTTGCATGTCTGCTCACTTCAGGACCTTCCACAACATCTCAATTGGATTAAGGTCAGGACTTTGACTTGGCCATTCCAAGACATTAACTTTATTCTTCCTAAATCCTGCTTAGGATTGTTGTCTTTCTGCATAACCCACTTTCTCTTGTGATTCAGTTCATGGACAGATGTCCTGATATTTTCCTTTAGAATTTGCTGGTATAATGTTCATTGTTCTGTCAATGCTGGCAAACCATCCAGGTCCAGATGCAGCAAAACAGGCATAAACCATGATATCACCACCACCGTCTTTAACAGACGGGATAAGGTTCTTATTCTGGAATTCAGTGTTTTCCTTTCTCCAAACATAACACTTCTTATTTAAACCAAAAAGCTCTATTTTGATCTCATCTGTCCATAAGACATTTTTCCAATAGCCTTCTGGCTTGTCCACGTGACCTTTGCAATGTTCTTTTTGGAGAGCAGTGGCTTTCTCCTTGCAACCCTGCCATGTACACCATTGTTGTTCAGTGTTCTCCTGATGGTGGACTCATGAGCATTAATTTTAGCCAGTGCAAGAGAGGCCTTCAGATACTTAGAAGTTACCCCTTCCATAAACATGTCAACACTTTGACAAATAACACAGGGTGCCCACTCGCACATGATTGTCATCCCATTGATTGAAAACACCTGACTCTATTTTCACCTTTAAATTACCTGCTAATCCTAGAGGTTCACATACTTTTGCCACTGACAGATGTGTAATTTTGGATCATTTTCATCAATTAATAAATGACTAAGTGAATTATTTTTGTCTCATTTATTTAACTGGGTTCTCTTTATCTACCTTGAGGACTTGGGTGAAAATCTGATGATGTTTCAGGTCATATTTAAGCAAAAATATAGACAATTCTAAAGGGTTCACAAACTTTCAAGCACCACTGTATAGCATTTTAAAATCTGTTTTTCCCCAAATTTTAAAGAAAAGAAAAAAAGAAAGATTTCAACGCATTTTAGTCTGTAAGCAACTACTTTTATTATTTATTTGCATTTAATATTCAATAAACAATACACACAAATTATAGTACTGATGATGAAAACTATGTCTATATTAGCAATTCTAGGTTTTGGTATTTTATATTAGTCATTTTAGGTTTGACAGTTTCTCTAGGATCGAGCAGCTTGTAATAAAGTTGTAATGCACCTGTAAAGGTATTAGGCATTGATCGATATTTCTTTCTCTGAAAGTGCATATGGAACTCACCTACCAATTTTCAGAATCTTTCCAATTACCTCCAGATGCCTTGGACCAGTTGATTGTGTTGGATCTTCGTCCAACAGTCTCTGCAGTTCCTCATGCTCATTTCTTTGTTCTTGGTTTACCATCATTTCTACCACTTCGTCCAACAGTCTCTGCAGTTCCTCATGCTCATTTCTTGGTTCTTGGTTTACCATCATTTCTACCACTTCTTGGTTTACCATGTAGCACAAATTCACCTTTTCAAAACAGCAACACTAGTTCATGACCTCAGAAAATACTAGTTCTTGACTACAGTAATGCCAACTGTGTTGCATCGTTGCCATGAACTTTGATAATTTAGTCTCCTGCTTGCATAGTTTTTTCCACTATTGAATAAGAATAGAAGGCTGGGCTCCATGCTTGATTGATACACTACCTAAAACACATACTTTTATTGGAAGTTTGTTAAATAATTAAAGATATTTACTAGCCCACAAACTTATGCAACACCCTAATAATATTATCCTGAGCCCTATACAAAGCAAAAGCCCCACCTAACTTCTACATGTGTAATCTAGTCTACTTTATGGAACAATACATTATTTACATTTTGTCAAAGAATTGTATGTTTACAATGGTTGTACAGTGAGGGAAAATAAGTATTTGTCAAAAAGAAAGTGGATATCTGACTAATTACACTCATATGTGCTTGTTAAACATACAATTCCAGATTAAGTTCCCACCTTTGCTGCTCGAATAATCTCATCTCTCCTGGGAAGGCTTTCCACTAGATTTTGGAATCTGCCTGTGGGGATTTGTGCCCATGAGAAAGCCCAAAATTGATCACTGGGGATGACATCAGGGCACTGTGACTTAAGTTACTTAACTTTTTTCACACCAACATTGGCAAACCATGTCTTTATAAACCCACACATGGGCAATGTCATGCTGAAACAGGCTTGGCCTAGGCCCCTTAGTTCCAGTGAATGGAAATCTTCATTCTAGACAATTTTGTGCATCTACCTTGTTTGGTAAAAGTTTGGGGAAGGCCTACATATGGGTGAGTAGGTCAGGCATCCACATAATTTTGGGCATATATTGTACTTCTAGTCAACTGCGCCATAAGGATTATATTTCAAGTATGCCCATGAACTGGCCACCCACTTGTATGCTATCTTTAACATCGATGTTCCACTGAATGTACATGACTACACAGCGAGTAAGTGAGCAAAAAAGAGAGATTGATTCAGGTTTTATTTATTTATTTTTTTTGCGTGTTACTGACAGAAAACCAGCACATGCATTTCAAATACCAGCCAACATCCCTGAAAAACAACAGATGCCAGCTAAATAATAGGCGGCAATATACTATCATACATAACTGTATATTGAATATAGCCCAGAGAAATGTGAAGTAAAAGTTAGCAAAGCAAACAACAGACTCCCTCTTTTAGCAGCATATGAACAGTTAGGCATAAAGCCATATGAGACAATTAAAACAAACAGTAGTCCTACCTATTTGAACTTTATTCACCACAAATTAACATTAGTCCTTTATTGAAAAGTTGTTGTTGGCTGTTACAGCTTTCTGACATCTACGATAAGAAATAAATAGCTTTTTGCATCCATGTGATTCAGTTTTGGCCAACATACATCTTTAATAGATTAATACAAGAATTTGGTGCACAAGTTTTAAACTATTTTGAGTTTTGTGAAATCAACACAGGATCAAAATTATATATACATGGTCAAAATTATACGTACATGTATTTAGATAATTAATTCTGTTAAGCATGGTGGTGGTAGCATTATACTCTGGGGCTGTTTTACTTCCAGTGAAACTGGTGCATTTCACAAACTGGATGGAATAATAAAGAACCTCAGAATTCTTTAGCATAATCTCAAACCATCATCTAGATCAGGGGTGTCAAACCTGTCCAGAAAGGGCCGGTATGGGTGCAGGTTTTCATTCTAACCACAGGGGTTTGACAGGTTTGACACCACTTATCTAGATGATGGTTTGAGATTATGCTGAAGAATTCTGAGGTTCTTTATTATTCCATCCACTCACAGCTGAGTCTATTGAAAGTCAAGATCAACTGATTAAACAAGTGGAATCAGCTGTGGCTTCTGCTTGGTTAGAATGAAAATATGCACCCATACCGGCCCTTTCTGGACAGGTTTGACACCCCTGATCTATATGGTTGCAAATTGGACACAATTGGGTGTTCCAACATTACAGTGACCTCAAACATACATCAAAGCTTATTGTAGAATGGATAAATTCCTGACCTTAACCCTATCGAAAATATGTGGACTGTGCTTAAAAGTCAGGTCGTGCCAGGAGACACACAATTTTAGTTGAACTCTATCAGTTATTCCAGGAAAAGTGGTCAAATATCCAACCTGCCAGAAGCTTGTTGATGGCTACCAAAAGCATCTGGCAAAGGTAAAAACTTCCTAGGAGACATTAAACCAAATATTAGGTGTGCTGTATGTATAATTTTGACCCTGTACTGTATGTATAAATTTGATCCAGTGTTGATTTCCAAAAGCACAAAATAATAACTTGTGCACCAAATTCTTGCATCTTTTTTCTATTAAAGATGTATGTTGTACAATCTTTCTTCTCCAGAAAAACAACAGTTCAAACAAATAATAAAAAAGCCCAATTTTGCCATGACATTCATCTCCATGATGACTATATGTAAACTGAACACAACTGTATGTGTAATTTTGAAATGGATTTTGTTGCATTAGAAGTATGTTAAATATCAAAAACAAAAGTGTATGAATACTTATTTCCCCTAAGTGTATAAGCACTTTGATCAAGAACATTTCCCATATCAGACTCTGTATATTCACCTTAGGTAAACATCACATATAACTTGTAAACAGCACTCTCAACTTTGTCTCTTCACTTGACTGATCTCTGACCACACTATTATCAGCAGTAAAATAATCACAGGTGTATTCAGTGAGTTATGTTCTGTTGGCTAAATTTCACATATTTTTATTAAGACATTCAAATATTTTAAAAATTTATATGCTGCCATATGTACAGACACTGTGTGTGTTTTTCTCTCTTTTAATACTGTGACGGTAAAGAAGTAGCATAGACAATTTGTGAGCCTGTGTATGTATATTTAAATATATATATTTAAACTTTTAACTGATAATAGTTATGTTTTTATATGATTTTTAACATATATGATTATAAACATATTTTGCTATGGCACGATAGCTCTCCGACAAAATGCTCAAAGTTAGACATTTATTCACAGGATGTAGAAATTAGCTGGCCACTGTGGCACAGTAGATGGAGTTTATCTTGATCTCATATTACAGTTTGGGGGGAATTTTCACATTTTTGCATGTAATATTTACATTTGATTACATTTGTACTGTCTCTGACAGATAACTGGTATAGACCAGTGTTTCCCAACCTGTGTGCCGCGGCACACTAGTGTGCCGTGCGAAGTCCGCTCGGCCCCCCGCGCCTATAAATCACCCGGTCCGCGACCCCCCCCCGCCATTTTGGCGCTTGCTCGCGCCTATAAATCATGGGGTCCTGCGATCGCTCACTTCCCCCGGTCCATGATCGATCGTCACCCCTCCCCGCGGTCCGCGAATGATCGGCAGACCCCCCCCCCGTCAGTGTCGCCAGGTGTGCTGTGCGCTTTTTCTAGTGTGAAAAATGTGCCCTGACACAAAAAAGGTTTTGAAACACTGGTATAGACAATGGATGGACAGATGGATGCTCTCTTTGTTTCTGCATGGGTTCCTCCCACTTACCAAGAACATGTTGGTACCAATGCATGCATGGGTTGGCTATGTGAAGTTGGCCCTAGGAATTGACATTCTTTATAAGCAGAATGTCCATTACAGTGGTCCCTTGAGTTACGAGTTTAATTCGTTCCGTGGTCGTTCCGAGCTCGTAACTCAAATTACTCGTATGTTAAATAAATTTTCCCCATTGAAATGAATTGGAATGCCATTAATCCGTTCCAGACCCCCCAAAAACACAGCATTTTTTTTGGTACGTTTTTAAGAAAAATGTGCATATAAATAACGAATATTGTGTAAAAACACAATACAATAGAATGTACTGCAGTAAACTGGTTTTATTAAGTGTAATGTACGGCATTTGCCTTGGAGATCAGATGACTTGAAGATGCTGACGAAGGTGGAGGAGAAAGGCTGAACTGATTAACTGAATCTTATTCACTGATTTTTCCTATTTCGCCATGCTTTCCTCACTTTCATTTGCAGGTTTTTTCACTAAAAACCTGTCCAATGTGGTCTGTTTCATCCTCCCTTTCAGATTGTTTCTAAAATGAGTAAGGCAAGTGCCATTAAATAGCGCCATCGCATGCCCAGTTGCAACTTTTTCTGGGTATTTCTTTTGAATAAAGTCTGTTACTCCCACAATCCCAACATTTCCTTTATCACACTTGTAGAGATAACCTCCTCCGCCTCCTCCGCATCACCTATTTCCTGCAAAACCTCCATGTGCTGGCTTGTAACATGAATTTTAGCTCTCAACTCAAAGCAAAAAATCGGCCAAGAGACGGCTCGCATCTCAAAAAACTCATTAGTTGGGACACTCGTAAGTCAAGGTACCACAGTATTAAAAGTGCTATACAAATAAAATTGAATTGAATTGAATTAACGAGTGTGTGCTAATGAATTAATGTATATGGTGCCCTGAGATTGATGTCTCATCTAGGTTGTATTTCTGCCTTGCATCCTGTGATAAAAGAGTTGCTGATGATGAATGAATTAATGAATAAGGAAAGTATACATACCTTGTAAATACCTTGTAAGGTCTTACACATCTTTAGGCATTTGTTTTAGTATGGCTTCTGTTGAACTGAATTGAATGCAAATGGATATATGTTGAGCAACTCTATCTACCATTGCTGAGTAACATTATTCATAAACTATTGTGTATATATAGCATAAAAATGGTTTGCTTTGGTTTGAGAAATAATTTGGCAAATATTTTTATAGACAGGTGGAAACTATTCTTAACAATGGACTCTGGAGTGCTAGTCTGATATGAGAAAACCAAGAAACTACCAAGAACGTCAATGTGATTTTATATTAATACATGGCCACCAGCTATTATATGTTCTTCACTGCAAGACATGGCCTGGGGCTGCATCCAAACCATTTTTTGTGATCTGTGAGGTCATTAGTAAATATTTCTGTGCAACCATTGCAGCATGACATCCGAGAGACAGTGAGTAAGATTGCAGAGCACACAATGATTTTATCACAATTATTTTTTTTTTTTATGATTTATGTTGTTCCATACATGCCACATGTCCATACACTGTTGATTAAGACAGATTGTATTATATACTTATATCATGTTAATTCCTATTTCTGGCCTTACTTCACAAGTATTTGTGGAACAATTACAGTCATTGGTTAAATTGAGCTTGTTGCTCTCCCATGCCTGCTATTGAATTACACAGCCTGGGCCACGTCACAGGAAGTTGAGGAGGATGCCAATTGTTCCAAAAATGAAACATAAAGAGTGATGACTTCATTCTGAAGAGGTGTTTTATACAATGTTTCAGAGCTAAGATATATTGTAACTATGAACTATGTACAAACAGATATGTTTGCTCAGGAAAAAGTAAAAGTTGTTCATATAGCCTACAAGTTTTAAGGGTTTTTGTATTGATTTATTTTTTAAGGAAAAATAAATTCCTGTTGGGTCATTCTTTTACATTTCTTTATCTCTATCACTCCTTCATACATCATCTCATAGTGAGTACTTACCATTTTCCCATTGCATTTAATTTAAAATATATGTGCTTTTTAATCAGAAAAAGTGAAAAAGACTGTAAATTACCACAGTTAAGCTGGCCATGATAAGCATTGTGTGGACAGCAGGAAAGCTGTCTTAGGAAGGAGGCTGAATACAATGTGCTTGGGAAGTGGGCCTCTTCATTCTAGACGTACAACAAGAAGAAGGGACACTTGAAGACATTACAAATTTGATCCTGTTTGGTGATAAACCAATTATTTCAGGTATATCATTATACTATATATTCCACATCATCTATAATTTTGTGATTAATATTGGTCATATAAAAAATAAAACCTTTGCATTCATGTTTTCAATTGTTTTCATCTCTTGTATCTCAATGGCCTCTTACCAATCTCACCAAACACAGTGATATATTATTTGTAGCATGATGATATGTTAGGTGATAGTGTGTTTGGTGTCAGGAAACATTGGCTGGTGACAAACATACTGTATGTAGGTACACAAAAACACAATTACTCTGGTAGTCACACAGACAGAGCGGGAAGCATGTATGGCAGAGATATTTACATAAAGACAGCCAGGCTTCCTGCCTTTGTTAAGCAGAGAGCATTTTTAGGCCCATTGATGTAAGATCCACTCTTTCCTGTGTGTAGGATAGGGGGAGGTGAAGGGATGCCTTGTGTGTGTATTACCGAAACGGGAGAAAAATGTTTTAGATATAACCAATGTATCTTTCTTGATCATGTTTCCCATGATGTGATATGACAATATAAATGTTGGTGTTTACCATCCTGCTTGCACAAGTTCCACATGATGGAAACCACCAGATAAAGAGTAGTTTAGAGTGTTACAGTACTTTTCAGTAAATACAATAGACTATAACCCGATCTAAATAGTTTATATTTGACCAAAGTAATCAAAGTAATGCCACTTATCATAAGAGGAGAATAGTCTCAAAAGTAGCTTATTTGAGAATAAGTCAGTCTGGGAGTGTGTGTGTGTGAGTGTGTGTGTGTGTGTGTGTGTGCGTGCATGTGTGGGTGTGTACATGCGCGCTCTTATCGTATATCTCAGTGTCGGGGTCTGTTCATTGTGTAAAGGGCGAGAGTTCAGCAATGTTACTGCTGACTATTCTTCAGAAAACCGAACATTTTAAGGACTCCAGCCTCAAGGGGAACTTGTAGATTAAGCTATTTTGAGCGCTAGATATTCTAAATCCAAAAAATATTAAAATGGGCCTTCAGTGCTGCTGGCGAAGTTTCTTATTTGGTTGTTCCTAATTCGCAGGTAGGACTGACCACACATCTGACATACCAAAGGAAATGCTTATCTGAGGTAAATATTTCATATATTCATATTTGCTTGCTAATGTTAACCTATGAGGCTCTACTAATTTCAGAATTTTTTTGGTCTGTAAATAAAGCACATTTTAACAATAGGTAATCTGTTTGAGGAGACACAACATTAAATGTATTGGTAGAGTTTAGAGGGACACAAACGCAGCAGGACACTGTAGGAGTTCCCTGGGCACTGTAGGTGTTAAAAACTGTAGATGTTCATACAATTAGATGTTCAAGTATAAGAAACACCTGTAGACCATCACTCTCTCTTATATATATATATATATATCTCACTTGTATTTCAATTGAAAGTTGTAAAATTTATTTCAATTGAAAGCTTTTTCATCCAAACAGGTGAAGATTAAGAGATGAGTAGTTTTTCTGATTAGTTTTTCTTTTGCTAATTACAGGTATGTATTTATGTGTTTGAGGAACTGAAATTTTAAAATTCCAATTAAAAATATTGCCATTTAGAGCATTTAGTTGCAAAAACACAATACTATTGTTTGAACTTAGTCAGTGATTCAATTCAATATTTGGTGGAATAACCCTGACATTTAATTACAGCTTTCATGTGTCTTGGCCAATTTTTTCACATTACTCTTGGGTGATTTTATGCCACCCCTGTTGCAAAAATTCAGTCAGGTCAGCTTTGTTTGTTGGCTTGTGACCATCCAGTTTCTACTTGATCACATTCCAGAAGTTTGCAATGGGGTTCAGGTCTGGAGATTGGGTTGGCCATGACAGGGTCTTGATCTTGTGGTCCTCCATCCACACGTTGATTGACCTGGCTGTATGGCATCTAGCATTGTCTTGCTGGAGAACCAAATCCCAAGAGTTAGGGAACATTGTTAGAGCAGTTTTCTTCCAGGATAACCTTGCACAAGGCTCACAAAAATCTGCTCCATTCCATTGATGCAACCTGATGTTCACAGTATCACTCTGCCAGTAAAGCCAGAACTGAACAATTCTTTTTCTCATTCAAAACATTTCTTTTTAAGTCTGTTGGATATCAAAAAATAGATATTTTTTAATTCCAATTAAATTTAAGGTA
Organism: Synodontis membranacea; assembly: GCA_025674565.1. NCBI lineage: Eukaryota > Metazoa > Chordata > Actinopteri > Siluriformes > Mochokidae > Synodontis > Synodontis membranacea. The sequence goes on along the minus strand of JAOVYU010000063.1, from coordinate 3,238,749 downwards.
TTACTAGCATTGTTTTTGAAAGCTGTGATTAAATATCAGGATCATTCTATTAATATAATGATATAATATATTAATATTTGATATCACAAATATTAATTTCTGTACTCTTCATACACTGTGCACATAATTATTATGCAAGACTATATTCTAATGAAAAATCATCTCCAAGAGCATTTTACTAAACCCAATTTTACTAAATTTTACTAAACTAAACCCATATTAACTTCATTATTCACTTAGTGTAACATTTTCAGATGTGGCTTGAGGCAAGGAATAACTTACTTGTGCATAATTATTAGGTAGATTTTTGCTGCTGTGAATATGGGCCAAAAGAAGACCTAACAGAATAAAAAAAGATAAAAAAAAAAAAGACTTAAAAATGTTAATTGGCTTTCAGAGGGCTAGAAAACTATTGAAATTTCAAAGACGTTGAGCCGTGATTACCGCACAATCAAAAGATTTGTGAGTGAGATCACAAAGATGCAAAAACTTGTTGAGAAGAAAATACACAAATGAACAATAAGAGACTTGAGATGAATTATATAGGAAGTGTCCAGGAGCCCTTTAGCCTCTATTGTCACCATCTTTCAGAACCACAAACTTCCTTGATACTGCTGAAGCACAAGTTGCAAAGTGCAGTTTCTGTCAAGGTCAGAAGGAAGAAAAACAGCCTCCTTTAAATAAAAAATAAAAGCAAAAAGCAATTCAACCAAAACCATGAAGAATGGGCAAAACAACATTTGAAGAGAAATTTTTCAAAGGTTTTGTGGACAGATGAGATAAAAGTGACACTGGATGGATCTGATGGGTGGGTCCATGACTGGGTCCATGACTGGGTCTCTGGTGCAGGGATGATATGGGCTGGAATTATTGACAGTGAATTATTTGGACCATTTTGAGTGGAAGATGGCTTAAAAATGAACTCCAAAAACTACTTCAAGTTTCTGGAGGACACCTACCTCAAGCAGTGGTACCAGAAGACATCAGCATCATCCAAAAGGTCTATGATACTCATGTAAGACAATGCTCCATCTCATGTATCCAAGTACACCAGGGATTGGCTGGCCAGCAAAGGGTTCAAAGATGGTAAAATGATGACCCGGTCCTCTTGCTAATCTGATTTGAGCCCAATAGTAAACCTGTGGGCCTTCCTAAAGAGGGAGATTCACAGACAAGGAAGCAGTACGCATCACTGAACTTTTTTTTTTAGCAGTTAAACTTCTGAATCCACTACTTTATTATTTATACATCTTTACATATGACAGAATGATTTCTGTTGTTTGTTCATGAAATTATCTAAAAATTGGAATGTATTTCTCAGTTTTTTTTTTGTAAAATTGTTATATTTTCACCTTAAAATAAGGTAACAGTCACCGTGACAGAAAAATCTGAGTCTTTCTTTATGTAACATTTACAGTTTTAGCAATAAATGAATTGGTATTGGTTAAAATGTCTCTTTTAAACAATTTTAATAATTATGTACACAGTGTAAGTTCATACATTAGTGTTGTGTTGTTAAAAATTTAATATGATCTTGATTTCTTGCATTATTTCTTGCAATACATTTCTTTGCAAGTCTGAAAGCACTGCATCTTTTTACTTATTTTGATCAGATGTCATTTTCTGCAATTAAATGCTCTGACAATAGTTTCCTGCAGAATTTGGGGGAAACGCTGTCTGTAGTTTATTTAAAAAAACAAGAATATTCATGTTTCTCAAATACATACCTATGAATAGTAAAACCAGAGAAACCAGGACATAATAAAAAGGATCTGGGGTCTCATTTATAACCGTTGCGTATGCACAAAACGGGCCCTAAAAGGTGCATGTGCCTCTTCCTACTCAAACGTTGTGATCTATAGAAACAAACATGATGGCAGAATGTGCGTAAATGTACGCAAACTCTGAACCGTGCGTACGAACATTTTGGAGGAAAAAATGTGACTGCGAGTGAAGTGGCATCAGTATATATAGAATAATTACTTGTGCTAGTGAGTCATACACCATACATTTAATTTCACTTATTCAGTCTCATATTTATAATAGTGAATAAATATATGTAAAATATATAATCCGACTCAAATCTTAACTTAATCTACACTTTTAATCTACGCGCCTCAGCTGTTGAAATGTAAATGAATAAGTGGTGGTCATGATTATCAGGATGATTTGGACGCAGTGTGAAACTGCGTATCAAGATAATCAGTCTGACTGCTGAAAACACGTAAATACCGTGATCACATTCGCGCATAACGCAACATAACGGATGCGCTGGCATTGTTAGAAAATTATGCCAATGAAAGAATTAGAAGAGAATGAGTGTTCAGGGACCATGAAGATGTTTTGGGCCATGATGATGACTGGCTCATAAACCGATATAGATTACCTAGATGTGTGCTTTTTGGAGCGATGTGCTGAACTGGGTCCAGTGTTAGTGAGATTAACCCGACAGAACCGTGAGATCCCGGTACAAATACAGGTACTGACGACCCTTACTGGTAACTGGCTGTTACCAGCGGGAATTAGCCGATAGGTATATGTTATAATTAACAATTAACCATTACATTGTGCTTTGTCATAAGTCTAACTTCTCAGAAATGCAAATAAAAACCGCTTGTCGTCCAGGTCTATGCGTGTCTCTCTCTCTCAGACATCACCGCTTTCTCAAAAGTCATCCGGGTTTCCAGAGGTGTCAACTCCAATGTCCCTCACCGCCTCCGGTAGCAGACATGCTCTTTCGATGCGCTGCAATTCTATTTTTTATAATCACTTTCAAATCTGACCACTTTTTTTTATTTCGGTCACCTTCCTGTTTTCAGCACTCACTTCATTCACAGCATTCGTTACCTGTTGCCACTCATTGCCTTTCTTTCTTTTTGTTTTGTCACCCCAACTTTACACTGTGACCAACAAACAAAATATTTTTTTCTGCTTTCAACTTCACCCGCAAGCACATCTATCTCGTTTTCAGAAAAAATTCTCTTCTTAAATGTCACTTGTACGCTCGTGATGCCATGAATTTTTCAGGTTTATGTCGGAGGCTTAAATATGCAGGAGGTGATTTGCATTGACCATGTATGGTTGAACGGGGGCATGTAGAGGGTATGTCGAGGGCAGAATATGGGGAAAATCAATGTGCGCACAATCCCAGGTAGAGTGCGATTTATAAAGCTTATTTTGCTTGAAAATGTGCATTTTTATAAATCAGATTTTTTTTGTGCGTACGTCATTTTCATCTTTTGAGCATACATACACTTTTAGTATGAGTTCTACGCAAAGTTTTACAAATGAGACCCCTGGTCCTTACCAGGTTCTGAAATTATTTAAATCTAATTTCAAGCATAATTAACATACAGCAGATTCCACCATGTCATTATTTATTAAACAAAAATGAATTCAAAATGGAGAAGCCATGTGTGAAAAACTAAGTACACCCTTACTGCTTCCATAGGTATTAAGAGGGTAAGTGTCATGTAATGGACGAGAATGGGGATGCAGGTGCAGTTCAGTTCTTTAATATAAAACCAGGCAATAATACAAAATCAGCAGGCAATCGCAAATATTCAAAAACAGGCACAGGTCAAGCGATCAGGCAAACAACAGTAGGTGGGTAAAGACAATACTCAGAAAAACGATATAAACAGGCAACAGGAAAGCAAGTACAGTAAATGAAAGGCTTGGCAATAATAGACACAGGAGAGCTAAACTAATGCTTCACAACCAGACAAAGACACTGAGAGTCTTTTTTAGCAAACTGTGAGAAGTCAGTGTAAATTGGATGCAGGTGTGTCCAATTAGAATTCCGGGGAAGCCGAACGCAGATGTGGGTCAGCCATGTTGGCTGTAGGCTGTGACTCTTGGGTAGTGTAGTTTTCTGAAACGTCCATGGGTTCTTGCTGTGATTCAGTTTCAGTGTCTATGTCCATGCGTTCACTTTGTGTAGAGAAAGAATGGTGTTTGGTTGCGGGGATGTGTCTGATGTGTTGTCTGTGACAGTAAGTAGCAGCCAGGTGCTGCTAATCAGATGCACTTGATTAATTGATCATCTGCAAGAGTGACCACCCCTATAAAAGCAGGAGTTCTGGCAGTTTACTAGTGAGGTGCATACAGGTGTGTTTTAACATAAAGCCAAGGATTAACGACATCAGCGTTGATCATAGAGAAGCAGTTGTTGCTGCCCATCAATCTGGGAAGGGTTATAAGGCCCTTATATTTTCAAACAATTTGAAGTCCATCATCCTACAGTGAGAAAGTCAGAAAAATTCTGTAGTGAGAAAGTGGAAAACATTCAAGACAGTTGCCCATGGATGTCCCAGAAAATTCCCTGTAAGGTCAGACCATGCAAATCTCAGACTCTACAGGCCTCAGTTAGAATGTTAAATGTTATAGTTCATGACAGTACAATTCGAAAAAGACTTAACAAATATGGCTTGTTTCGAAGGGTTGCTTGGAGAAAACATCTTTCTAAAAACAATAACAGTCTGGCTCAGGTTTGGAAAGTTGCATCTGAATGAACCACAAGACTTCTTGAACAATGTCCTTTGGACAGATTAGACAAGTGAAAACATTTGGCCATAATGCACAGTGCCATGTTTGGCAAAAAACAAACACAGCATATCAGCACAAACACCTCATACCAACTGTCAAGCACAGAGGTGGAGGTGAGATGATTTGGGCTTTCTTTGCAGCCACAGGATCTGGTCACCTTGTCACTGAGTCGGCCATTAAGTCCTTTTTATAAGTAAATATAAAAAAAGTATTCTAGAGTGAAAGGTGAGGCCATCTGTCCAATATCTAAAGCTTGGGTGAAATTGGTCATGCAGCAGGACAATGATCCCAAGCACACCAGCAAATGTTCAACAGAATGGGTTCCACATTTTGTATTTTTACAAGTGGCAATGTGAATCCAGAAGAGAGCACATGTAGGACGACAAAGTAGAAGAAAGGAAGTCTAGGAAGAAGAAATAAAATGAATCTGCTTGCTAGTGACTAATAAGAACCCAAATTTTAAAAAATGTAGGATCTTAATTACTATTTAGCAAGCAAGGGAGTGTGAATTTAAATAATGGGAAGTATGCTAAGGCCACCTGATGGTCACCATACATACTAATATATGCTTGGAAAAGGAGTAGTAAATGGAGGGACCTTCAGTTAGTTGAATCTTACATAGTGGACCTTTCAAGTTTGAGATTTAATTCCTGATTTACTGATTGGCAATCGGCTGCAAGGTGTGCCCTTTTGACAGATCTAGCAGTCATCCTAAGGAGACTAATCATTCAATCATCATTCTTTTGTCCCAGATGGGATGAACAAAAAGTTCATTGTCCAATAAATATAATTTTTTTTTCTCTGCAAAATGCCCCCACCCACTCTCCATTCATTCCCAGTGATGCAATGCATCTGGGTGTAGCTCAAAATAATTAATTAAAAGCTTGATGTCCAATGAGAGCTCATCTTTCTTTTCATTTAAACTGCAACTACCCTATAGACACTAATAGATGCACTGACTTTAATAGGTTCCTGTTACCTCTATATCAGGGATTTTCCCACACACTGCACTGTTCACCAGAAAACAGTTTGAATTTAAAGAACAGTGTGATATTGCAGTGAAATATTTATATAGGCACTTTGGCAAAAGTTTCATTCCTACATTTTAAATAAATTTTAGGGGACGCCGGGCTTTCTGAGTAGTCTTAAAGCAACTGCGACTGTATTTCTGTATACAGTTTTGGTGAGAAGTTTACATACAGTCAACCATTCCATGTCAACATTGAGCTTTTGCCCATTTCTTTGAGCTGTTCTTGTTGTCAGGTAGAATGATTGAATAACATCTTTTTTTTTTTAGATTAAAAAAAACAACAACAAGAAGTTGGTTTAAAAAGTTACAAAAGTTTTAATTAATTTTGGGTTTTCTGAAATCAACAGAGGGTCAGAATTATACACACAGTCAAAAATATACATATAGAACACCAAATATTTGGGTAGATGTCCCTTAAAAGTAAATAATTACCTTGCCAAGCCACTTTTGGTATCCATGACCAAGCTTCTGGAAGAATTCTGGTTGGTACTTTGGGTTTCTGGTCCTTGTGTTCAGTTGTGTCCAACTGTCTAGCTGCAGGTTAGAGGTTATGCTGAAGAATTCTGTAGTTCTTCATTATTCCGTCCACTTTGTGCAATGCACCATTTCTAATGGTAGCAAAGCAGTAGCAGAGCATGATGCTACCACCACCATGCAACAGTTGGTACAATGCTCCTCTGTACCTCTGGTCCTCGGGTCATTATGGCCAAACAAATTTTGTCTAGCTTGAAGGTGTCAATTTTGGGGCTGGTGCTTCTTTCTTGGATGGCAGCCTCTCAGTCTATGGTGATGTAAAATTCACTGTAGACAGTGTTCCAGCGGCTTCCAGTTCATGGCAGACCTATGCTTCCATGGTTTCTGGGTTGTTCCTGACCATCTGAACCAGTTTCCCCTTAGATGAGGGTGACAGTTTGGCTTTTCATCCAGCAAAGTGGTTACACCTCCCAATAAGTTGTACTTATGTACAGTTGTTTGAACTGATGATCTCGGAATCCACAGGTGTTTATAAATGGCAGCCAAGAGACTTTTTTGAGTTGTGTAAATCTATGATCTTTCCCAAATCTGTACTGAGCTTCTTGGAGTTGTTCATCTCACTGACTCCTGTTAAACAAACCCTTTTTATGTTGGCAAAGAGAAGCTACCAGCTGAAGTCTATTATGATCACTAACAGGAAATTAAGAGGCCTAGCCTTGGCTGGTAATAAGACATTTTAAAACTTCCAGAACCACTGAATTAATAATCTAATTCCATTTATGTATATTTTTGACCCTTGATCTCAGAAAATCCAAACTAACTAAAAATGTATGCATCAAATTCTACTTTTTTCTATTAAAGATACAGTTGTGGTCAGAAGTTAACATACAGTCATCATGAACATGAATGTCACGGCAACATTAGGCTTTTTTAATATTTATTTGTTTTTCTGGGGAAGAATGGTTGTTGTCTAAATGATTTAAAGTTTTAAATCATTTAGAATTTTCTGAAATCAACACAGGGTCAAAATTATACATACAGGGTCAAAAATATATATAAACTCATTTAGATTCACTGGTGCTGAAAGTTCCAAACTGTCTTTGTGAACAACATAAAAAGGGTTCATGTTCTGGGGCCCTTTTGCTTCCAGTGTAACTGGTGCATTGCACAAAGTGGATGGAATAATAAAGAATCTTCAGCATAACCTTAACCCATCAGCTAGATAGTTGAAATTTGGACACAGTTGGGTGTTCCAACATGACAATGACCACAAACAAACATCAAAGCTGGTTAATAAAGCAGGAAAACATTAAGCTTAAAGCAAGTCTTGACCTCAGCCCTATTGAAAATATGTGGACCGTGCTTAAAAGTCAGGTCTGTGCCAATTTATTGAATTCCACCAATTTTTCCAAGAAAAGTGGTCAAATATCCAACCAGAAATCAACCAGAAGCTTGTTGATGGCTCCCAAAAGCATCTGGTCAAGGTGAAATTTGCTAAGGGACATTTAACCAAATATAAGATGTGCTGTATTTATAATTTTGACCCTGTATTTATAATTTTGACCCAGTGTTGGTTTACGAAAACCCAAAATAAATTCAAACTTTCACACCAAATGCTTGTATTCTTTCTGTTAAAGATGTATGTTGTATAATCATACTTCCCCAGAAAAACAACAGTTTAAATAAATACATATAAAAAGGCCAATATTGCATGACATTTGTGTCCATGATGACTGTATGTAAACTTCTGACCACAACTGTATATGCTGTTCAATCATTTTTCCACAGAAAAAGAACAGGTCAAGAAATCAAGAAGGCCAATATTTCCATGACACTCCCATCCATGATGACTGTATGTAAACTTCTGAGATCTATCTATCTATCTATCTATCTATCTATCTATCTATCTATCTATCTATCTATCTATCTATCTGTCTGTCTGTC
>JAOVYU010000063.1:3219933-3230653 GCA_025674565.1 Synodontis membranacea | reverse complement strand
ATGAGGGGTTTAGAATCATTAATCAAGCAAGACAAACCACCACAAACCGACCACGGCTTGAGATTGTAATATATATATATGTGTGTGTGTGTGTGTATATACATATGTGTGTGTGTGTGTATATATATTATAATAAACTAACCAAACATCCTCAAAACACTTACAGCTTACTGCAATCATTGGTAGACAACATTTCATCATTTCATTAATGTTTATTAATGTATTTTACTGATAATTTTATTTTCTTAGATAATTTGGATGACCACAAAGATGATGTCTCTTACAGTCGAAAGCTGACATCATACCTTTCAATGTGGAAGGATGGATAACAATGAAAGCTCTGTGTATGATTGTAATGTTTCCAATGGGTATGTCAACAGAGTCTTCAGTGTGTCTCTGGACATGGAGACTGAAACAGGGCTTGTGCAAATTCGCAAATCCAAAGATCTTAAGGAATCATTGGATCTGGCTTCCTTTCAGAATCCAACCAGAGAGAAAGACAAACTGAATCAGGCATCCAAAACCAAAGGTATATGGAGGATTCTCAACCACCGCAGAATTGCCTCTGACTATGAGAGACGGCCTCACTCAATGATACTTCCAGGGGAATCATCTGCTTCCAAGCTGTCGTTTGTTGACAAAGTAAGGGGTTTCAAAAAGTGGAAGTCCCCTTCTGGCTTCAGAGGCAAATCTTGCAAGCTTGCCGGTGCCAAGTTCCACAGTGCAATTAAGGGTGAGACCAATGAAGACAGCAGGGACTCTCCTGCTTTGTTACACCCCCAGGGGAACACACCAAGGAATAAAGGCAAGAGGCACTCATATGCAGGTTACACTACTGACTTTGATTGCTCTTTTGAGGATATAGACTTTACTGCTACATCTGAGAATGATCACCAGTTACCTAAGAACCAAGATAGGCAACAAAACAGTTTTGAGATTCACACATGCACAAAGAAAGCTTATTCAAACTGCAACAACTCTTTTGTGACAGTCCATGAAGAACACTATGTGAAGGATAGCCCCAAGGTACCTCTAGGAGGAAAACGATCAAAAGGCGGTGATGTTTGGAATTACTTGAAAAGAATTTCCTTTATAGGAAAGGGAAGTTCAACTTTATTGGAGAAGAGTTTTGACTCCATGCACACACTGGACAAAACAATCGACTCAGACTATGGCTCTGTTGACATAGAGTGCATTAAAGGCTCTATGCCTGTACCTAAACAGACAGGTCCAGATGTCAAAAGCAACCACTTTAGGGGACTATTTAGGTTCTTTAACAGCATGGCTGAGACTGCTCGAAAATGGAGGATCTCATCCAGGCCCTTCTCAAGTTCTGAAGGTGAATGGCCCACTATTGGCTCAGAAAGGACACACCAGATTCAAGAATTTCTTAATACTAAAGCTAATGCACTAAAGACAGAACATGAGGCTTTCACTGCATCTACCTTCAACCGAAACATATGTGAGGTGATCTCACCTGCTGAAGTTTTAAACAGGTCCCCACATGTGGTGCCCAAATCCTGGAAAGCACGGCCAGACTCATCAAGCACTAATGGATATTCTGATGGGACAGAATCACAACACACCTCCACTCATACCTCTTTGGCCACCATCGAGAACCACCAGAGAAGTGATGTGCCAGAAGGAAGTTCTCTAACTGAGTCAGAGCTTAAGTTTGCTCTACATGAGCAAAGTGAATCTGAGTCTTCTGGTATGTCAGATAAAACCAAAGAACAGACAAATGGTGAAAAAAAGGGTATTTGCAATGATATCATTCCAGACTGTCCAGATGCAATATTTAAGGTAAGACCTACTGAGGAATACTTATTATGGCTTATGCTTTTAGTCTCTGATTGCTTTGTCTTACTGTTTTACATATTAAAAATTTGCAAGAGTGTTCTGCCACCATTAATCTTTTACTATATCATGTTAGAATTGTGTGCTTGTCATCCCACTAACCATTTTGGATTTGCACAACAGTTTATTAAAATTACATGAATACTTTTACTTAAGAATGAAAGATATTATATTTTTTTCTGTACATATTGGACATTACATAGAGCAGTTTAGTGGAACACAGAAAACAGCAGCCAAGAAGTGTCCTTAACCTCCCTATGTAGATCAAGCTTCCATCAGGGAAATATGATATTTGTAACAGCTGTTTATCCAACTGACTGTTCTCAGCAAGCAAGTAAACGTGCATGAATTGTTCATTTGGATTATAATTTTTCTCTCTCTCATATCCTCATATCCCTGCACAAAAGCAGGTGGTTCTTGTGTGAGTGAGAGAAGTGCAGGAAGCTTCAGAATCTGTAGATTGTCCCTTATGAAAAATCCTTGGCACTGGCATGATTCAGACTATGTATTCAGATCAAGATTTTAGTGTCCTTTCACAAAGGAGGGGGTTTTCTTCTGCAGCCTAGTGATTCAGCCATCAGTTCAACGGATACCTAATCCTCTCTGGAGGTCCTGCTTTGCCATAGAGGGATATGCACTAGTACCAGTTTATGAAGAAGCCATACAGTATATTTATTTAAATATTTGGTATGTCTATAAATTTTAAAATGATAAATTCAGAAACTTCACAGACAGTTTATGAATATTACAAAATAAACTGAAAATTACAAACTAAATAAAATAACAAAATATTCTCCAAATTTATTCAAGGATAATCATCATGAATTAGTTCTTGGATTAGGGTTGACTTGATATTAAAAATTAATGGTGGTTGATTATTAACTCATTTACCACTAATGTTATCATATATATGTCTAAACTAATACTGCATTTCTCTTTTTCCATTAAAGCAGTGACATCTAACAATGCTAGTAACATCTGATCTCTATGTAGTAAAATCTCTTGTTGGTGAACTAATCAGACTTTAAGTGTAACACAGTGAAATAATATAATTTAATATACAGTACTGGAGAGTAATGTAGTGTATACTGTTCTGTTTTTTTAACGTAATAATGATTAGGTAAAAGCAATAATGACAAAGAATGCACACAAAGTACATGGAGAAGTGCTGTTTTTAAGGCTGTATGTGCTTTCCCACATTCAGTGCTTTCTCATCTTCTAGCCTGTTTGATGATTAGTAATATAACTAGTGTGCACAAAACTGTAAAAATTATGATAATATATCATACATTTGATTTACTACCAGCCATTGTGTGGAATCAGAGGTGCATCAAATGTAAGTGGAATAGAGCCATCTCTATTACAAACAGTGTCACTGGCTGTACTGGTTCATTCTTGCCTAACCAGGCTGTCAAAAGCCTTAAGATGTCAGGATTCAAATGGACTAAATAATGCATATACAAAAGCATCCTTAAAGGATTCATCAGGTTGACAGAGTTAGCAATGCTGAATAGCTTGATATTTATACCAGGTGGTTAGCATCTAATATGATTTTCAGGCCCTTTCTCGCCCTCCTGGCATGTCGCCTCAAGACCCACCTTTTAAAGTGGTCCTGCAGAGGTGCCATTCACTTCCTCTTCCACAGAATGCCACGTCTACGTCGATGGTAGCCAGCTTGCTTCTAGACCAAACAGGTACAGTGTTACACCTGATATCAGCTGTGCAATAGATGTGTCAGGACACACACTATATACTGTACATTATTTTCTAGATATTTCAAAGCATTATTTATCAGCACACTACACTTAGCTACACTCAGTACACTTAGCTACATCCTGAGTATGTACTGTACAGTAGGTAAAAATACAGAATACAATGACAGTCTTTTTTGTACCTGCTCCTTGGGCCTGATTTATCAACCTAAATATAAAAAGATTTGTTTATAAATTGTTTGTGCAAGCATTTACACAAGAAATTTGGTATTCATGAAAATTCCATGAATAATGATCGGAAAATCATCTGTATCATAATCATCTACTCATACTTCTGGGTGTGTGAAAATATTTGCATAATAGGATCAACTTCAGATCATATAAATTGCATGGATTACTACAATTTTACATGTGGATTGTACTGTTATGCCTAAATTGCTAATTTATTTACATATTCTGCATTTAGAAAACAAGCTCATCCAGAGCATAGAACTGCTGTGATTAAGACAGTGAACTAGTGATCAGAAGGATGTTATTTGGGGCCTTAGCAAGTGCCTTAGCCGGGGACTTACTTATATAGTCCCTTAGATTATATAATCTCTGAATTGTAAAATGCTTGGAATTATGCTCAGGATTATATTTGTCAAATAAAAACAGTTGTAGTAAATGTACTACACAGAATAATGAACAAGCATGTATTAATACTGGAATAAAATATGCATCTCTTGTCCAGCTGAGTCTGTTAGACAATCAGCCACTGTCCAGAGCAGCAATGGAAGCACAAGTCGGAAAAAAATGCTCAGACCTGGTTCTGGACCTCCGCAAGTGAATGTGGTGAGTTATGCATCATAGGCATTTATAGACTGTATTGAGAGGTGATTTAACCCCCTACTTAAATCTCACTTGTCTCACCCCCTATCCCCAAAATGATCAGTGAATCTTTCCCTGACTCAATTACATACCTTTTGTATGTATAAAAAGGACAAAAGCAATAGAGCAGCTGTAAATAATCCTTAAACTGTCCTCAGATGACTCATCTTTTGAAATTGCTTGGTCTAAACTGAACCAAAAGGACCTAATACAAATATTTTCAGAATATTTCCAGCCATAAGTCCACTTGCTGCATGCTGCTGCACAATCGCTGTTTGCTGATGGTTTACTAATGGTCACTTTGTTTCCTGATTATGATGTTTCTATGATGTTTACATGGGTTATGGCGATTTAAAAGTTTTGTTTTTGTGAAGTTCTTGTCTGACTGGCTAAATGTAGTTTATGCACTCATTCATGTTGCTTCTTTGGCAATGGCTGTCTAGCTAGGAAACATCAGCATAGTTTAGATTCTCTAGATTTAATGAAAGGTTTGATTGATAATGTTGGAGTCTTTTGTAATACAATGTTGTAGAATTTTCAGCTACACACAAAAAGATGACAATCATCCATTCTGCAATGTAATTTGCTAATATTATAATTAAATCATACATTTAAAAAGTACATTTCTAATATACAGTATAATACAGAACCTCTGCTGTCTACACTAATTGGAGTCAACCATAGAAAGTTACCTGTAAAGTTACCTTAACTTACAGAGGTAGGTATGCAATTAGGCTATATGAGGATGTTCTTAAGGAATTTGCTCATTCAGTATACTGTACTATGGCAACGTAGGCGTGGTTGAGGATCAGCTGTGGGCAGTGAGCAGGTTGGTCAAAAAGCAGGTAAAGTGTGATGATTCTCATCTGTGTCTGATTTACTTAATCGTGTCTCCAGAGACAGAGAGAGAACCAGAAAGAGAGAGAGAGAGAGAGAGAGATGTGCAGCTTGACAGAGAGAGAGAGAGAGAGAGAGAGAGAGAGAGAGAGAGAGAGAGAGGTTTGGTATCCGTATTGTCGTTGTTTAGACCAGTATATACCGTGCTGAGCACTGAGCCATGTATATGTAGGGAATTAAATTTGCTGAAAATCAACAAAAAATTTAGTAGAAATATAAAGTGCATCTTTTTGTCCCCAGCCTTCCTTTTTGTCACCTGCCTCCCGTCTCCTCATTTCCATGAACCTTAAAATTGTTGCATAACATTTCATGTGTTTTGCATTTTCCTTTTTATCTATAAAAATCTAAAAATAAGTCAAAAAATTTATTTACTCGTGATACAAGCAAACACAGAGTGGAGGGTGTAAGATGAGATATAACAGAATTACTGTATATGGAGAGATAAGTGATCTTTTGACCCCTTAGAAAAAAGGGTTCCTTTTGATATTCTGGAATGAAAATAAGTCAATAATATGGCACCAATTATTAGAATGGTGAAGTGCAGTGCACACTCATTTGTGATAATTTTAGTCCTCCCCACTTTGGTGGCTGACTCCTTTTAGCAGGAAACAGGAAGTGAGTGTGGATCATGAAGAGACAGTGGCTGAACAAAAGAAGCAGTCTCTACTGCTTCCACTGAGGGGAAGTGGGTGGAGTGGATGTTCTCTGCCATTGGAAAAAATGTAGTACAAATTGTGATTTGCTAATAGGGAGCAAAATGTTTTTACTTTGTCTGAGACCTTAAGAGTAATTAAAAGTTGCTAAATAGTTCAAGAAATGAACAGACAGGCAGCGTGCCTTTTTTATTTAACCAAATGTATGACCATGGATACTTATTAATAACTTTGTTCTTGATAATAAGTCTCCATAGACTACTACATGCAAATCAATAACACTCTGGGCCCATAATTCAGATCTATGTTAGATTTTATTGTTTTAGTGAAATGTTGTGGTATGAACATGTCTAGATGTCAAAAAGGCTAATTAATGAAGTGAAGAGTCTAAATCAGTGATGCTCAGTAGACAGACTCTGGTCTGGACCTGGAACTAAGTGCATTTTATTACATACCAAGTACAAAATCTGAGTAAAAAATGACTCTCTTTGTTATCTTTGTGTGCTCTCCTTTCATTTTCCTCCAGTCATGAAGCCAATTATGTCATTGATGTAAATCAATGACAACGTACATAACTGAGAAAGGCAGTTAGTTTAATAGCTTGTGATAGCCAAAAGATGCTTAGATAATTGGCAACAGTAGGCTAATATTGCATTCAAAAAAGTAAAATGGTATGTTTAAAATTGCTTAGTACCAAGAAATAGAAAACCACTCATTTTAGATTTTTGTGTACATTCTCCCTGCAAGATGCACAAAGTTTAATTTCTGCAAATGTCCTCACAAAAAAGAAACCTCACATGTACAGTACATACTGTATATACTCACTGGCCAATTTAATAATACCTGTAACCCTGCACATTTATGCAATTATGCAATTTGTGCTTCTTGTAGGATATGATCTGAGTTACTCTTCACAGTGTATGCTGACATCATATCAGCATGGGGGTTACACAGATGGAATGAAAAACAAAAACATCCAGTGAGTAGCAACCATAAATTATGAGCAAAAAAAGCATCATATTATGCACAATACAACAAACCTTGATGTGGATGGGTTACAACAGCAGAAGACCACACTGTCATCCAAGCACAGGAATTTGAGGCTACAGTGAGTACTTATACTTTAAAGTGTGCATTTTATTCTATTACAAACATAAATGTGTGTGAAAATTTATAAAGGTTGATTTAAAGGCAGGATTAATATCATGAACACAAACATCCAATGGTTTTCATGAACACAAACCTTCGGTCATTCACAAAAAATGTCTCTAACATGCCACTCAGGGCAGCATGGTGGTACAGTGACTAGCATTTTTCACCTCACAGTAAGAAGGTCCCGAGGTCAATCAGGGTGCCTTTCTGTGTAGAGTCTGCATGTTCACCTTGTCCATGCGTCAGATTTCTCCCAAAGTCAACTCAACATATTTGTTAGGACATGTGGTTAACCTATTCTAAATTGCCTATAGATATGAATGGCTGTTCATCTCTGTGTTGGCCCTCTGATGTATTGGCGTCTTTTCCAGGGTGTACCCCGCCCTGTGCACGTAGTCAGCTGGGATTGGATCCAGCTTTTCCACAACCCTCAATGGATAAGTGGTATAGAGAGAGAACATGCCACCCCAAATTTCCTATATCATTTTAAACTGTGGGGGGAAAAACAGTATCATCAGTTTTATTACAGTTTATTGTAATTAGTAACAGTTATTTTTAAGAGCATCAAGAAAATCTTATGCCAGTGTCCTTAACATGCTCTTACCTTTCCTTATGATAACATATGGTCACTATTCAGGTCTTCAGCTTTGTGACACCTGGGATGTCCATCTCATTGTTTTAGTATCCAGGCTCCCCAGTGGTAAAATGAACTTCTCCCTCCAGTCTAGATTTCTTTTCATAAGCTTAAAGACAAAGTCGTTTAGGCTATATCTGGACTCTCTTGACTGGCACTAGTATTTATTGTGCACTCTAGCACAAACCATTATTAGTCTCTATTCCTTCAGTTTAAATGGGCAGTTCAACTTTTTCACATTTGACCCTTTCTAAGCACTTGTAGGGAGATTTGCATACAAATAATTAATTGAGGAAAGAAACAAAAACCTTAAAACTGCTTGTATTGATATAAAAATACAAGAATTCTGGGGTCACTAGAATAAATATTTAGAACTACTCAATGTGAAAAGTGCTTAACTCCCCCTTACAGATTCTCCAAGTACACTGTAGTTCATAGAACCATGGTAACTAGCATTCTATTTCACCTATCCTTTCCATCGGGAGAAGGTGTTATCCTGTACTGTATGTGTGTTATGAATATGCCACAATGCAATTCAGAACTGACACACTTTAGGACTAACTGGAACCGTTTTCAGAGATGGCCACAAGACTCATGCCACTGAAAGGGGCAATATCGAACAATATTATAACCTATTATTAAAACCTGTAGCCAATATTAACCAATATTAAAACCTGTAGAAGATGTCTTGGAGCAGCACACCTCTAGGTATTGCCCAAAGAAGTATGCTTGTTTGAGCTGTGGGAACTACCTCTTCAATCAAGCCTCTTTCCAATACGGAATGGCCTTTCTTTAGGTCTGATAATGAGGTCTTGCTGTAGTCTCTGCCAAGCAGGTGATTTTGTTGCCTGGAAAGCATTTTTCCCTTCTCTTCAGGGCCATGTTGTGCAGGATTGTGTAGTGGTGGGAGTGGGGATTTTTGGGCTCACCTCTTGTGATGGATGGGTTATATCCTGCCATGACATATTCTAATTTTGGTTTTCCATTGTCAGGACCAAGATCTCAACTAGCTCCCACTTGGAGGAATCAGCTGCTGTAGATTTTGTGACTATTTTTTTATATTTATTATCGGCAGTTAAATTAGACCAGAGCCAGAGTTCAGCTGAACTCTGCCTCCTTCAATATCATGTCACACTTGTTTTTTTGAATCTCCTAGTAAACATAATAGCATAAATGTCTTCATGAGTAATTCTCTAGACTATAAAGAGAGATATTTGAGGTAACCCTGGATTCTACACCCGAACCAATGTTAACAATAAGCTTTATAGGTTAATTATCAATTATCAGACATCATAAACACACATAGCACTCTCTAATATCACGACTCCAACATTCAGTCAAATGGGTTTGCTCCATGATAAGTTTTTAAAGGTTCAGTTCTGAGTTAGCTTTTTATATATATTTACTCAGCAGTCTGTTAAGCAGGATTACCTGCGTGTTTCCTTGGTGAGCTTCACAAACTGAAAGTGACTGTCTAAATGAGCTGAAATTAAGCTATCTTTGCAGTAATGCACATAAAGCTTAAATCTGGTAACAAAGGCAAACTCACCAAAACATATATTATGCAAAAGAACAGGTGGAAATACTTAAAGTATGATAAATAGCAAAGACAGGAGAAACTTGTTCTCAGTCCTATTTGGAAGCTCCTGAATTAAAATTAAAGGACTGTATAGCTAATATTTATATTGGTGGCACGAGATGTAAATAAAGATGCTTTGAAAGACATTAACCATTGACAGTAATATGTAAAAGGGTGCCCCTCCTTACAAGACTCACTTTAACCATTGGGTTATTATTGAATACTGTAGCCCATTCATTGATGCTGTTTGTAATATATTTAGCTGGCTAATAAACATAACATAGAATAGGCAACCTATTTGAAAAGTGTATAATTTGGGAACGCTCACATCCATTTGTGCTATCAGGACATGAACTTATCTATTTATGCACTAAATGCAGAGAGGTCAGTAAGGGCAAACAGGGACAGTACACAAGTACTTGGAAATTGTGAGGTGCAGTAAAGACACAGAGAAAGGTTTGTGGTGGGACAAACAAAATGCTAGCCTATCTTGGCGGTGGTGGTGCATCATTGCATATACAGTATGTTATGATTTTGTTTTAAGGCATGTAAGGGTTTGTCCACGGATGTGTATACTGTAGTTTACCCACATTTTTTTTAACCACAAGATCATTGGTGATAGCCATATGGGTTGATATTTCTTATTTACAGTGGGGGAAATAATTATTTGACCCCCTGCTGATTTTGTAGGTTTGCCCACTTATAAAAAGTTTTTTTATGGTAGTTTCATTTTAAGAGAGACAGAATATAAACCAAAATGCTAGAAAAAACACAGCACATAAAAGTTATATATTGATTTGCATTTCACGGAGTCAAATAAGTATTTGATCCCCCTACAACCCATCCTTAATTCTGGCTCCCACAGGTTGGGTGTGGCACACAGATTGCAATCAATCAATTAATTACAGATATACCTGATCTCATCTCATTATGTGTATAAAGCACACCTTTCTCCAGAATCAGTTTCTTCAAGTACAGCCTTTCCATCACCATGAGAAAGACTAAACAGCTCTCAAAGGACATCAGGGACAAGATTGTGGACCGGCAGAAATGGGCTACAAGACAATAAGCAAGACACTTGGTGTGAAGGTGACAAATGTTGGTGCAATTATTTGGAAATGGAAGAAATATAAAATGACCATCAATCGATCTGGAGCTCCATGCAAGATCTTGCCTCATGGGGTGAGGATAGGGTGACCATCCGTCCTCTTTTTCCAGGATGTCCTCTTTTTCTTGGGACTTAAAAATGAGTCCGAGGTGGGATTTCTAAATCACCAAAAATGTCCATTAATAGGATTTTGCTTTCTACAGTCGCCATTCCTTTTGCGGGTGTCCATCTGCCCTATGCTGCCATTATGCCCCCAGT
>JAOVYU010000063.1:3178648-3195664 GCA_025674565.1 Synodontis membranacea | reverse complement strand
TAAACAAAGCCGATGTCAGCCAACCGTATCGCGAGTGTCCATTTCCTACAGGAAACAACTAAGAGACACAACAGACAGCAAATACCAATTATCCAGACATACATAAACACAGTCTGCTAATTGTATAACGTGCTGTCGCATGTAACTAGGGCTCTAGGATTTCCGCGATGCGGAAAACGCGGACGGAATTGCGGAATTCAACAAATAAAATGGAATAGAAACGCGGAATGTCGTATAATTCGCTAATATCTGTGTGTGGGCAAAGCAAAGCAATGGTTTCTAATGAATTTTGGCCGCTGCAGCCACCTGTACGTGTTGGCTGTTGAGGTGGGACTCCACACAAACAAACACACACACACAGAGGAAAAAAAGTCAACTGTCAGCTATGGTGAAGAGGCTCGCTGAAACACCGAAATCCTCAAAAAAATTACGGAATTCAAATAGAGCTATTCAACTAATTAGATTTTGTAAAAACTTGCACTTTTAATTTCACAATATATATTGCAGAAAGAATAAATATTGCAATGTGAATTTTTTCCAATATCGTGCAGCCCTAGTTCAAGATCTTTTAAAAAAAAAATTATAATTTTAACTCTTTTGGCACGATGAAGAGATATTTTTGTTACAATTAAATTTAAAGTGCTACTAGCAATGCTTTTGCCATCCAGACTGGTCCTATTGCAGGAGGATTGTGATGACCACAGCAGTGGTTTTTAAACTTTTAGTCATAAAAAAAAATTTGAGTAAGATGATGGTCAGAAGATTATACACCGATCAGGCATAACATTATGACCACTGAGAGGTGAAGTGAATAACACTGATAATCTCTTCATTGTGGCACCTGTTATTGGATGGGATAGACTGGGTCAGAGCATCCCCTGTGGCTCATGTGGTATGTTCCTGGTCTGCAGTGGTCAGTATATATGAAATGTGGTCCAAGGAAGGAACAGTGGTGAACCGGCACCAGGGTCACGAGCAGCCAAGGCTCATTGATGCACGTGGGGAGAGAAGTGATGTGATCCAACAGACAAACTACTGTAGCTCAAATTGCTGATGAAGTTAATGCTGGTTCTGATAGAAAGGTGTCAGAATACACAGGGCATCACATTTTACTGCGTATGGGGCTGCACAGCTGCAGGGGAGTCAGGGTTGCAATGAGGAGCAATGGAAGAAGGTGGCCTAGTCTGATGAATCATGTTTTCTTTTATATCACATGGATGGCCGGGTGCATGTGTATCGCTTACCTGGGAAACACATGGCACCAGGATGCACTGTGGGAAGACTGGTTCATCAATTTGAGCTACAGTAGCTCATCTATTGGATCAGACAACACGGGCCATCCTTTGCTCCCCACGTGCATCAATGTGCCTTAGCCACCCGTGACCCTGTCGCCAGTTCACCACTGTTCCTTCCTTGGACCAATTTTGATAGATACTGACCACTGCATACTGAGAACACCCCACAAGAGTTGCAGTTTTGCAGATGCTATGACCAAGTCATCTAGCCATCACAATTTGGCCCTTGTCAAACTCACTCAATTCCTTACACTTGTTAAATATAATTGAAAAGCTACTTAATAATCATTTACATGTTAACAGAATTCCTCTCTCAGCTAAATCATGATGTTTTGCATTTCAGATACATTATGGTTCATATGGTTAATTTAAAAGACTACTGCAAGTAATATATAACTTGTTTAATTGTGTGCTTCACTTGGCTAATGGACTCCTACAAATGAAATACCAAACACCTAATGAGTGAAAGCTTCTCACACATATGCAGAAATTCGGTCTGGGCTATAAGGAAAAAAATATTATCACAATATATTTTTTTCATATCAGTAGATATCAGTATAAATCAAATTACTTAAATGTTCCATTGTACTCCTAAGTGAGATGTGAAGATATCATAAGGTTAATTTTGGTTTAAATATTATTTATTTTCTGTCAGAAGTTGAACATGACAGATGTACTGTACAACTTTATACAACTGTATTTTAAATAAATATAATATGTGTCTATAATTAAGGCTGGGCAACATGACCTAGACATTATAATGTGATATTTTCTCATATGTTCATGAAATTTAAAATGAAACCTGCTTACTCCAGGTTTGGGTTAAACTACTGCTTCTGGTACTGTTCTGATGGCAGTAAGACTGTAAAATAGCACCCCTAATATTTTTAAGCAAGCGCTACATATCATGCTACATTTTACAGACTCTTCATTGAGGTATTTATGGGGATAAATACACTGTAACAATCAGGGAAAGCTCGAAAATAAATTTTAAACATGCTTACAGTAGCTAAGACCATTTTATTCCTCTTGTGTACTTTGAGGTTTCTATGTTGTTATTGATCTGGCAAACAAACATGATCCAGGCCTGTGCTATATGATGGCAGGTTATGATAAATCAATCACTGGAAACAATACCTACAAGTGACTAAACTATTACAGGTGGAGGTAACAAGTTAAGGGCAAAAGTAAATGAAGGACAGGATGATCAAAAGAGTATCATCTCCATAGGGATCAGGGTTCACCATGATATTTTTGTTCACCATGATATGTTGTGGTGTGTGTGTGTGTGTGTGTGTGTGTGTGTGTGTGTGTGTGTGTGTGTGTTAGGAGGTCACATATAGCACAATATAAAACCATATTCTCTATTTGATATGAGCTTGTATAATACTATTAAACTCAAATGTTTAGGTTAAATATAAATTCAAATTAAGTGAATTAATTTGGATTTGGGTGTAAAGTTGTATGAGTACATAATATTCTGGCTAAGATAGGTGAAGCATTATATCCGAACTTTAGGCACAAAAGAACCTGGACAGACTACAGCATAACAGATGAAACCCATCAGCCAATCAGGGGAGAGAGAGTAAAAAGTGAGAGTGCAATCTGGAAAAAAAATGTGCAGTACCATAATGCAGTCCAAAATGTAACAAAAAACTTCTGGCACATGTCAACACATTAATGAGTACATTCTTTTTCATACTTCAGACATGAGTGTAGAAAACACAATGACAACTCAGACTTGATTCTTCCACCTTCACTTACAGGTAGTTAATGAAACAAATCTTGCACACATTCACAAATGTTTTCTTCTAGATATGGGACCCTGATGTGCTTTCACTGAAACTCCTTTATTAGAGAAAGGTCTAAGATATCCTCTGGTGCAACCAAGTAGCATTCCTACAGATGCTTCCCAATTAACCAAGTAGAGACACTAACCCCTGTGCTTATACTGCATACAACTTACCTCAGAAATGTCTGGGACTCAGAATGATATAATTTTTGACCTGCATGCATTTAAGCTACAAAGTGGGGAAAAACATAGACTGTTCCATGTTCATTTATTCCAAGCAACAACCTTGCCAACTAACATAGGCAGGTTTATGTAAATGGTGATACATGGAAGAGGTAGAGGATATTCTGTAAAATGGCAGCCTCAGGAAAATTAGTTCAGAGATTGAAAATAAGTCAGCTGAGAATGTCTGTTATAAGAAAACTTGCCTGATCTAGATCCTAAATTAAGCATAAACAAAAAGACTTAAAAATATTCAACCCCCTCTGCACCCCATGCAATACATTTGTGAATTCTAAAAGAAGTGTAAAGGCATAGCTTTTTTTAACTCATTGATTCCAATTTGACATTTTCCTAATGTACAGGATCTCATTCGACGTGACATCCTTTACTACAAAGGTCGCATTAACATGGACAGATATGAAGTAAAAGACGCAATTGATGGATGGGATGATGACTTCAATGTTAGCATCAAGAATGCATTCAGACTGCACAACAAGGACACAGAGGAGATCCATATCTTAATGGCCAAAAAATTGGAGGAAAAGATTCGCTGGCTTAGGGCATTTCATGAAGAGCGGAAAATGGTGCTGGAGGATGAAAAAATGGGTAAATTTTAAAGATTTAACCAGATATTGGCTCACAGTAAATGAGTTTCCAACTAATGCTTCAGTATTCAGAAAACCTTTTGTAATGTACAGAACACAGTAAGTGATTATAATTTTGATGCTAATTTAATATCCATTATATACAAAACGAATGTATTCAATTGGAAAAAGTCTTCCTTTGCCCTGTAAGTGCTAATATTAAATAAATATATTTAAGTAGAGATTACAGTTAAAGAGAAGAAACTTTATATGATTTTGTAATAATTTTATATTATTTTAGGCTTTGAAATTTCTGAATATCAGAAACAGCAAGCTGCCATGACAGTGCGTAAGGTGACCAAACAGAAAGGTGAGGCACCAAAGTGTTACCAGGTGAATGAATTTTTTTTCTCTTTATTGAATGTTGTCTTCATTGCTGTTTTGTGAGCGAACTTGCAGTTATATAGGACTTTGCATGCAAACTTGCAAAAAGTATTTTGTATAGTTGGTTCCACTACCAACATTGTAGTTAAGGAGTATAACTGTAGCATTGTCTGTGAATTTATTGATATTACAAGACATTATATGTCGTAGTATTCATTATTATTTTCAATTCACTAATGATTATACAAGATGATGGTCCTTCCAGGATGCTACTTCGTATTTTTATATAATGGTATCAAATATTTCAGGTAAACATCAATGAAAAGACAGGCTAAAATGGATAGATGTTAACTTAAATAGCAATATATCAGGTTTTAATTAATCTAATTTCCATATAATTACGTATCCTTATTTTAAAAAAGCATTTTTGTTAATGAATAATACTATCTTCTTT
The DNA here is from genome assembly GCA_025674565.1 of Synodontis membranacea. Taxonomy (NCBI): domain Eukaryota; kingdom Metazoa; phylum Chordata; class Actinopteri; order Siluriformes; family Mochokidae; genus Synodontis; species Synodontis membranacea. The sequence continues at coordinate 3,190,933 of JAOVYU010000063.1, read as the reverse complement.
TCATATTTACACATTGTTTTTGAAATCCATTGTACTTCACTGACATACGGTGAAGTATTTTCTTGAATTTGCAGATTCATTTATAGATATCATCTTGAGAAAGAGGGCCATTTTATATGGACATGGTATGAAAATGATAAAGGTATATTTATAAGAGTTTTCTGTAGAGTTAACTTTTCTCCAAGATGCCATGGCAACTGCTTTGAAAACAGTTGGTATATACCAAAATAGGAACCAAAACCAAAGCGATTGTTGATGTGGCAAAATGGCAGTAACGCTAAAGTTATTTTGATGCGATCATGAATGTCTTGTTGGAATTGTGTGAAATTTAAGATGGTTCCATAGAATTTATAACAGAAATATTGTCTTATTTCAAGATGCCATGGCAACTTCTTTAAAAAAAGTAGCCATATCAAATGTGCCAATTGGTATTAGTTCCAGTGTTATTTATGGACATTTGTCCTCTTCATATTTATTAGAAGTGTTACCATGTGTCTTTGTATTGTAAGTTAGGAGAAGTGTGAATAGGGTTAGTTGGACAATGTCATTGGTGGTTTTGGGTGTGTAAGTAATGTAAGTAATAGCTGTCCACTTTTTCTTTTTTGCACTTTTTCTCCTTCTCTCTTCATCTTTGCTGTCAGCTCTGAGTCCAAACAGGTATGTGCCCCATTCATCACCTGCACCCCAGGAGCCCCTAGCCAAAGGGCAGTTTTCATCCTCCGATAACTTGGCACAATCGAACTTATTTGAGATTCATCCACTTAGACATGCTCAATCACCATTCTGGCAAAATTTTGGAAGGTTAGCATTGTCGAAAAAATAGCAGAAATGTTCACAAAGTAACTGAAATAACCAGATGTTGTTCTGGATGGTCTCATCTGCACTCACTGCACTGTAGAATGGGAGAATGATGCAAGGATTTCAACATTGATCCATTCATTTGTTAGCAGCACTAAAGACCCTGCCTGTTTTACTGGTCATCTATTATTAACTAATTTCAAAGATTCTTGTGTCAACATTAAAGGAACATATTGTGCAAAATAACAAAAAAGTACAATCGGGGATCATTTAGTAATAAGGTAATTGTCACTAATTTTAATATACTGTCACCTTTAACATTTCTGGGTAAAAGTATTTAATGAAGTGTAATCCAGAAGAAATAATGATGCATATATAAAAATAAAGCTGATCTTTGATCCATAGTGAGCTACTAGTTTTGTGCATCAAATGATTATATGAACTGATGTTTCTCTATAGCCAATTTCTCAACAGATAGAAGAAATTAAATGGGTCAGTCATGAATTTATTTTTGTTGGTTTTTGTATTTTATAATCTCAAAGCAGGTTCAGGTCTTTGTGCAAAGACATGCACATAAAGTATATGCTTTCTCTAAGGTAGAATGAAAATATTCAACCTAACCCTGCACAACATTTTTGAGAATTTTAACCAGCAAGGGAAGTTTTATCAGTTTATTACAAATGAAGGCATAAGAAAAACTGTCTTATGAATTTGCAATTTTGTGTTTTCTGAACAGGGTATTTATTTTTCTGTAAATTAGGCTGACTATCCATTTTTATCAGTTTATATTGTAGTTAATAAAAGGGTTCCTTTGCAAAGTATTGTAGTTTGTGTCTTGGTAAACAACACTGTAGATTTAACCAGCATCAAAAATGTGAACTCATGTTATCTGAAGCACTTTATCTGATGTTTAGTTATGGTGTCTTGGTAGCATTGTCATGGACTATATCACAAATCAAGTATATACTTTTGATGGTTGGTTACTGTTTTTTTTCTCATTATTGGATAATGAGTATTAAATGTAAGTGACACATGTAACTGTGGTTGTATGATCCTGGATAACTGTCATGGATAGTGAAAAACAGCTGGGATGCTTCCTTGTGTATATGTGCACACAAGCTGAGACCTTTCACCAAACTGAGGAAATGATTTATGATGCAATATTTGCAATAACACTTCTACAGTACACACATGCATCTTTTCCCCCAGAGAATTCTTGACACGTTCTTTTGGATCATTGCTTGGTGGTTAACAGGGGTCCATAGAACCACAGTTACATGCTTACCCAGCATACAATTTGACCTATTTTAACCAAAGGTCACCAGTGGTGGTGTAAATCATCTGGATAATCAGAATCACTTTATTTGCCAAATGTACACAAGTGCAGGTCTGCACAAGAACATGTACATCCATCTACAAGCAAGCAAGTATGTTCACAGATATACAGACCCACAGTCCACATGCAACACAATAAATACAGTATACTAGTCCACAATCATGCCATCTGTTGAAATGATTAAGCAGAAGTGACATTGTTATAGATGGCTTGTTGAAGAGAGTGACCAATGTTATGAAAAACCTTTCAGGTGTTGTGCAGTGCTGGTTTTGACAGATAATCCCCTGGGGTCTCATTTATACAACTTTGCGTAGAACTCATACTAAAAGTATATGTACGCTCAAAAGCCGAAAATGACGTACGCACAAAAAAATTCTGATTTATAAAAATGTGCGCACGCACACTTTCAAGCAAAATATGCTTTATAAATCGCACTCTACCTATGATTGTGCATACGTGGATTTGCCGCATATCCCGCCGTCGACACGCCCCCGTTCAACCATACATGGTCAATGCAAATCACCTCGTGCATATCTAAGCCTCCAATGTAAACCTGGAAAACTCATGGCGTCACGAGCATAAAAGTACGGATCCCCTAAAGGGACAAATGAGGAGAAAAAAAAACGGCAGAAGAAAAAAAAAGTCATGTTTTGCATTATAACCCAAAACTTGTGCGATATAACCCAAATATTTTGCGTTATAACCCAAATCTTTTGCGGGTAATATTGCAAAAGATTTGGGTTTTAACGCAAAACATGACTTTTCTTCTGCTGTTTTTTTTTTTCCTCCTTTGTCCCCTTAGGGACTTCGTAAATTCCCGCTGGTAACAGGCAGGTGTAAGGAACCCCAGGGTCGTCAGTACCTGTATTTGTACCAGTGCTGTTCTGTCGGGTTGGTCTCTCCAACATTGGACCCAGTTCAGCACATCGCTCCAAAAACACACATCTATAATCTAAATCAGCTTATGAGCCAGTCATCATCATGGCCCAAAAATCTTCACGGTCCCTGAACACTCGTTCTCTTCTAATTCTTCCATTGCCATAATCTTCTAACTATGCCAGCGCATCCGTTATGTTATGTTATGCAGGAATGTGATCGCGGTATTTATGAGTTTTCAGCAATCAGACGGATTGTATCACACCGTGTCCAAATGATAATGATAACCACATTTACATTTCAACAGTTGTGGCACATAGATTAAAAGTGTAGATTAAGTTAAGATTTGAGTCGGATTATATATTGTACATATATTTATTCACTATTATAAATATGTGACTGAATAAATGAAATTAAATGTACGGTGTATGACTCACTAGCACAAGGAATTATTATATATGTACTGATGACACTTCACCCGCGGTCGCATTTTTTTCTAAAAAAATGTTCGTACGCATGGGTCAGAGTTTGCGTACATTTACGCACATTCCACCGTCAAGTTTGTTACTATCGATCGCAACGTTCGCGTAAAAAGAGGCGTACGCACCTTTTGGGTCCCGTTTTGTGCGTACACAATGGTTATAAATGAGACCCCTGGTCAGTGACTATCTTCTCAGCTTCCTTCTTGCTTCCAATATCATCAGCTCCTGAACTGACAGCTGCTGAGGTGAACCACATGACTATTTATTAACATAAAATGCTCAGGATAGTGGAACTGAAAAATTAAACTTGTTTTGTAGACGGAAATGGTTGGGTTATGTTTTCACAGCTTGCAAAAACACAGTCAGCTTTCTTGATTATGGTTGTTTACTGAGCTTTCTTGATTATGGTTGTTTATCCAGTTACGGTCTTTGGAAATGTTTTGGGAATGTTAATGACTGTCAACAGTCTCAAAATAAATGAGACTAACCAGACTGGCTCTAAATGAGACTGTTTCTGAATGAGATTTGTCCTGTTCCTGTAGTTACTTGTGTTCAAACCTGGCACCAGCACCCTAGATCTAAAAAACACTGGCCCATACTTTTGGATGTTGGACTTTTTTGCATGTTGATAAGGATGGAGGCTGGAGTTCAGCATGGTGGTTCAACTGCGAGATTATTGTCAGCTTGGAAAAACTCACTGCTGTAGACACAGCATTTATGTACTACTCTGAGAAGTAACAAAGGGGATAACAAAGAATGTGAATAGGGCTTTGCTGAAGCACATACTTTTCTGATTTGTGCTATCATGGCACCAGAATCAACCATTTCAGCTTGGACAAGCTGTTAATTCATACAGTAGCTCTGGTTGTTTTCCTTAATGTGACACAGATCAGGGGTCTCATTTATAAAACTTTGTGTCAAACGCATACTAAAAGTGTACATACGCCCAAATACAAAAATGACGTATGCAAAGAAAATGTCAGATTTATAAAAACGTGCGCATGCACACTTCCAAGCAATATACACTTTATAAATCGTACTCTACCTGTGATTGTGCGCACGTGGATTTGCTGCATATTCCGTCCTTTACATGCCCCCCGTTCAACCATACATTGTCAATGCAAATCACCTCATGCATATTTAAGCATCCGATGTAAACCTGAAAACTCTGACTTAAAAGTAGAAAGTGAAATTTAAGAAGAGAAATTTATCTGAAACCGAGAAAGATGTGCTTGTGGGTGAAGTGGAAAGCAGAAAATAAAAAATTTTGTTTGGTGGTCACAGTAGTGGGGTGACAAAGAAAGGTAGTGAGTGGCAACAGGTAACAAATGCTGCAAAAAGGACGGTGCCTGAAATGAAAAAAAGTGGTCAGATTTGAAGTGATTATAAAAAAAAAAGAATTGCAGTCCATCAAGAGTGTGCATGCTACCAGAGGCGTTGAGGGCACATCAGAGCTGACACCTCTGGAAACCTGGATGGCTTCAATACTGGGGGAAACAAGTGTGTGGGGTGATGTCTGAGAAAGAGGGAGACACAGACATGGCCAGGATGACAAGCGGTTTTTATTTGCATTTCTGAGAGAAAAAATTTAGACTTATGACAAAGCACAATGTAAATGGTTAATAATTAATTATAACATATACCTGCTGGCTAGTTCTCACTGGTAACAGGTACCTGTCAGTACCTGTATTTGTACCGGGATTGCGCGGTTCTGTCAAGTTGGTGTCTCTAACATTTGACCCAGTTCAGCACATAGCTCCAAAAGCACACATCTAGGTAATCTACATCGGTTTATGAGCCAGTCATCATCATGGGCCAAAAAATCTTCATGGTCCTTGAATACCCATTCTCTTCTAATTCTGCCATTGGCATAATCTTCTAACAATGCCAATGCATCCGTTATGTTACGTTATGCACGAATGTGATCGTGGTATGTGTTTTCAGCAATCAGACTGATTGTTTCACACTGTGGCCAAATGATTGTGAAAATCACTACCACCACATTTCCATTTTCCATTTCAACAGCTGCGACGCATAGATTTAAAGTGTAAATTAAGTTAAGATTTGAGTTGGTTTATATATTTTACATATATTTATTCACTATTATAAATATGTGAATGAATAAGTGAAATTAAATGTACGGCGTATGACTCACTAGCACAAGGAATTATTATATATGTACTGATGCCACTTCACCCGCGGTCACATTTTTTTCTCTAAAATTTCTCACACATGGGTCAGAGTTTGCGTACATTCTGCAGTCAAGTATGTTTCTATAGATCCCAGTGTTTGCGTAGGATGAGGCATATTCATCTTTTTGGTCCCCTTTTGTGCATACACAATGGTTATAAATGAGACCCCTGATCTTTTCACGGCTGTGTAGACAAAGAAATCCAATCTTTTCAAATCAGATTTGAGACAGCGTGGCCACGTTTACATTACAAGCCTCATTGTTCAAATCAGATTTTCCAGATCATATTTGCCTATCTTGACAATTCACATTCATAAGTACAAAATTGTAATTGTTGCAATAATTGTAATGTCCTCCAAAATTGGTATTGGTACATTTTTGCATGAGTTATCTGCATCACCAGCAACAAAAACACATATTTGTTACACAACTAATGGTATAAAAACCAATGAAATGGACATGCTAGTTGCTAATATATGCAGTACATTCAGATCTGGAGGATGGCAAACAGTTTGTCAGCTGTAGTTCTTCTCCATTGCTGCTTTGCAATTGAATTTGAGCGATGAGGCTTGTAAAGTGAACATTGTCTTTGTGGAAATTTAGCTAATTTAGCAAAACCACTCAAACATGCAAGCAGCACATAGTTAGACAGCAAGGGTTAACAGCAAACCCAGCAATAATGCCACATTTTATGTTGAGGGAAAGCCAACCAATCATGCTAACATAATCCAGCTAAATGCTCATTAGATGGCGGGAGATATGAGACCACCTAACTTGAAAGACTCAGTGGGAAAATTACTCAACCACACTAGTAGCAGTTGGCAGCACTGGGTTGAACAGCAAGGGTTCAGATTCAGTAATAACAACCCATTGTATGGTGAGAGAAAACCACACTAGCAGCATGTATCCACAGTCCTGCTAGCTAGCTAGACATCAGGAAAAACAGGGGGGGAAATGGGACAATTAAAGGGAGAAAACTATGCTTTTAAATTATACTGAATAATGCCTGGGTGTGGTAGCAAAAGCTTACTCAACATAGGTAAAATGTCTATGAAAAGTTATGCAGATAGCTCCATGTGATACACTTGTGGTCTGAGAAGTATATGAGGCAAGAACAAGACAGAAAGCTGCATAATACATCACTTTGTGACTTGTTGAAAGGACTTGACTTCTATGCGCAGCTGCACAAGAGCATATCCATGTGATTTTCACTGACCTTTTCAATGTATTTAATGGAACATTTAGTAAAAAAAAATTTCATATAGGGGGATGAATTACTCTGTCCATATTGAGATATGTCCATATTGTGCAACTCATTTTGCCAATGATTTAATTTTTTGTTCATTAATGTTCATTAATTTCTTTCAGAAATTAATAAAAGTATATTTCTGATGCTTGTGGTTCATTTTGCTTTGGTTCAAGATGTATTTAGTAGTTTTATGGAGTTGAAAAATATCTAATAACTGAATTAATCTCTCTTCCTGTTCAATGTAAATATTAAATTAGCAATTTAATGTACAGGAAATGTATTACCATGCATTATATCATGATAAATGTTAATGAACATTCATTTCTCTCAACAATATTTTGTGACCCATGAAGCACAATCCATAGAATGTTACCTTCAGTTTTATTTATTTTATTTTTTTTTTGGGGGGGGGGGGTGAGTTCATAAACTGCACAGTATAAAAAATGTATTGTGTTTGAGGTGATTAGACAATATTTTGTATAACACAGACAGACAAGCATAGATACCATTAATTAAAAGTGATAACCTAAAATCTTAAAATATAAAAACTTGTATGTCTCTAAAGCACTGTTTTGTTTTACGGTATCTTATTTTTCATAATAATAACTTTAACATAAACATTTCTTTTTGTCCCTTTTGGCTGGATATTTGCCTCTCTGTTCTTACTGACTGGTTAAACTTTGAAAGAATAAATCTTCTTTCTAATAAATTTCTAAGAATTTCTAAGAATTCATTCTTGTACTACAGTATGTCATGACCTATGGTACAGTAGGGATTTGTTGTAATGGTATTACACCAGTGTCCTATTTTTTTTGTAAGTCTATGTTTTTGCAATTCTTTTCTTTTTCTAATGGCATGAATACAATTTCTCAGAGTTGTCATTGTTTGTATAGACAAAATCTTGCCTACAATGGTAAAATCTGGTGGCAGGACAAATCATGCTACTATGGTTACCATGACATGCAATTTGTCATGGTATGGCTAGCCATATTAGTATAACACTTTTAAATATTTTTATATATTTACATTAAAAGACTTTTAATATTACAGAGACAAGGGAAAACCATCTTTACTAAACAAAATAAAGAAGAAATCAAATATCAGTTGTGTTTTACCTGGCACTGGGCTGTGTCTGCATTTCTTGGCCCTTCAATGCCATAATACTGCATATGTCATGGAAAAATTGAGCTTTCAATTACTTCAGTTAATTTCAATTAACCTGCCTTATTTCTTTGTGGCATACAGTCATGGCCAAAAGTTTTGAGAATGGCACAAATTCTGGTTTTCACAAAGTGTGCTGCTTCAGTGTTTTTAGATCTTTTTGTCAATTGTTTCTGTGGTGTATTGAAGTATAATTACAAGCATTTCATAAGTTTCAAAGGCTGTGTTCTTAGGCAAAATTGTGAGTGAGCCCCCTTCCTTGGATGAGAAGCAGCCCCACACATGAACGGTCTCAGGATGCTTTACTGTTGGCATGAGACAGGACTGATGGTACAGTAGCACTCACCTTTTTTTCTCCGGGCAATAATTTTTCCAGATGCCCCAAACAATCGGAAAGGGGCTTCATCAGAGAAAATGACTTTATCCCAGTCCTCAGCAGTCCAATTCCTTTACTTTTTGCAGAATATCAGCCTGTCCCTGATGTTTCTCCTGGAGAGAAGTGGCTTCTTTGCTGTCCTTCTTGACACCAGGCCAACCTCCAAAAGTCTTCGCCTCACTGTGCGTGCAGATGCACTCACACCTGCCTGCTGCCATTTCTGAGCAAGCTCTGCACTGGTGGCACCCCGATCCCGCAGCTGAATCATATTTAGGAGACGGTCCTGGCGCTTGCTGGACTTTCTGGGGTGCCCTGAAGCCTTCTTCACACAATTGAACCTCTCTCTTTGAAGATGTGTTCTTGATAATTGGTGATTTAGTTGCAATCTTAGTAGCAGCAATATCCTTGCCTATGAAGCCCTTTTTATGCAAGGCAATGATGACTGCATGTGTTTCCTTGCAGGTAACCATGGTTAACAGAGGAAGAACAATGATTTCAAGAATCACCCTCCTTTTAAAGCAGTCTTCCAGTCTTCTATTCTATTCTAACTCAATCAGCATGACAGAATGATCTCCAGCCTTGTGCTCTTCAACACTCTCACCCGTGTTAACAAGAAGATTACTGAAATGATCTCAGCAGGTCCTTTTGTGGCAGGGCTAAAATGCAGTAGAAATGGGTTTTTCATTTTCATGTCAAAGAAGGACTTTGCAATTCATCTGATCACTCTTCATAACAATCTGGAGTATATGCAAATTGCCATCATAAAAACTGAAGCAGCAAACTTTGTGAAAACCAATAGTTCTGTTCTCAAAACTTTTGGCCATGACTGTATATTCAACAAAGTGTTGGAAACATTCCTCAGAGATTTTGGTCTATATTGACATGATATCATCAAGCCAGTTTCTGCAGATTTGTCGACTGCACATCCATAATGTGAATCTCCTGTTCCACCACATCCCAAAGGTGCTCTATTGGACTGAGATCTGGTGAAAGTGGAGGCCACTGGAGTACAATGAACTCATTGTCATGATCAGGAAACCAGTTTAATATGATTTGAGCATTGTGACATGGTGCATTATCCTGCTGGAAGTTGCCATCAGTAGTCAGGTACACTTTGATCATAAAGGGATGGGCATGGTCAGCAACAATTCTCAAGTAGGCGGTGACGTTTAAATGATGCTCATTTGAACTAATGGGCCACTATTGCACCATCATCACCAGCCTGAACTGGATACAAGGCAGGATGGATCCATGATTTTGTGTTGTTTATGCCAAATTTTGACCTTTTCAAGTCATCAAGTCAGCTTTATTGTCATTTCAACTATATACATGTGGTAAAGTACATAGTGAGATGAAACAACATTCCCCAGGTCCATGGTGCTACATAAAAGACTAGGACAGAGTTACGAAAAGTGCACATATGCTGCATAGAGATGCAAGACTACATAAAGTGCATGTGTGCAGAGCATGTGCAAAACATTAAAGGCAGTGCAAAACATCACAAGACAGTGCAATAGAGACATTAGGATAAGTCTTGAGGGAAGAAACTGTTGCACAGTCTTGTAGTGAGGGTTCAAAAGCTTCAGTACCTCTTAACTGATGGCAGGAGGGTGAAGAGTTTGTGTGAGGGGTATGTGGGGTCATTCACAATGTTGGTGGCTTTGTGGATGCAACTTGTTTGATGAATTTCACTTATGGAGGGAAGAGAGATGCAGATGATCTTCTCTGCTGTACTCACTATCTGTTGAGGGTCTTGCAATCTGATACAGTGCAGATTCCATACCAGATAGTGAAACAGCTGCATGGTATACTCTTGATTGTCTCTTTTTAGAAAGCAGTGAGGATGACTGGTGGGAGATAGGCTTTCCTCATCCGCTGCAGAAAGTATAGATGCTGTTGGGTTTCTTGGCTATGGAGCTGGTGTACAGGGACTAGGAGAGGGTCTCCGCTAGGTGAACACCAAGGAATTTGGTGCTCTTGACTTTGGTGAGTGCCAGGTTAAAGGTGGTGGCGATGGCATCATCTGTTGAGCGGTTGGGATGATAGGTGAACTGCAGACACCCTCATATATTATCCCACTTAAAATGGTTAAAATCACACACAGGTGTATCACGTCAGGTGCACATGATCAGTACATTGTTAACCAGCATTTTAAAGAAGGCTTGCCCTATTTAAACCTCAGATTTAGTTTGGTGTGCTCCTGACTGTTGAAGTGTTGAAGTGAGCGCCATGGTGAGATCTAAAGAGCTGTCTGATGCCCTCAGAAAGAAGATTGTGGCTGCTTATGTGTCTGTTAAGGGATTTAAAAAGATCTCAAAAGAATTTGACATCAGCCATTCCACCATCCAGAAAATTGTTTACAAGTGGAGAACATTCAAAACAACTGCCACCATGCCCAGGTCTGGCCGTCCAAGCAAATTGACCCCCAGAGCAGACCGCTAGATTTTCAAAAAAGCGATCAAAAATCCTAAAATGTCATCACGGGAACTACAGCAGGCTCTGGCTACTGTCGATGTGAAAGTGCATGACTCTACTATCAGAAAGAGACTATACAAGTTTGACTTTCATGGGAGGTGTGCAAGGAGGAAACCTTTGCCATTATGAGAAACATTAAGGCCAGACTGAAGTTTGCCAGAGTGAACATAGACAAAGACCATGACTTCTGGAATAATGTTCTTTGGACACCAGAACAGAAGACATGTTTGGCATAAACCAAATACAGCCTTCCAAGAAAAGTTGTTTTTTTAACAAAAGTCAATGTTTTGTTATGTCAATGTGTTATTAGTTAGAAAACTGGTTAAAGAAATATTGAGTTATATTTTGGTTATTGGAAAGTGACTCGGGCACTGTATTTATCTTCTTTTTTTCATTTTGTATTATTCAGATTGGTAACTCCTTTGTGGTATTTTTATACTGCTAGAATTGTTATTCTATTTTATTTATTTTCTCTAAAACTTCATAATTCTCTGTGTAAAAATATATATTTTGATTTACATTTATAATACATGGTTTGTGGTGATTCTGTTCATAATATGTTGATAATATGGTTCATAGTAGGGAAATATTTTATGTGAATATAGTGTTTAGTTCATGTTGCTGAAGGGGAAAAAAAAAGTAAGTACACATTGTTAGGAGTTGAAACTGTTGCTTTATCTAAACCAGGCATTGAAAGTACTACCAACAGGAAATAACAAGACCAGAAGTTCTTTAAATTAATGCAAAATACCTGGGACTAGTTAAAAGAACCCAGGAGCGCCCTTTAGTGTCAGGAGATAGGCCTAGGGGGTGCTACACATGCAAGAAACTCCTCAAACATCTCACAACTGAAAGAATTCTGCGTTTCTTCTGATCAATGTCAGAGACTGGTAAAAGGCTACAAAAGACGTCTCACTGAAATTATATCAGCCAAAGGGGGCAACACTAGTTATTGGGGGGTAGTGTGTCCTAACTTTTTCCTCCATTAAAATACACATTTTTGTACATTTCTTTCTTCTTTTTTTTTTGATGTGTAAAAAATGTAAATTTTTGTTGTTTAATTGCAGTTAAGTCACTTTCTTTTCCAGAAATATATAAAAACATGATTTGACATTGATATGTGAACATTTCCTAATAAAGAGCTGATTATTTAATGGGGTGTCCTAATTTTCTCACATGACTCTGTGGGTGTGTGTTTGTGTGTGTGTGTGTGTGTGTGTGTGTGTGTGTGTATATATATACCTTCGGCCCGGAAACCACGCCTTCAAAAACATGTTTTTCGACACGTTTTCTGGCCGCTACGCGGCCAGCTAATGTGGCGTCGACACGTGGCGAGTGTCC
>JAOVYU010000063.1:3117474-3132332 GCA_025674565.1 Synodontis membranacea | reverse complement strand
GAGAGAGAGAGAGAGAGAGAGAGAGAGAGAGAGAGAGAGAGAGAGAGAAGGACATACAGACAACCTTAATGTATGTGCATTTATATGTAACTGAGTGATCACAATTTCAAGAATAATGCATGTAAACATCACTACAAATGCCCCGATTAATGTCATTAAAGGAAATTGGGGGGGGAAGGCTCATGTTTAAAGAGAACTTACAGGACACAGAGGCAGTAAGCACCAGGAATGCTTTCGCTGTCTCGGATTAAGTAGCTGCCATCCCTGCCCGCCTCACCCAGGCGCCTCTCGCACATCTCTCGGCTGATGGCCCCATGATAAACAGGCAGCGATTCCATCACACCACTTGTTTTGGTTCTCTGCCTTATCTTGATAGTACCAAGTGGTAGTGGTTCCTGCTACAGGAAATGACGTGAAAGGCAGGAAATCACATCAAAAGAACAAAGCTGTTTTCCGCAAGAAATGTTTGTGCAAGTGAGGAAAATGTCAGTTAAACAGTTTTGGGTGTGAACTTGAGGTGAGATACAGCACACTTTGATTCAGTGAAGATGACATTTGTGCAAAAATGTACTGCAATCTGCAGTAGTATATATATTTATCAGAACGTATGGAAAGGAAGAAGGCCACTATACTTTGAATGTAAAAGGAATTCTATTTTTACCCTTTATGCATGTTACCGAATTTTGTTTAATTGATTTAGTGTTATGTCTTGAAAAAGATTTTGGAAACTAAATTCAGTTCAGTCAGGTGTCTGGATGGTGAGGCTAGATTTATTTATTTATTTATTTATTTATTTATTTATTTATTTTAGCTAAAAATCTGGCATAAATATGGCAAATTGACACATTTATTTATTTTTGAGAGACAGATTTCAATGATTTCTTAGAAATGCCAAGTTTCATTTCATGCCTTAATACAATAAATTTTAATTTTAAAAATGTGATGCACTTGGGGTTTATATAATGACTAAAATTATTGTTAAGTTGTTTATGATGTCTGAAAAATGATTTTAAAATGCCATGAGTTTTATTACTTTTGAACCATTGTGAAATTCATATTAAATGTGAAGTAAATTAATAGGGTAATTTAGAACCATTACATAATATTTGTTTTTAGGTTCTGGCAGCTTGAATTAAAAGTTATTTAAAAATTTGTTCAGAGGAGAAACTTTGCTCTATGATGTGAACTACAAACATGCAACCATTCAGGACAAGTAGACATGTTTCCTTGTCTGTCAATTCAGAAAGCTTCTCATCTTGAAATAGCAAGTGAATGCTTTGAGATTTGAATTTGGAGGGAGCACTGGAGGGAGGGACTGTATTTCTTTGAGTTGTGAAAGAGTGTCAACTAATTTGGTAGCTATACCTTTTAAAGATATTTAGAAGGCTCTTTTAGAAGGTTAGTCAACTGACACTATGTTTTCAGCCACTATAACCATATCCACTGGGGGAAAGCCAGATGCAAATCATTGTCATGTTTTAGTTGGTGTTACTTTGTTTGTAAATGCAATCCCATGGCTTTTTATTGAAAATGCTGAATTTTTAGGAATAATGGATATGCAAAAAAGATAGGTTGAAAAAAAAACACTTTTGTTGCACTTTCATGCCTAATTCCATTAAAATCTGTTGAAATTTTGTTCAGCCAAATGTCACCGTGAGTGTGAATCAGAAAGCAAATAAAATTATAATTTACTTAAAAATGAAAGCAAAGAATAAAACAAATTAATAAATGCTTAGAAATGTGTTTATAGCAAAAGAAAGCAAATGCTTAACAATTTCTCCTTCTCTCTACTGTGCTGACATGACCTTGACTAATGCTTACAGAGTACATCTGATTCTCATTCAGTGGAGGACACAATAATTCATTTATTATAAAATGTCTCCCTCTGATGGTTGTACAAATTACAATTTCTAGGGATTTCACTTGCTGCAGAATTGGTTGTGTCTTGACAAGTTGTGAGAATGCAAATCTATGTATAAGATTACTTATACAAAGCAGTACGTAAGCAGCAATAAAAATATAATTTCCAGAATTTTTATTTAAAGAAAAAAGAACTCACAAAACTAATGAGAAAAATGGTCTGAAATTTATGCCATCTGCTGTGCTTTAATGCTTGCTGAAATATAAACTTTCTTTGAGAGAAGTTGCTATTACAAAAAAAATGTTTTAAACAATAGGCAAAATAAATATGTGAATGATTAACTAATTATGTACATTTTAATAGAAACTCAATGGATGTGCATTATGCAATTTCTTGATAATGTTGTATGTAAATAATTGTAGTAATAATTGTAATTGAAGATAGCTTAGTATTTAATTCATAAGGATACTAATATTATGCATCTAAGCAAGCTCAAAAAGATGTCCTGTTTCTGTTTCCTTGAGTAGGACCCGAGGATTGTGCTGTAGGAACCTAGCTTTTGGGCAAAACCAAAGCTTTGTCGTGATCAGACTTCATAATTGCTTCTTGAAGTTGTTTCTGACAAAACAGGAAAGGAATGGGGTGATGGCACTAAAAGGTACTGAGCCCAGTCATAAAGTTTCTCTCATGATCTCACAGTGATCTAAATGCTGATCTTGCAGTAAATCAGTGTGAGATCAATTTAAAATTATTGTCCAAAATCAAAATCATGTTCTCATCATGATCTCATCTTCTGATCTCATACTATGACATAGAATTGATATGTATGTGGGTTGAAAGGGTTAGGGTTAAATCAATATATTTAATTTGGGTTAGGGTTATGTCAACCCAGCAAACTTGCCTGTGCAGGCCAACTTTGAGTAAGCGTAGTTATACTGTGAGTCAGTATGGGCAGGACAAACCCACACTAATCCCACATGGACCTAATGTGGGTTAGTCCACACCTGCCCACAGCAGTTTTGCCCTTTAGAACTCCAGTGGAAACTTAATCGGCTAATGCCTCACCCAACTAGGCTGAACTGTCCTCAGTCCACTGCCTGTCTGTGCTGAGCCAGGTCCACCCTTCCACCTGTTTGGCGCATGTCGCCCAAGGTGGGCTCTGCTCACCTCCCATGGACGTTGACAAAAGAGGCAGAGCAGGAGGAATTGGATGCTGACATCACTAGAAAATTTTTAAATAGATGGGCTCTGATAATGCTTTTTTCTCAGCTGCTACTGCCTGGAACAAACCAGAGACCACACCGCCAAATATGAATACAAAAATTTATATGAAATACTTTTATTAATCCAGAGGGTAATATAAATAAATGAAAATCTAAATATACAATAATACAGAAATGTGGAAAAAAATTGTAATTATGTATTGCTCAACCTTTATAATGTGTAAAAAAAAAAACATTAATACCTGCTTTTATGTGTTTATTTTTCTGTTCCTGTTCTTTTTTCATTTTCAAAAGTCATTTATTTATACATTTATATATTATTATATATTATTAATTAGGGGTGCAAGAACATATTGATACACTTCCATATTGTGATATTGTGCTTTGCATTTAATTCTCAAACACACTGTTGAATTTTTTAAATAAGATTTTAAAAATAACCTCATATATCACCTTGCTTAGAGTATTACAATATATCATGATATATCGGGGTGAATAAATATGTAAATAATTCTTTTTATGTATATAATGTTATAAATAATTAAATAACCAGATTTAGAAGACAGAACATCAGCATCAATTTATTACAGCAACACTGCAGTTAAACACTGTGGTACAAACACATATCAAATTGAATTAACATTTATCATTACCTTACATACATGCCCTTACATTTTGACAACAGTTAGGTAGTTAATTCATTCATCATTCAACTTGCTCACCAGCCTACACAAAGAACAGCTGTGCAGATGAATCAGGTTGTGGGTTGCCAGGTTGCGGTGACAGATTTGTTATAATTGTAGGTAGTGTGTGGATTGTGGGTTAAACTTGCATTTCATAGACGATCTGGCAACTTAGGTAACATCAGACAGACATACAAATTTTATGTAGCCATGTATGACAATTATTATGTATGCAAACATATATACATACAGACATGCATACATACATGCATACATACAAACATGCATACAATTATTCATAAAGTTTGAGAGTCATGCAAATTACCAACCACAAAATAATTTGCTCTTATATGTATTGTCTTTGTTGCACTTGTCTCATGTTTGTTTACTTGCTGTTTTTGCACATCTGCACACATGCACTTTATGCAGTTGTCTTGTCTTTATGTGGCATACATGCAATTTATGTTTTTTGTATCGTCCCAGTCCTTTTATGTAGCACCATGGTCCGGGAGAACATTATTTCATTTCACTATGTACTGTACCATGTATATTGTTGAAATGACAATAAAGCAACCTTGAACCTTGAAGAGGGTGCTGGGAGGTGGGGGAAACCTGGGTAAAATGGTAGTGTTAGCAGGTATGCAGATTCTTGCCAATACACATATCGACACCTTGCTAAAATAATTGCCTAACTCATTTTTTCAGGAAACACAAAAAAACTTATGGCACATATGAAACCAAAAATATGGCACATATGAACATATGACATTTAGGCCATTGTCCTAAAGTGGTAGAATCATATTGTTATGTCCACTTCAGCCAGGGACTACAAGTCCCATGCATCAGGACTACATTTCAAGATGGCCGACGTGAGCATGTGACCAGGCCATTCAGACCACTGATTGGAAGCAGGTGCTTCCAATCAAGAAACTCTGAGAACAGCTTTAAAAGGAGCACTTACTGTGTGCTTTTTTTGTGAAGCTTTAACATCATTTTTGGTTACTGCCTAGCCTTCCAATTCCCTGTGTTTGTTTTTCTGGTTTCTGGACTCTGATCTGGTTTTCTGACTCTGTTTCTTTGCCTTGCCTCCTATATAATAGTTTGCTGATATGCTTTGACCCTTGCCTGCCTTACTTTGCTTTCGGATTACGGTTTCTGGATTTATATCGTGCCTCTCTTATTATGTTTGTGTGCACTTAAAAATAAAGTGTTTTTTCACTTTCTATCTGGATCCCTGCGTATGCATCCTAAACTTAATGCACCCTCGCCTACGCTGCCATAAGCGTGACAGAAAGCTTTGCCTTTAACATGGATGCAGCGGGATCTCAATGGCTTAAAGATGGCTTCCTGACAACAATGCCATCAGTGTTTTTGCAGAAATGGAATGTTGACCCACCGACAATTTATGAAGGTATGGATCACCCATCTGATGAATTCTTAGTTCAATGTATGTGGTTTTATCATAGCCTACTGGATCCTAAACCACCCAAATATGGGTGAGATGCATGGTTCACTGGCTCAGGGGGCCTGCACTCAGGTGGGCTAAGTATCTCCTAACTGTGGAACATCCGTGCATGAAGAACCCTCATAAATTTAGTGCCATGCTTATGTGGATCTATAAAGAACTCCATGGGGAAAAGCCCCTAAACATTTTTTGGGGGGGGCTATATGTACTGAGGAAGAGGCCACAGCTCCAGAGCAACCTCCAGTGGCCATGGAAGAGGCCACAGCTCCAGAGCGTCTCCTAGTGGCCAAGGAAGAGGCCACAGCTCCAGAGTGCACCCTAGTGGCCAAGGAAGAGGCCACAGCTCCAGAGTGCACCCTAGTGGCCAAGGAAGAGGCCACAGTGCCAGAGTGCACCCTAGTGGCCAAGGAAGAGGCCACAGCTCCTGAGCCCCCTCCAGTGTTGAAAGAGGAGGCTTCTGCTCAAGAGTCACCTCGTGAGGACAAAGAGTCCAAGTCTGAGTCAGAGTTCCTGTCCAAGTCTGAACCTGAGTTCCAGTCCGAGTCCGGGTTCCTGTCCGGGTCTGAGTCCGGGTTCCTGTCCGGGTCTGAGTCCGGGTTCCTGTCCGGGTCTGAGTCCGGGTTCCTGTCCAAGTCTGAGTCCGGGTTCCTGTCCAAGTCTGAGTCCGGGTTCCTGTCCAAGTCTGAACCTGAGTTCCAGTCCGAGTCCGGGTTCCAGTCCAGGTTCCAGTCCAAGTCCGAGTTCCAGTCCAGGTTTCAGTTCAATGTCATCGCTCCGCCACGGGCTTCGAGGACTTTGTCGTGGCCCCGCCACGGGCTTCGAGGACTTTGTCGTGGCCCCGCCACGGGCTTCGAGGACTTCGTCGTGGCCCCGCCGCCGGGCTTCGAGGACTTCGTCGTGGCCCCGCCGCCGGGCTTCGAGGACTTCGTCGTGGCCCCGCCGCCGGGCTTCGAGGAATACGTCGTCGCCCCGCCTCCGGGCTTCGAGGAATACGTCGTCGCCCCGCCTCCGGGCTTTGAGGACTACATTGTCGCTCAGCCTCTGCGTCTGGGGGAATACATCATGGCTCCTGCACCAGCCACAGAGTCCATTCCTGCTACTATGTCTGCTACAGAGCTCAATCTGGCTTCAGTTACAAGCTCTAATACTACCAAGGTCAGTGCCCCTGGTTTACGGACTAATTTCATGTCTGGTTTCACGTCGGGTTTTATCTCTGGCTTCATGTTGGACTCTATGCCTGAGTTTATGTCTGATTTGTTGCCTGATTTCATGTCTAAGATCATGTCTAAGTTCGTGTCTGATCTAAGGTCTAAATTCATGTCTTACTTAATGCCTGAGTTTAAGCCTGATGTAATGCCTGATGTAATACCCGAACTAATGCCTCATTTCATGTCTGACATCATGCTTGATTTAAAGTCTGAATGGATGTCTGAAATCAGGTCTAAGCTAATGCCTGTGTTCATGCCTGTGTTCTCTCCGAGACATGAGTCACCATCAATTGATGCTCCGGTGAAAGCGCCTTTGGGGGGGGTTCTGTTATGTACACTTCAGCCAGGGACTACAAGTCCCATGCATCAGGACTACATTTCAAGATGGCCGATGTGAGCATGTGACCAGGCCATTCAGACCACTGATTGGAAGCAGGTGCTTCCAATCAAGAAACTCTGAGAACAGCTTTAAAAGGAGCACTTACTGTGTGCTTCTTTGCGAAGCTTTAACGTCATTTTTGGTTACTGCCTAGCCTTCCAATTCCCTATGTTTGTTTTTCTGGTTTCTGGACTCTGATCTGGTTTTCTGACTGTTTCTTTGCCTTGCCTCCTATATAATAGTTTGCTGATATGCTTTGACCCTTGTCTGCCTTACTTCGCTTTTGGATTACCGTTTCTGGATTTATATCGTGCCTCGTTATTATGTTTGTGTGCACTTAAAAATAAAGTGTTTTTTCACTTTCTATCTGGATCCCTGCATATGCATCCTAAACTTAATGCACCCTCGTCTACGCCGCCATAAGCGTGACACATTACCTGATCAACTGAGGGTGTAGGCAATTTTACCATAGGTGGCCAGCATCATAAGGAGATGATTTAGGCAAAAAAGTCAATTTTGCCAAAAGAAATGTTTTAGGCGATTATTTTAGAGATATATATATATACACACACACACACACACACACTACATATAAAAAAATCTTTTCGTGTTTGAAACGGAAATGACATATGAGCGGAAACGGTCTGTCATTAACTTTGACATGATTAGCGTTAGCATTAGCGCTAGCATTCCTGCTAGCATTTGCCTGAGCAGCTAAGGCCGGGGCCTCGCTATTTCAACATCTCATAGAAACAGCTCACAAAGTCTGCATAAGACTTAAATATTGTAGCGTACAATGCTTTTACTCATTTGAGGCAGACAGAGGGAGTAATAGGAACATGCCACTGACACACATCTCAAAGACGGTCTACAAACAACATCACTGAATGCTTGGTAACTCTGCCCCCGCCACAATATATTACAATATAATAAAACCTGATTAATTTAATTTGTGTTAAAACATTTTTGGTCTCATTACTGTTTGCTGCAGTTAGCGGTGCTAGCTAATACAGGTAGCTGGGGTATAGTTAGCAGGTTAACTGTAGCTCTGTTCTACTGGGAGAGGCTGTTAATATATATATATAATAAGAAAAACAACTCGCTCAAATGCTCTAGCCACATTTCTGCTCTACACTCTTCTCACTCTGTCTGTCTCTATTAACTCACACACACCTAACCCCACCCCCTTATCCCTTAGAGGCACGCGGTCTCTCCCTAACACATCCTGCAGTTACACAACCAGTCAAAACACACCTTCTCATTCAATGTTTTTCTTTATCAAAGCAAAGGTGGCTACTTTGAAAAATATAAAACATTCTGGTTTGTTTAACTTTTTTGTTTATTGCATAATTCCATGTGTTCCTTCATCATTTTGATGTCTTCAAGATTCAAAGCGTTTATTGTCATATGTACAGAAAAAGTAGCATTTCTCTGTGCAATGAAATTCTTTCTTTGCTGTCCACACACAAATGCCAAGTTAAATTAAAGTTAAAAAGTGCAAAATGAGCTTGATGTGCAAAGTAACCTGATGTACAAAATAGCATTTCTCTATGCAGTGAAATTCTTCATTGTTGTCCACTCACAAATGAAGTACAAAATAAGCCTAATGTGCAAAGTGACCTGATGTACAAATGAGGTAGATCATCTATTAAGGAGTCTGATGGCAGTGGGAAAGAAGGAATTGTTTAGCCGGGATGTTGTAGATTTCACACTTCTGAACCTTCGTCCCGAGTGTGAACAGTCCGTGTTGGGGGTGTGTGGGGTCTTTGAGGATGGAGGCAGCTCTCCTCTGGACTCTGTGGTGGTAAATGCTCTGCAGAGAGGGCAGCGGAGTCCTGATGATCTTCTCCGCAGTTGTTATCACTCTCTTCAGGCATTTGCGATCCATAGCAGTTGTGCTGCCGTACCATGCAATTATACAGCTGGTCAATGTGCTCTCCACAATGCAGCTGTAGAAGCTGCTGAGGATCTTGACAGACATACCAAACTTTCTCAGCCTCCTCAGGAAATACAGCCGCTGTTGAGCCTTCTTGACCAGCTGCATGGTGTTCAGTGTCCAGGTGAGGTCCTCACTGATGTAGACGCCCAGATACTTAAAGCTGCTCACCCTCTCCACTTCAAGCTCCCAGATAAACAGTGGCTGATGAGGCCTCCTCTTCTTCCCCATGTCCACTATCATTCCCTTTGTTTTATCAGTGTTAAGTGTGAGGTTATTGTCCTCACACCATGACACCAGGCCGGCCACCTCTCTCCTGTAAGCCGCTCCGTCCCCTCCAGTGATGCGACTGATCACTGCAGTATCATCTGCGAACTTCAGGATGATGTTGTCTTTACTGGTGGCGACACAGTTGTGGGTGAACAGGGTGTAGAGGATGGGGCTGAGGACACAGCCCTGTGGGACACCAGTGTTTGTAATAATGCTGGCTGAAGTCCTGTTGCCAATCCTGACAGACTGAGGCCTGCCAGTCAAAAAATCCTGTAGCCAGTCACAGAGGGTGGGGTGCAGGCCAAGCGTGGTCAGTTTATGGGTGAGTTTGTGGGGGATGACTGTGTTAAAGGTGGAGCTGTAATCAACAAAAAGTACCCTAATGTAGGAGTCCTTGTTTTCCAGGTGGGAGAGGGAGTAATGAAGGGCAGCAGCAATACCATCCGATATGGACCTGTTAGGCCGGTACGCATACTACAGAGGGTCCAGAGTGTCTGGAATGTTACTCTGGATGTAGGCCAGCACCACTCTCTCAAAACACTTTGCAATGATAGGAGTGAGTGCAACTGGTCTGTAGTCATTTAAAAGAATATTATTCTACAATGTAGAAAATAGTACAAATAAAGAAAACCATTGAATGAGAAGGTGTGTCCAAACTTTTGACTAGTAGTGTACATGAACATGATTAACACAACATGAACACACAACGATTTACATGTCATTTCAGTATGACCGGAAACAGCATCACTAGTGCTTGCATCTGATCTAATCTAATTCTATTCTATATTTATAAATACTTCATTTTATTTTTTTCTCTTGCACTCAGTGAGCAGAGTCACTGGGTATTCAGCTAGTTATTATATATTATTAACTGTGTCAGGGTTGGAGACTCAATATATGGAAGGCCATGTAGAGAAGCCGAGGACTAACCATGTTTTCAATAATTTTACATTTTCATTTATTTATAGTATGCTCTGGATTAATTAATTAAGTATTTCATATTCATTTTTGTATTTGTATTTGGTGGCATATTGTGTATATATTGTATATTGTGGTCTCTGGTTTCTTTCAGGTTTCTGTAGTAGCTGAGCAATTATGAGAGCCTATCTACTTAGATATTTTCTAGTGATATCAGCATCCAATTCTACCTTCCACATTTAGTATCTCTATGAAACTTTGTCAGAATTGAGAAAAAAAATTTACATATATTGACATCGACTTACCTTTCAGTCATGTCCAAACAGAAGGTCTGTTTTTGCATGACTTTGCATGACTGCTGTAATAAACTGAAACAAGGAAAACAGAAAAATTTGCAAAGGAGGCCGAAGAGGGGGCTTCCTGAGTATGATGTCGTCATGATTTCAAGGGATTCCTATTCGCTGGCCAGTGGGACATAATTTTTGAAGGGCTATTTGTTATGTGCAGCAGCACGTAATACAATTCACAGCTGGTGTTTATGTATGTCTGTATTACTCGATGTTCGGTGTCTGTCTCTCTCTTAGTTATTTCCTGTAGGGAATGGTCTCGCAATGCAATTGTATGTTGGCGTGTTTTATTCTCGCAGTGAGCTGTAAACAACTCTGTGTATGTCACGTTGAGGAGGAGGGCAATTTGGCTAGATGCAAACGCAGGGATCTGTCACGGTGCGCCCCTGGGTATTTAGAGTATTTATCTTCCGTTGTTTTCTACCCGTGTTTCGGTTTCTATTCTGCCTCTGTTCATGCCACATTTTGAATAAATATTTCTTTGAGTTTCAAATGCTTTTGTAATCCTTGCATTTTGCGTCTCACCTCTCACACACAAGGAGCACCCCATGACAGAAAGCTTCATCCTAAAAATGGATGCAGCGAGATTACCGTGGGCGGCCGATGGCACCCTGTTGTTTACCTGTTTGAGTGCCGGCTCTACCGGGAGAGCATGATGGACCCCAAGCCGTGGGATTACGTCTGAGTGCGGTGCATGGTGCGTCCGTTCACTGAACACCTCATCGCCATGAGCACCCAGACTCATGGAACAATGTTAACTTCAGCCTCATTTTGGAGGAGTTCTTTGAGGACAATGGGGAGCAGGCTGCCCTGGATTTCTATTCGGGCATGACGTCTGAGCTCCCCCCACTCTTAAGAAGGAGTCTACTGCTCCTGAGCACCCTCCAATGGCTGTGCTGGAGGTTATCACTCTAGAGCTCCCTCTTGTGCCTGAAATGGAGGCTGCTGCTCCTGAGCTCCCTCCACTGACTGAAATCGAGGTCTGCATCGTCACTCAGCCAACCGGCCTTGAGGACTTCATCATCGCTCCACCGCCCAGCCTTGATGACTCTGTCGTCTCTCCGCCATGCCCGGCTTCGAGGACTTCATCATTACTCCGCCCCTGGTTTCACGGATAACAATGTTGATCCTCTCCAAGCTTCCGAGTCCGCTCTAGCCCCGCCATCCCTGTCTAAACCTGCTCTAGCCCCACCATCCCTGTCTAAACCTGCTCTAGCCCGGGTATCCCTGTCTGAGCTCGGTCTAACCCGGCTTTCCTGTCTGTGCCCGCTCTAGCCTCGGCTTTCCTGTCTGAGCCTGCTGTAGCACCAGCATCCCTGCAGCCATCCAGCAGCCCTGGAGCCCGCTCCTGTCTCTGTCCCAGTCTCAGCCCCAGAGCCCGTTCCTGCCTCTGTCTCAGGTGGTGCCAGCATGCATGCACGTAGATGGCGTGTTTGAGTGGGCATGGAGGGCTGGGGGGAGGAACACCCTCTGTTCAGGAACACCAACTGAGCTGATCTTAGTTAGAGGACAGTGACACTAATGCAGTTGTGTGTGCCTCTAACTGCATAGTAACATAAAAAAATTATTTGTGCTACATGCTGTAGATTCATGTAAAAAAAAAAAAAAAAAGGCTTTTTATCACTGTCATATATTTCTTTCTTCTCAGTTGTAGATTGTCATTGAGAGGATGGATCTTTGACATTTTGTGTTCCTTAAACCACTAATAAACTATGCAATTTTAACATATTTAATGCAATATGCAATTGTGAACTTATTTGCATTTCACTTTCACTTAAATAAAACAATCAAAGAAAATAAAGAATAGCTGAAATCTATTGCATGCTGTATGTAGAAAAAAGGCTTATACAGTATAGGATTATAAGACCATTACTCTTTTTCTCCTTACTGAAGCTTGCATTTTTCTGTACAGCATCCTGCAAAAAACTTATCAATAGAATAATACCAGTTGTTTAACTAGCTAAAGCAGAGTTTCTTAAAATATATGACCATTTTCTATTCTCAACTGTTGTAAGACCAGTCAAATGGTGACTGACATACACCCCTTATCTTTTAGTTAGTCTTTTAAACAATCTGGAAAACATGGAAGTAGTAGTTGTGGCTTGTGACTTCAGCAGATTTTGAAATTCAAAATTACTGTTTCACCTTTTTAGTTACAATTGCTTGTTATACAGTATTTGCAACTGCTGATGTTCTTAATTAAATTCTCCAGTAAAAAATTTCAATACCTCGTGTATTAAAACTATTTGACCATATTTACCATTGCACCCATATTTGGGCCTGTTGCCACAAAGTTTAAAGCACAATGGTTTTGTATGTTGTAACGTTACAATTTCCCTTTACTGAAACTAAGAGACCCAACCTGTTCCAGCATGACAATGCCCCTGTGCACAATTCGAGCTCTATAGACATGATCGGTTATGACTGAAGTGGAAGAACTTGAGTGTCCCACACAGAGCCCTGACCTCAACTCCAATGTGCACCTTCAGTATGAATCAGAATGCAGACTGTACACCAGACCTCTTCATCTGACATCAGTGCCTGGCCTCAGTAATGCTCATAGCTGAATGAACACAAATTCTCACAGCAATGCTGCAAAGTCTATTGGAAGGCCTAACAAGTGTAGAGTAGTATAGAGGTTATTATAACAGCAAGGGGAAATAAATCTGGAATATGATTTTCAACAAACACATATGGGCTTGATTGTTTTTTTTTTCCAGACATGTCCATTGAGCTTTTGATACACATTGCAGGAGTCCGTTAGCCTGTATAAGGAGTGTGTAAATCACTACCCTAATCAAATGTACACTAAAATATAAATCTTGTCATTATATGGGCATATAAGGTATGCTGAATTTGCTGATAATATATCTAATGTGAGAATAATAGGTAACTGGCAACATTTTAATTTCCATTAAATTTTTCTATAATGGCATTTCAATTTGGAATTTTGTGAGTTTACTGGGCCCTGCTACCTACCTGCTATTACTCTAAGTGGCTTTGTAAAGAGGCTTTGTAAAGATGCTTTAACATAGAGTAATTTTGGATCCACTTTTATTCTAAGACAAAAGTCTTTGTAAATGCAGCTCCTTTTTTCCCCTCTTTTTTTTCTCCAGCAAGCTCCCACTTATAAGAGAAGGGGGCTGGAAATAGATGCAAGTGCAGGAGTTTAATTGGAGCACAGAGTCTTTAGCAGTAAACAGAGTAACAACATGAGCTGAGGAGAAAAATAAATAGATGGAGGTCAGAATACCAGGCAAACAGTAATAACGTAGGCAGGCAAAGTCAATGTCCAAACAACAGACAAAGGTCAAAACACCAGGAAAACAGTCTTTTAAAGGAACAGCCAAAGTCAAGGTCAAACACAAACAGTTTAACAAAAAGCAGAAAGCAGTGCAACAAAAATGCTCAGTAAACTGTGAAAGTACCAGTACATATTTATCACATTCTGAGTAAATATTATATTTTAATAGTGTCACACAGATGAGATAAGAATATGGTCAACCTAAATTATTTAAAGGATGAATGCATAGGCAGTGATCCTTATCACATCTTCTCTCTCATCATCCCATTTGGAAACCATATGGTATGAAATTTTTTTTCATCGATTAATCAAGTAATTGGATAAACCATACTTTCGTGTTTTTGTACAGCTAAATCAATAGTGTGTTATGCAACATGAAAGGCCTCTTAAAATGAGCAAGCAATTGGCTGCTATTCCTCACAAAAAAAAAAGGTTTTTATTCAAACTCAACACTTTTATTAGATCAAACCTTAAAACCTTTGGCTTACAGGCTCTAGAACGAAGCCCATTTAATCAACCTTTCTGCGAAACATTTATAATGTACATAAAAAAAACTATGAAGTACAACTTCACAAACATAGGTTAGCCTATTTGTGCTTAGTTTTATTTTAATTTTAAAAAAAGGAAAAAGGGGTGTACCCCCTGTAATAGCCCATTTGAGAATAAAGAAGAAATAACAAAAAGTATAAAAGTACAAAATAGCAAAAAGAAAATATAAATAAACAATTCAAGTATTACTAATAATCCAACTTAAACAATATAGTTCAGTTTCCAATTGTAGGTAGGTAGGTAGGTAGGTAGGTAGAGTAGAATGTTTGTCTTTGGGCAATGTTATGTGCAAGATAGTGAGTGCTTGTCTTAGAGCAATGCATGTGCAAGAGAGAGAGAGAGAGAGAGAGAGAGAGAATTTGTCTTAGTGTATGTGTGTGCAATGCATGTGCAAGCCTTTAAAAAAGCAGGTGGTGGTTACAATCTCATAACACAGGCTACAAATAATTACAAATACTGTACGTTCTAACAAGCGCTAGTTTTCATATCAGTTAGCAATCATAAAACTACGATACCTTGTTGAAGCTCCGAGTCTGCTTTGAGAAGTGCAGTTCACGTAAAGATGATTTCAGTTCAGGTGCTGCAGCATTGACGAAGTACTATTATGGTAGGCCAGGTTTGTTTTACAGTGTATATGTCACACACAGGGTGAGGTTCTAAATTACCAGCCTAAAGAATTACCACTGTTGGGAAACGGAGGAAGCCACTTATAATA
>JAOVYU010000063.1:3073948-3094457 GCA_025674565.1 Synodontis membranacea | reverse complement strand
TATTGAGATGAACTTTTGTTATTGACCAAATACTTATTTTCCACCATAATTTGCAAATAAATTCTTTAAAAATCAGATAATGTGATTTTCTGGATTTTTTTTTCTCATCTTGTCTCTCATAGACAACTTGCACAATTGGTGGATGACTAAATACTTTTTTGCCCCACTGTATATAGCCATATACATATACAGCCAGGTCCATAAGTATTTGAACAGCGACAGGTTTGCTTTTTTTTTTTAGTTTGCCTCTGTACACCAGCGCAATGGATTTGAAATCAAGATGTTTGAAGCGTATACTTTCTGCTTTCTTTCAAGGGGTTCACAAAATGAGGGCATTAACTGTTTAATAATTACAGACATTTTTTTCCACAGTCTCTCCATTTGCACAGGCTCAGAAATAATCAGAAAGTTGACTGATAAGCAGTTTCATGGCCAGGTGTGGCCTGCTTCCTCATTAATTCATGACAAATTAAGGAGATAAATGGTCTGTAGTTGATTCGAAATGTTTGCATTTGGTAGCTGTTCATATGAAATCTCAATATTCCAGTCCAAAGAGGTGCTGAGGCAAATCAAGGAGGCCAGCATTAGGCTCAAAACGTAAAATACACCTATTAAAGAGATAGAAGAAACTTTTCAGAGCAGCCAAATCAACATTTTGGTAAATTGTTCAAAATAAGGGATGCACTAGCAATCTTAGTAATATCGAAAGGCCTGGAAGACCAAAGAAGTCTAAAGTTTAGCATGGCAGAATTCACACATTTGGCGAAGTCAAGAACACACTCAAGGTAGGCATATTATTGTCAAAGTCTACAATCAAGAGACACCTTCATGAATGTAAATACAGAGGATTTTACATGAAGATGCAAACCACTGCTAACCCCCCAGAAAGGCCAGATTAGACCTTGCTAGGAAATGTCTAAAAAATTATGGGAAGAGAAAAGTATAGAGAAAGAAAGGAAGGGCTCATGATTTAAAACATTCCTCATCATCTGTCCCCCCCAATCCATGACTCCAGGTGTGCCGTGTGCTTTTTCTAGTGTGAAATATGTGCCGTAGCACAAAAAGGTTGGGAAACACTGGTTTAGACAGTGTTTTGGCATGATGTTATTTGATGATGTAACTGCTGATAGAAGTAACAAAATGAACTTTGAAATGTATAGAGGTATACTTCCTGCTCAGATTCCGTAAAATGCTGCAAAACCGATGGAATGACGATTTCACAGAACAGATGGATAATGACCTAAAACATATAGTGGAAGCAACATTTCTTAAGTCAGATCAAGGCAGGAGCTTGATCTCAACCAACTGAGCATGCTTTTCTGTCACTGCAGACAAAACTTAATTCTGAAAGACCCACAAACAGGCAGAAACTGAAGGCGACTTCAGTAAAGGCCTGACAAAACATCTCAAGGGAGAAAACTGTCCCTGGTTCTAGATTAAAGATTAAAAATAATCCTTACATGTATAATTGTTAGTTTGCCCAATAACTTTTGAGCCTGTGAAAATGTTAAACTATACAATAAAATAGTTGTTATGCCAGTCAATAACATTTAATTTAATGTTTGTTAAACCTATTGAATTAAAGCTGAAAGTTTAACTTTTGGTCACTTTGCTTCATTTTAAATCGATTATGGTGGTGTACAGAGCACTGGAGGCTGGTTGTTATTATATGTATGTATGTATGTATGTATGTATGTATACTCACCGATCAGGCACCATGTGTGCCCCAGTTCTGCAGTGTTGTAACCATATACGTAACATTATGACCACCTGCCTAATATTGTGTTGATCCCCCTTTTGCTGCCAAATCAGCCCTGGCCCATCGAAGCATGGACTCCACTAGACCCCTGAAGGTGTGCTGTGGTATCTGGCACTAAGATGTTATCAGCAGATCCCTTAAGTCCTGAAAATTGCGATGTGGGTCCTCCATAGATCGGACTTGTTTGTCCAGCACATCTGGGTTGGATTGAGGTCTGGGAATTTGGAGGCCAAGTCAACACCTCAAAGTCATGGGTGCTCCTGAAACCATTCCTGAACCATTTTTGCTTTGGTGAAAGAGGCCACAGCCATCAGGGAATACCGTTTCCATGAAATGGTCTACATGGTCTGCAACAATGCTTAGGTAGGTGGTACGTGTCAAAGTAACATCCACATGGATGGCAGGACCCAAGGTTTCCCAGCAGAACGGGCCAGCCTTCACTCCCCATGTGCGTCAATGAGCCTTGGCCACCCATGACCCTGTTGCCACTTCACCACTGTTCCTTCCTTGGACTACTTTTGATAGATACTGACCACTGCAGACCAGGAACACCCCACAACAGTTGCAGTTTTGGAGATGCTCTGACCCAGTCGTCGAGCCATCACATGCTTGTCATACTCACTCAAATCCTTACACTTGCCCATTTTCCTACTTCTAACACATCAACTTTGAGGACAAAATGCTCACTTGCTGCCTAATATATCCCATCCACTAACAGGTACCATGATAGAGAGATAATCAGTGTTATTCACTTCATCTATCAGTGGTCATAATATTATGCCTGATCGATGTGTGTGTGTGTAGATAGATAGATGTTTGTGTGTCTTTATTGTTATTATGAAGGAGAACACCACCAACATTATGCATGCCACCCTCTCTACTGGGCAATGTCAACACCTTCTCTAAGATATTAAGATATATCTTGATCTTCCCTGAGTGGGAGTATGAAATCCTGGGCATTCATTTCATGAATTACTGTCAATTTGCTGATACTTTCTGATATACCCTAGTAAATAAAAAATTGTATTCATATTAATAAATGAAATGTATTCAAATATATGAAAATGAAAGCAAAATGTATGAATGTGTGAGTGAAAATATATGATTGTGTCAGTGAAATTATGTAAATGTAAGAGCAGAATATGTGGATAAAAAAAAATGTGTGAGTGAAAATATATTAGTGTTACTCATATGCATATGAGAGTAAAATGTATGAATGAGTAAGTGAAAATATATGTATGTCAAAGAAGAATGTATGTATGTACAGTCCTGAACAAAACCTTAAGACCGGGGAGAAATTACTGTACTTGCATTTTGCACTGGTGGTTTGTAACCAGATTGTAAATAGAACTTCAAAATGCAAAAAGAAGAAACAGGACCAAGAGACAAACAAAAGAGAGTAGGCAATTTATTGAAAACTGCATTTAAACCCAAACAGGCTGTTCATTATTTAATCAAAAGTTTAAGACCTTTAAGAGAAAATTTAACCTGGATGGTCCTGATTTTAAATGTTACTGGCATGACGAGGAGATCCCAGTGGAGATGTTTTCTACATGGCACAGTGGAGGATCCTTCTTCATGATCTGGGGTGCTTTTTCCTTCAATGGAACAATGGTGCTGCAGGTTGTGCTGGGGTATCAGCGGCTGGCTATGTGGAGATGTTTGGGCAGGCATCCATCTTGACTGAGGGCCCTCGTCTTTAATGGTAATGACTGGGTCTTTCAGTACTGAGTATTTTTTGGACACTTTTAGTTCTGTTTTTGGGTTTTTTGGGCTATGGTCTTAAACTTTTGATACAGCCTGTTTGAGTTTAAATGCTGTTTTCAATAAATTGCCTACTGATTTTTTGTCTCTTGCTCCTGTTTTTTCTTTTTGCATTTTGAAGCTCTACTTACGACCTGATTATGAACTACCAGCGTGAAATGCAAATACTTGCAATTTTTCCTCCTGTCTTTAGTTCAGGACTGTATGTGAGAGGGCCAGAATGATTTATGGCTCAAACGGCCCCACATTAAGGGGGGAGTATATAAATAAATTAATTTCAAAAAGCCTTCTATAGGTAGGCTTGTCCATATGTTTAGCTGTATAAGTTCATTGTGTGTGTGTGTGTGTGTGTGTGTTTATTTTTTTCTTAACAGAAGATTGAAATAATTGATGAAGGTGATGATGATGAAGATGACGGTGAAGTGATGGCCACTGATATGGAACACTTGCATACTCTTTTAGAGTACAAAGTAAGTAGTTATTTACCATATAGTAACTACACATTTTTCTTCTTTTATTTACTACAGCTACTACAACTACTACTACTGCCACTACTACATATTAATGTATGTAGAATGCATTGTGTATAAACAGCTTCTGTCAGCCAGTCATATTTCAAAGGTTAAGGTTTCCTACCTAGTCTTGTCACTGATTGTAGATGTGACTACCCTGGACAATTGATACTATATGATTTTTGTAGGGAACTCTGAAAAACATGCAATGAATAATCATTATTGTCTGCTAAATGCTTACATAAAGCAAGTGAAATTAAGAATTTTTTTTATTTGTTTTATTTTGTTTCTAATCATATCCTTGTTGCAGCACTGCTTTTGACTCTTTGCTCTAATCCCGAATAATTAGGATAATGAATGTTTATAAGTTGGTTTAAATGTTTGAACTATATCCTACCATGTTTGTCTTGTAGCATGAGGAAGTCCAGTACCTTGAGAGTGAGCTAGAGAGACAAAAACAGAAGTACGATGAGCTGAGGACCTTCACTAAAAGCCTATTATCAGTCCTGAAGAGCAGTGGCACAGAAAAGCAACATGTATGTAGAGCAAAACACCATTATGGGAATAACCTGCACTTAACATGTATACAAATTGAGATCTGTACTTTTTGCTTATCATGCATTCTGCAATGTCTACGGTAGGAACTTTTAGCCAGCCTACCTCACCAAGTGGAAGAAGACTTTGCATCGAGTCCAGAAAGGAATGCTGAGTTTAACACCGAGATGAGCTCCAATCAGAAGGATTCCTCTGTATCAGAGGGGGAGGGGGATGTCGAGATCATGGGACAGTAGTCCATCCTCTCCTACACGCACACACACTCACTCACTTACTATACCATGCCTGTGGTAGAGTCCCAAGAACTGTAACGGATCCACTGCAGCCTTTTTTGCTGCGTATCAGATGGATAAATCCAGTCCTAAGTCAATAAACTTCTCTAACTTGAGATCTTCTCTGTCTTGACCTACAGTGGTGCTTGAAAGTTTGTGAACCCTTTCGAATTTTCTATATTTCTGCAGAAATATGACCTAAACATCATCAGATTTTCATACAAGTCCTAAATGTACGTAAAGAGTATATAAAGTATATAAAGACCAAATAAATTATTATAGTTGGCAATTTGTTTATTGAGGAAAATTATCCAATATTGCATAGTGGCTTTGCAACCCTGCCATACATTGTTCTCCTGATGGTACACTTTTGAACAGTAGCCAGTATGAGAGAGGCCTTTAGTTGCTTAGAAATTTGTCTCACAATGGACTGGTGAAATCCAAACTGTGTGGAAATGTTTTTTTTTAACTTTTTCCAGCCTGATCAGAATGAGCAACTCTGAAATCTCCTTTTTTGATACACTCCCACAAACCTGTGCTGTGAAGATCAGACTTTAAAAATAAAACGGGGCAACTGCTCAGCACCTGTCATCCCATTGAAAACACTGACTAATTTCACCTTCAGATTAACTGCTAAACCTAGTGGTTTGCTTTCTTTTGTCATGACTTTATTTTCCTCAATAAATGAATGAACAAATATAATGTTTTGTCTCAGTTGTTTAATTGGATTTTCTTTATCTTTGTTTAGGACTTGTGTGAAAATCTGTTGATGTTTTTGGTCATATTTGTGCAGAAATATAGAAAAAATATAGCCCCAAGTGGCAATGATGGGCCCTCTCACCTCCTATCACCAGATCAGCACAATGCACAAATTAAGGGTTCTTTTTTATTAAGGTAAAATGGGTGAAAAAGCCACTCTTTCTATCATCATGACAAGTGCCTATAACAAATGAACTGACACAAATTCAATTAACAAAATATGAATATGATCGATCAAAATATGAACATTATCCATCTTGACTCAATATAGTCAAGATGGATAAAAAAAACCACTCATTATGTTGCCAGATCGTGTTGCTGTACCAGAGAGTCATTCTGGGCATGTCGCACCTCTGGTGATATCACCAGATTAACACAACACTGACTGTTCATTTTTTTCTAAGCCAAGATGATGCTTTCTGTTGTTGGAGAGTGGCACTATACATGACAGTCACTATTATCATGTGGATATCATCATAATCATTAATAATCATTCAAAACTGTTTAGGAACAATGTGCAAGATTTCAATAATCCCTTCACAATTTGACTTCTTCATTCAACATCTTGCTGTTTGTTCGTCTTGGGGATACCCACATGCCAACGTGCATGTAGGCCGGGCACAAGACTTAATGACTCATGGTGGCACTGTAGAGTCACTGGCTCACACCCAGGGCCAAGTCTCTGTCCCTGAGTAACTGTCCCAAGCACTTATGTGTGCACCAAGTTTCATGAGTTTGTTGCCCATGGAAAATACCTAAAAAATAGTCAAAAAAATGGTCCAAAATAGTCTTGGTGGAAAAAATTAGGAAATAATAAAAAAATAAATAAATAACAGTAATGATACTGATAATAATCCTTATGGATGCGAAAGGGTCCTATGCACCTCTGGTGATCTGGCCGTAATTAAAGTTTGTGCACCAAATTGTTGCATTTCTTTTTCTGTTAACGTTGTTTTCTGTACAATAATTCTGCCATAGAAAAAAAAAACAGTTCAAAGAAGTTGTTTAAAAGCCCAATGTTGCCATGACATTCATGTCCACAGTGATATTCATGCCTGTGTGCGTAAACTTCTTCGCACTAATACAAATACAGGTTGGACCATAAAATATAAGTAAATATAAACCCTGTTAAAGAGGAGTTAATGTGGGAGTAAATACAAGTATGAAAACTGTACAGAGTTGAGTTGGAAAACTTTTCCTTGGTTTTCCTTGGGTCTTGTGGGAAGTTGAGCAATGCTTGTAGCTTATTGGGAACATGGTATAGTGCAGGGATTCATAAGGAAGCAGATGGCCTGATTTTGGTTTTGTAGGCAAGCACCAGAAACTCTAAATCTGATGTGGGCATTGGGAAGGAAGCAGATGTGGGAGAACTTGTTGGACAAAGTATTCAGCTTGTATACTATGATCAGATACAGGGGTTTATTGACATGCAAAGGAAGACCTGCCTGGAGTGAGTTATGGTAGTGGAAAGAGTGGCCATATTCTCCTGATGCTGTAAAGGAGATACTTACATGACCAGGTTAGAGTAGCAGTATAGGGTTAGGGTTAGGGTTAGGGCCAATCAAGCACAGTAAGCAGTACACAAGGCAGGCTTGGTTTTGGTTTTAGTTTTGTCACTGTGGGCAGGTGCTAAGTCCTGCTGGAAAAGGAAATCTGCATCTCCATAAAGCTTGTCAGCAGAATGTAAGAATGAAGTGCTCTAAAATGTTCTGGCAGACGAATGAGTTGACTTTGGACTTGATAAAACACCGTGGACCAACACCAGCAGATGACATGTCACCCCAAATTATCACAGACTGCAGAAACTTCACACTGGACCTCAAGCACCTTGGATTTTCTGGCTTTCCACTCTTCCTCCAAACTCTAGGACCTTGATTTCCAAGTGAAATACAAAATTTACTTTCATCTGAAAAGAGGACTTTGAACCACTGAAAAATAGTACAGATTGTTTTCTACTTAGCCCAGGTAAGACGCTTCTGATGTTGTCTCTAGTTCAGGGGTGGCTTAATATTAGGAATGTGGCAGTTGTAACACCTTTTCTGAAGATGTCTGTGTGTGGTGGCTCTTAATGCATTGACACCAGCTTCAATCTCTCTCAAGGACTTGACTTTTTCTTTATTTTTTTCTGCGTGTACACCTTTTCCTACCACACTTGTTCATGATGCAATTTTTCATGATATTTTTTGAGATGCATCTGTATAGCTGTTCAGTCTTGCAGGGATCCTGTTTCAGGTGATAAGATTGTATGTCATGTTTCGGATGTTTCAGGTAATGAGTTGAATGTCATCAACATAGTAATAGTATGAATAAACGTGAGGATTTTTTTTCCCCACTGAGAGAGCAGCAATGAAGCAGTGAGATTAGTGAGCAGTGAGCCATAAGCAGTGAATACTGTATATCAGTGCTAAGCAGAATTCAGAAAATAGCAAGCTACCTTACATCATTCTCAGCAGTACAGCAGTGAATATGGAAACTAAAGGCAGAAAGACCTATAAACAAGCAGCAGTTTAAGGTGGCAAAAACATTTGGTGATGTCCATGCGTTCCAGATTTAAGCCCTATTCACACCTGGCATTAATGTCCATCCTGGGTGATCAGGTAACAAATGCTCAGCTTGAAGTATGTAAGTTCTCACCTGGAATTAGAATGCATCTCCACATATGCCTCGAGTGACCACTTCCACACTCCATATACAGATAAACACATATGCTCAGGTTGATCACCCAGGATGCATGTTAATACCATGTGTGGTAATATCTGATGTTAATACCAGGCTTGGCCCGGATCTACCCTATAAGGTACCAGGTGAGCACCCAAGGGCACCAAACACTAGGGGGCACCAATGCATCGGAACTTACTAGCATACATGTGTACTTATTTATTTATTTTTAAAAAGCTTAGCTGGCTAACTGTCAGTATGTTGGGTATAAAAGGCATCCCTATTTAAGTCATGTCCCTATTTACCTGAACAGTTGTTCTGTACAGTTATGTTACAATGGAATGAAGTATAGAATTCATTGTGTGTAGCCACTCATACACACGCATATGCTCACAGTTAACCAAGTGGAGGGAGGAAGGGACAGAGTGACGACTTAATTGTTGTTAAGCCATTAAATCAGGAAAATGAAAGAAGTGGACACGCAGGACATTTCACATTTGCATTTTCACACAGCTGTGTCCACTGTGTGAGGAAACACCTCTCGGTTGATCGCTCATGAGAAACATAAGATGGGAAAATATTTTTTTTCTTGACCTACCAAGTCTACCTAGAAGTTAGGTGTATGTCTGGTAACTGTTATTAAGCTTATTCTGTTTATAGTGGTTTGGCATTTTAGATAATGTAGTACTATGTAAATCTATGGTGTTGCCATAGTATTAGTTCAGATATGCCTGAAGCTTGTCTATACAGAGCCTGGCATTTAATACAGCTTGTACAGAAATCTGTAGTCATAATTGCTGCAGTACTTTTCATACAGGGCCTCACTTTTTTGTTGTATAGTTGTACAAATGCGTCACATGAGGTGTGGCCACCCTGGGGCACCACATGGTGTTAATCCTGTCCTAAAGTTCATGCAGTCATTGAACACAAAGCATTTCTGTTCCCAGTGTTCCCAGGATCGCCTCCAGATCCATCATGACCTTGACCAGGATAAAGTGGCTGCTAAGGATGAATTAATATTACTACTACTACTACTACTACTACTACCACTATTATGACTATAATAATAATAATAATAATAATAATGAATTACTACTACTACCACTATTATTGCTATAATAATAATAATAATAATAATAATAATAATAATAATAATAATAATAATGAATTACTACTACTACTGCCACTATTTTTGCTATAATAATTACTAGAACCATTTCAAAACGACCTCATTAGTGCTACTAGTGCCCGTTGTGGCCATTACTAGTGCTACCAGTGGCCGTTTCGGGCTTTGCTAGTGCTACTTGTGGACATTTTGGGCTTTACTAGTGCAACTAGTTGCAGTTCTTCAGGCCAACATGTTGAACGAGTGTGCAACATGCAAATGAAGCAGGTGGGATCATGGCAAAATCCTGAGCCCTGATTGGTTGGGATTTTTAATTTTGAACTGGAGAGCCAACGGGAAGGCCAAATACGAGCTTCTTCTCCACCCCATTAGAGCATTTCGCCATAACTAGTGCAACTAGTAAGCCTTGACTAATAGTACTAGTGTGCATTTTTTAAGGCTCATTAGTTGACGACTGGACAAAGTAGCTTTACCAGTGAGCGTTTTTCATCTACTGGTACGACATAGTAGTGTACTAGTGCACCGAAAACGCTTGGCCTAGTCGTCGACTAGTGCACAAAATGTTGCTTGATATCAGTGATATCAGAATAAATGCTCAAAGGGCTTTCCATACTATTACTACTACTACCACCACCATATTATTACTATAATAATAATAATAATAATAATAATAATAATAATAATAAATTAAATACTAGTATTACTACTACTTCTACCACAACTATTATTACTCTAATAATAATAATAATAATAATAATAATAATAATAATAATAATAATAATAAATTAAATACTAGTATTACTACTAATAATAATAATGACGTGTGTTGTTGTTATTATTATTATTATTATTATTATTATTGTTGTTGTTATTGTTGCTGTTGTTGTGAGAGTCATAATTACAGTATTTAATTATTTGATAAACATTAATTAAACGTAAGGATAATAATAGTCATCATCAAAAACGAGTAATAAACTGACCTTTTTCCTCCGCGTGCAGGGGGAAGCCCTAAACTTAGTTGCGTCAAACTCGACGTCAATCCGACGCTGTGTTGCTATGGGGCGCGCGGAGGCGGCCATGTTGGCCGTGTTCGTGTCAATGGGAAAGTAGAGAGGCGGCCGGGTTCGTTTATGGTCCGATACTCGAGCCGAGCCTCCCAGGAGCGAGTCTCTGGCCGAGCTGCGTCCCAAAGACAGATTTACTGACAACATTATCTCAGTTAATATTAACATTTGTGTTGCGTGTCATTGTGAACCTGGGTTAGCCGAGCTTCCGCAGCGAAATCATGGCTCGCCATACGCGGCTCTAGTTCTACCTTACGATGCCTTTTGCCCGGCCACTGCATTCCTGGCACAAAATGGAGGTGCACAGCTTTAGCGGCGAGGTATGTTAACTGCTGTCTTCGCTTTTATGGAATGCATACATATGTGAAAAAACAAACAGGGCTCCTTTTAAGCCTGCCTTGTGTACGTTTCCTGGAACGTTTAGCTTTGCTAGCTAGCTACTTCGCAGAGAAAGGTAGCAAAGTCGCTAGCTAGCTAGTTACTCAGTGCTATCCTGCCTCGCGTACTGCATCTTTACCTGCTCGATTTGGCGTATCACAAATTTTGCTGTTTTTTTTTTTTTTTTTGCTGCATCAGCAAGTGACTCACTGTAGTGCACTGGCTTTGGATGTGCAGTATGTTCCGGCTGAATGCTTCAAGGAAAACATGCAAGACATCACTTTTTAGCTTCTCAGCTGCATTCTAGTGACTGATCTTCAGAGATAATGAGACCTGTAATCTGTACAGCGGCTAGTGCAACCACAGGATAATCTCGTCTGTCTTGCTTTTGAGTACGTGTCGGGGATTTTAGGATTAAAAAAAAAAAAAAGTACAAAAAAGTTTTGTAAAAGACATTTTTTTCCTCTGAAGATTTATGTATTGTAGTTTCAGTTAAGGCGCAGTTTTTGTAAGGGCTCCTGAATTTTACTTGATTACTCATACACACTCGGAGTGTAATTTAGCTAGTGAATTCTATAAAGCAGTTTAGCATGGTTGTCAAATTAGCTTTTGTTTCGACCGTACTGTCGTTTGAAGCTGTATATATACACACACACATCTTTCTGAAACTGGCTGTCATGAGCAAGGCTGCATGAGGAATGAAGCTGCCATGATCATCCTGTAAGTTATCTTCGCTGCAGATGCTGCAGGACTTTCAGCTTGTTCCAGTCACATTAGAGCCACTGAAAACCAGACTGCTTACTTGACTATCTGAGAAAAGTGTTTCTCACTTAATAGACGTACCAGCTACACAGACTTCTGATGTCAAAAAATGGGTAGGCACGGGGTATGACACATGTTACATCACAACACGTCATCGCATTTGTACAATAAAGGACATGCGTGACAAACCTACTACTGCTATGTTTCACGTATCACTCTTGACCCTCAGAATTAAGACCTGTTTGTACTGTTTGATTTTAGGTTTGATTGATGTCGAAGGCAAAAATCGCACATTGTAAAGCAGTTCTTTGTCTCAAACCTGGGTCTCAGTCATTGATGTAAGCTGGATGTAATCACGCTCCTTAATCAGAGTCTGTCGTTTGCATGATCTTTGTATAGTCTGTCATGGAGAACGTGTTATCACACAGCCTGTTTATATAGTTCAGCCAAGATCTTATTTGGATCGTCTTGTACAGAGTGACAAATAATGATGTTAAAGGTCTGCTGAAATATGTATTTCATTATGTACGATATACAGGATATATGATATACGGCAAGTGATTGTTTCATTCAAGACTGCTTTTTGCTCCTGAGTGAATGTTTAATAAACCAGATGGTTAATTGTGGTTGTAAGCTGTTATTTATGGTCAGAAGCTTAATTTAATAACTAATCTTTTAGTTACTAACTAAAACTATTAAGTGGAACAATCACAAATCTGTGGTAGACCATCCAAAACAGTTATAATGATTACACTGCATCATCTTTTACGTCCTTTGTTTCTCACACGTAGGTTGCATCTGAATACTCATACTAGCTTTCTATGTAGTATGGAAAAAAGCAGTAAGCATCTGTAGGGTGTCTGAATGCTCAAGAGGCCTTTAATAGTAGTCAAACAGTACCTACTACATCTGTAGTATGCAAATGTACCAGAACAGGGCCTGCTAAAGTAAGGGTTTGTGTAGTAGCTACATAAATGACATTAGTACGTGCTGAGTATTCATCAGTCATAGACTTTACTTGGGCAGGTCACTTTTGACTTGGTGACCCATTCTAGCAAATAAATATAAAGAACAAGAATATTCTGTGAGCAATAGATAAATAATACTGGACATAATGTACTCTATCACAAAAGTGGAATAATCGGAAAAATAGTCTACCCCATGAATGGAGAGCTTTGCACGTTGCTTGTTATAGTCATCGTTACCATGACAGCTCTGAGCGCATTCAGTTTTTTAATAGCCTCCCCCCCCCCCCCCAACCTGTTTAACTGATTATTAAAAGGGCATTCATGGTCCATGCACATTTGGTCATTCTATGTTTGTGTCAGAGACAGAAACTAATAGGTTATTAAAACATTTTTGTTTTTATTATTAGAAATCACAGAGTCAAAATTAAGGCACCTCTTTCTCCCAGGTACCATCACAAGCATATTTCAGACCTGTGGGAAACGCTGTTTGTCACTTTCAGCAATGTCATGACTGGTTACAACATGTTAATCAGATGGGCCTGATTCCCACTCGGGCTGTGCCAAAAGATTACGATTAATGACACTAGGTTTAGAGTGGATTGATTAAGGTTTTGTCTTTTCATATTGCTTCTATTCGCACAGGACACTATAACAGTATAGTAGTGGTAAATAAACAGCTTTCTGTGTCAGTGGGAATGGGGTATGCAAAGTATAAAAGTGTATTAAAGGAAAAAGTCAATAAATAAAACAATAAATATACAAATAAATCACCTCATATACCTGAATATTGTAGACTATCTCATACAAAGTGCGTACACTTTGCATGGGTTTAAAACCTACCCATGAACTGTTTTGCAGTGGCTGAGTGCAGAATCGCCTAATTCACAAGCCTGTGTTGTGTCGTGTACTGACTAGTTAGAGAGCACCTTTTACCTTTTTACAAGTGGCAGTGTGAATCCGGAAGGAAGCACCAGAAAGAATGACAAAGAAGATGAAAGGAAGACAATGAAGAAGAAATAAGTGGAATCTGTGTTTGCTGGTGCTGGCTCACAAGTTTGAGAACCTAAATTTTGGATATGGAGGATCATTATTATTATTTAGCAGAGAAAAGCAAAGTAGTGTGAATGTAAGTACGCTATGGACACCTGGCAGCCACCATACGTTCTAGAACATACTTGAAAGGCAAGGGGTAAGGGAGGGGGCATTCAGGTGGTTAAATTCTAGATGGTGGACCATTTTGTTTTTGTGTTATATTCAATTGAATATAGGTCCAAAAGTATTTGCAAATCATTTAATTCTGTTTTTAGCAGAAAAACAACTTCGGAATTGGGGCTGTACCTTAAGAAAAATATCAAGAGAAGCATGCGTGAGTGCATGATCTTGGTAAAAGTGGTGGTTTTGCGTCTCGCTGTCGTATTGCCCTGTGGTTAACTTTTCTACCTTTTCTATCATGAGACAGAAACCTAAAAATATTTTTAAATTTTATTTTAACCACTGACTTGACCACAGAATACCATGAAATGGTGATTTACCCCAAATGCACTTTAGTTTTATGCCATCTGTCAAAGACCAATAACCATAAGATGTTTTATAAATTGAGTAAACATAAAAAGAGATGGAAGGACACTTGTTCTTAGATGCTCTTAATATACACAATTTGCTATGAATAACGGCTAACACAAATCAATAGCATTCTCTTTCCACATCACATTCTGTTCAGATTAAAATCCAGAGATACTTAGAAAGTATGTTGGAGTATTGTTTTATAGCATAATCTAGGGAGGTTATTTACATGTTCGAAAGCTGGCTTTTGAATGCACTTTGTCTGAAATACATTTTAATGGAAGCTATATGATTGACCTCGAATTAAATTTTCCTGGCTCTTGGTATATGTGAGAGCACCGTTACACTCGCAAAGGTAAGATGGCACTTCTCTTTTTAGCGCAATTATTAAATCAAACAAAATACAGACCTTTTAAAAATGTACAGCTATGTGATTATTTTATTGAATCACACACTATGGGTTTGATAGATTTCATTGTTAACACAGAGTAACCTTTTTTTTTTTATTGTCACCAACTGTAGTGTCACGACACTACTGATGTGCGAATGCAGATCGGGTTTTATCCATGTAGGAAAGGTGAAAAAAAAAAAAAAAAACCTTGTTCCATTGAAAAAAACCTTGTTTTTCCCCTGAATGATGATATGACCTACTAGGGCAGTTCTTCATTCAGCAGCACTGACCTACCATGGAAAAGTTTTTCAGAATAATGAAAGATAAACAAAACGCAACCTTCAACTCAACAACAGAAAGGCAGTGAGATCCTCTCAACATGGCACGTAGACAAAATGCCAATGTCAGTTACCCAAAATTCAACATATGACATCAGCTTCACATTCTCTGTGGAAATTAGTTATGTCCCACATTTGTTATATTTCCATCGAGTAAAATTATATTATGATAATCATTATTATTGTATTATCGCCTTGCTCTAATAGAACATACAGTGTAGCACAAGTAGTGAAATGACACTATGAAATTCATTCCTTATATCTATGATGAGAGCAAAGAGATACATTATCATGTACTGTTTCATGTTTGAGAGGTTCAGTGTTGTGAGGTAATGCATCCAACTTCAGTTAATGCAAGTTGTTTGATTCTTTTGGCCTGAGGGAAGAAGCTGCTCTTGAACCAGGATGTACTGTCTGGGGTTTAATAGGGCAGTAGTTGGGTGAAAGGAGTCCATCATTATATTAAGTTCTTGTCTTGGATCTAGATAAGTACATCAGTACTGATAATCTCAAAATACATTTCATGACTGTGTTAAGATGCATTGTATAGACAAAAGTTTGTGGACACCTGACCATAACACCTTTATGTCCTTTTTGAACATCCCTTTCCAGATTTTGAATGCTGCCCCTTGCTTTTATAGGCTTTTCACTAGATATTGGAACATGGCTATGGGGATTTGTGCTCATTTCCCAACAAGAGCATTAGTGAGGTCAGTCTGTGATGTTTGGTGAGGAGGTGTAGGTTGCAGTCAGCATTCCAGTTTATCCAAAAGGCATGCAGTGGGGTTGTGGTCAGGGCTGTGTGGAGACCGCTTGAGTTCTTCTACTCCAACCTTGGTAAACCATGTCTTCATTTAACTCAGTTTGTCCACAGGGGCATTGTCATGCTGGATCGGGGTGGGCATATTAGTTTTGTAATGCTACAGCATACAAAGACATTCTATACAATTGTGTACTTGCAACTTCATGGCAACAGTTTGGGGGAAGACCCACATATGGATGCAGTGGTCAGGTATTCACTTACTTTTGGCTATATAGTGTAACTCTCCTATTATTTGTAGAAATAATTGTCCCTCTGAGTCTTACCATGGCCTCAGTTCAGAACTTAAAGTAAAGCCGTGATCACGGCAGAAGAAACCAAGTCACCAGCTCACCACCAACATTCAAGGACTTATTTTTTTTTTCTGTCTTTTTTTCTTACGCTAGTCCTGTTATGGGTCGCCACAGCTGATCTTGTTGTCCGCATGTTCAATTTGGCAGAGCTTTTAATGCCGGATGCCCTTCCTGATGCATCCCACCCCATTTATTCGGGCTTGGGACCGGCACGCAGGGATACACTAGAGTGTGCACTCTAGTGTGTACCCCCTTGTGGCTGGGTCTTTTACAGCACCCAGTATGCCCTTTATTTCTGCATATGGCATGGGTTGTGCTGCCATGTTTCTACAATACTCCAGAACAGACAAACCTCTAGTACAGAGTTCCTTCTGTGTTTCGCATTTTTACAAGTGGCAACGTGAATTCAGAAGGAAAACAAAGAAGAAGAAATGAAAGGAATCAGTGTTTGCTGGTGCTGGCTAACAAGTTTG
This sequence comes from Synodontis membranacea, assembly GCA_025674565.1. Classification (NCBI taxonomy): domain Eukaryota; kingdom Metazoa; phylum Chordata; class Actinopteri; order Siluriformes; family Mochokidae; genus Synodontis; species Synodontis membranacea. The sequence goes on along the minus strand of JAOVYU010000063.1, from coordinate 3,078,002 downwards.
AGAACCTAAACTTTGTGAAAATGGAGGATCATTATTTAACACAGGAAACAGTAAGGAAGCTTTAAAGAAGCAGAAGCATGATGCAAAAACTTCCACTCTTTCCATTTCTTCTTGGGCAGTGGCAGCATGGTTAGCTCCCCTTCTGTGCCTGGCTCTTACCTCTCAACCACCTCTCCCTTTCTTTCTCCCTCTAACCTCAGGTGGTCTGTCCGTTATGTGACTCTTCAAATGGAGGGAATAAAAATCTGCATCCTATTAATTTTAGCAGTAAAATGCTACCACAATGCAGAACAAGTAACAATAATATTCAGAAGCAATAAAACACTACCACAACATGGAACACATTGTGCGTACATTGAAGTTAAGACCTATAGTTTTACTAAATAACTGGATACAGATTTATATTCTCAGTAATCTCAGTTTACTGGCTACTCAATGCGGTGATAAATGTTGACAATTTGGAAGTGATGATGACATTTTGTAAGTGTTTGGATTGTATGCTGCAGGCCCCTGATGGCCACCATATATTCTAATACACACATGGAAAGGGAGGGGTGAGGGAGAAGCATTCGGTTTGTTACGAATCTGCAACCTCATCACTAGATGGCAGTAGATCCTACATAGTAGACCTTTGAGCACAAAGTGTTTCAGTGGTCATGATAAATGGAATGAGTCATCCTCTTGAGGGATCAGGCTACACACATTAGGCTGCCTTGCAGTGCTGGATTGGTAATAGCTTGACAAAGGATATAGGAAAATGTGTCTTAAATTCTGCTTCCACGTGGTGCTCTATTACCTTAACTTCAACCACATCGTTTGCGATTACAATTTATTTCTGTATGTTCAAGGAAAGGCTTGGAAGAAATGAATGTTTCAAAGGTTTGAGGATGATTTTGGGTCACCTCATGTTCTGCTGTTCTTTTAAAGTAAATGAGTTGTCTAGTTGACCTAAACATAAACAGCAGACAGACGTGATGGGAGGAGGCAACTGAGGTAGGCAGAATTCAAAGTCCGGCTACAAAAACACATTCATTTTAATCAAAAAACTTCACGGCCAGGTGCATAAGCATGTCAGTGAAATACTGAATGGGGAAATGGGACCAGTTGCAAGTACAACACGTCTGAGTAAATATGTGACATAAGACAGTGAATAAACAATGTGTGTTTTTTTTTTTTTTTTAATTCAGATTATTGCAAGCGTCACCTTTGTAGAAACACTTTTAAAGGTCAGGTTCACAAACATGCATCTTTGTAGATTAAGATTTTTTCGATTTCACAATCAATAGTGTTACTATGATTTCAGTGGAGTTTGCACAGGTGAAAAGAAACCTGTATAACAAGCACAGCATGATGAGGGGCTAATGCAGCTGGCGTAGGTTGAAACGCTTGTTGAAATGGAATTTCCATGTGTAACATACACTATATTGCCAAAAGTATTCACTCACCCATCGAAATAATTAAATTCAGGTGTTCCAATCACTTCAATGGCCACAGGTGTATAACTTCAAGCACCTAGGCATGCAGACTGCGTCTACAAACATTTGTGAAAGAATGGGTTGCGCTCAGGAGCTCAATGAATTCCAGCATGGTACCGTGATAGGATGCCTACTAAGTATTCCACAGTCAACTGTCAGTGGTATTATAACAAAGTGGAAGAGATTGGGAATGACAGCAACTCAGCCATGAAGTGGTAGGCCACATAAAATGACAGAGCAGGGTCAGCGGATGCTGAGGAGCATAGTGCGCAGAGGTCGCCAACTTTCTGCAGAGTCAGTCGCTACAGACCTCCAAACTTCATATTAGCTTGAGAACGTGTGTAGAGAGCTTAATGGAATGGGTTTCCATGGCCGACCAGCTGCATTCAAACCATACATCACCAAGTGCAATGCAAAGCATCGGATGCAGTGGTGTAAAGCACACCACCACTGGACTCTAGAGCAGTGGAGATGCGTTCTCTGGAGTGATGAATCATGCTTCTTCATCTGGCAATCTGATGGACGAATCTGGGTTTGGCGGTTGCCAGGAGAACGGTACTTTTCTGACTGCATTGTGCCAAGTGTAAAGTTTGGTGGAGGGGGGATTATGGTGTGGGGTTGTTTCTCAGGAGCTGGGCTTGGCCCCTTAGTTCCAGTGAAAGGAACTCTGAATGCTTCAGCATACCCAGAGATTTTGGACAATTTCATGCTCCCAACTTTGTGGAAACAGTTTGGGGATGGCCCCTTCCTGTTCAAACATGAATGTGCACCATCAATATTATGCATGATATTATAAGGCAGTATCTTCACAGACAAATATCTGAACATAACCAAACTTGGTCAGCTTCATTGATATGCAGAATTGTAGATACATGCCAAATGTGGAGCATTTATTTTAAGCAGTTCTTGAGATATTGACATATTTCTGTTATAGCGCCCCCTATGGGCCGAATCACTCCGTCTTTTGCATGGTACCAAAACTTTAAGTTCCTATTTAAGTTTTCTGTGAAGATATTAGCTTCATAGTAATTGTTGGCTACGCCCTCCATATTGATTGACGCATAACATCGAAACGGTTACATTAAATGAGAATCTTCTTCAGTAGCTCTTTTCGGCCTCCTTCATCGATGATGGTTACCGAATTTCGTGAGATTCAGATAGACTGACTCGGATGAGGCAGTTTTTATTGGTTTTCAGATTTTCCAAAATGGCGGAAGATTTTATTGGCAGAAATGGGCCTAGCCATACCCAAAGGATTCAGGACACTCCATCGAATAAGATGAAAAAGGAATTTAAAATTTTTCTCACACGGTTCCGGAGAATCATCATCTGGCATTTTGGAAAAACATGAAAACCTGTGATAAGCCAATATCATGATAAGCCAATATCTTCACAGAGAAGCATCCGAACATAACCAAACTTTGTCATCTTCATTTATATGCAAACTTGTAGATAGCTGCCAAATGTGGAGCATTTATTTTAAGTGGTTCTTGAGTTATTGACATATTTCTGTTATAGCGCCCCCTATGGACCAAATCACACTATCTTTTGCAGGCTACCAAATCTTAATGTGCCCATGAAGCCTACCAAGTTTGGTTATGTTAGGATGTTTGTCTGTGAAGATATTGGCTTCAGAGTAATTGTTGGTCACGCCTTCTATATTAATTGTTACGTTACTTCAAAACGGATTGATCAATCATAAAGCTGCTAGGGATTTGGCTTTGACTACCTTCATCGACTGTGTCCACCAAATTTGGGCCAATTCGGATGAAAGGCCTCAGATGAGTAACCTTTTATGTGTTTTCAGGTTATTTTCAAAATGGTGGAAAAATTTGGTAGGCGGAAATGGGAGAGGCCATATGCATTTGATTCGGGAGCTTCCAGTGGATAAGCAGAAGAAAGAATTTTGATTGTATCTTGCGCATTTCCAGAGATATGACCCAAAACGCAAAGGACCTCGTAACAGCGCCACCTATTGGTCGACATGTGTCATTTCATGTCGCAGAGGTGTCGCAAGCACTTCTGATCAGAGCACTTAAGGGCTTCGCTGAAGTGTTTATGGTTCGGGCCGCAGCTGGACTTTTGCGTAGGGAAGAATAATAATGAATAAACAACAATCAGCACAAAAACAATAGGAGTCCTATGCACTCTGTGCTCGGACCCCTAATAAAAATCTATTTTGTTAAGGCTGGAAGATGTATATCGATAAATTATTATCAGCCAACTGTATATTGTGAGTATCGCACTTTAGCTGAAATGTCATATTTCCTCCAGAAAGGAACAATTAGCTGCAATGTTTTTACCCCATGAATTTTACCCCAAACCTGGAGTAAGCAGCAGAAATAACCTTTAGAAAACAAGGCCAAAACACCAGAACAAAAGCAAAGTTAATACCGATCAAGTTCCAGAGCAAAGATAAAAAATAAAAATAAGCGCCCTGGCTCCCTGGCATCTGTTATGTTAGGATGTTCACAGATGAACATCCTAACATAACCAAACTTTGTATCCTTCATGGGGACAAAAAGTTTTGGCACCCTGCAAAAGATTGAGTGATTTGGCCCATAGGGGGCGCTATAACA
>JAOVYU010000063.1:2970147-2981946 GCA_025674565.1 Synodontis membranacea | reverse complement strand
ATATATATACACACACACACACACACACATTTATGTCATTTGGCAGACGCCCTTATTCAGAGCGACTTACATATATCACATTTTATTCAACTGAGCAGTTGAGGGCCTTGCTCAAGGGCCCAGCAGTGGCAGCATGATGGTACTGGGATGGTACTGGGATTCAAACTCATGACCTTCTGGTCAATAGTCCAGTGTCTTAACCACTGAGCTACCACTACTATATAATTTATTTATTTTCTTTAAATTGGGATTACCAAGCTGTTTATATGACTAGGGCTCTCAGACCTATTTCGTTCATGTTGATTTCATGGGATGGTGATAAGAGTTGATTTTGTGTAGTGCCAGCTGCTCTCGCCTTCCACGGCAATGGCCTGCATCACATCCACCAGTGTGCGCTGTTTTCATGCCATTGACCCTGCTCACAGATGTGACTATAGTTTGAGGTTGCGGCATGGTAGGACCAAGAGTGGTTTAGAGTTTGTATATGTGCATATGAAGGAAAATGAATGGCACACTCCTGCAGGAATGGAGAATTCCCAGCGGCTCCACACAGAGTAATTAGGCTGGCCTCCTGAATGTCAGCCGTGGCTTGTTTATTCTCATTATTTTATCATTTTAAAAAGCCTCTAGGTGATGAGACATGCAGTATAATTACTGTTATTAGCATACTAATTGGGCATCAAAATAGGCCAAGTTACAAGGTAGCCAACTGCAACATTTTTACATTAATCAAAAGCCAGGTCATGGCTAAGGCCATTGTTTTGCTGGGATGCTACCTGGAAGTAATTCCCTTTTTTTTTTTTTTTTTTTTATTTAACTTTTTTACTTGGTATAAGGGTTGTAGTATGACATTTATTGGTACACTTACAGGACAGTGGTGTGTCACTTCAACACACAAGCAGAAGAATTACAAAATACAGACACCGAGCTCATGAAATATATAGCTCATGGGAGCTATATAAATTTGAAAATGGTAGGTTGACAGCATTTAATTTCACACAAACTAAGAAAATATACTAGTACTCCCCCATCAAAATCCTTAATAATCCTTTTTCAGATTATTGAAATCATTATTATTTTTTGTGAATTTGCAAGCACAAGACCATGCTGGAAATTCAGTATGGATATTCTTCCAAAAATGAACTAAGAGTCAAAAAGGCTTGTCTTGTTGTTTTATAAAGATTTCAATATTCAGTCTCCTCACTATGAAGTGGGATAGCTCCAGATTGTCTTGGCCAGACTGCAGTCTCTGCTGTTTAAAATGCACAAAGGGATTTCTCATGGGATTTAGAGGAGTCATGATCCAAATGGCATGGGGTTGCCGATAGGAAACTGATAGGGCTAGCTTTGTCTCATCTGGAGAGTGGCCACAAACCTCTATTTTATGAAAACACATTTTCGTTCTACCCACCGCACAATTTGCATGTGAAAGCACAGGACAGAGATAGACCAAGTGGTCTCAATGGGGCTAACTTAACACAGTGTCAACATTGAGATGGAGCGCAAAACAAAAGGGGGATTTCAATCCCCCTCCCTCCTTTAGCCTGTCTCATTGTCTGGTCTCTGTCAGGCCTGCATCTGAGCTCTCCTTTCGCTCTTCCCAATTGGGTTCAATCTCGTGAATAAAAATGAGCTTTCAAATCAATGTTCAATAGAAAGATTGGCAGGCATGATAGCTTATAGAAAGCAAGACAGTATTTTATATTTTACACTTCTTTAATTGAGTACAGGTATAAAATTCATAATAAAATCATTTTGCCATTTGATCTTTCAGTCATACTTGATTATGAACAAAGATCTGAAATTACAAAAAATTACCAAAACACGGGGGTTATTTCTCTAATCACAGTGCAGAGACAGACTTTGTGTTATCTTTGCTATTTAAAATGGCTCATATTCATATGACATATTTTGACATGGCTCAGATATATATTTTTTTAAATGTTGCTTTGTGGCAGCACATACACCTTATTTACTCACTTAGCTTTTTCAGATCTCCAGCAGGCATGTGGTGGTATAATGTAGCCATTCATTTTCATTCACCTTTACAGCATTTAACATGTGCTGTAATGTCATCAGGCTAAAACTCTGTTAGAGAGAGAGGTTAGTACAATAAGAAAACACCCAAATCAAAAGAGTTTTGTGAACTTTAAATTTGGGAGCATTCTGATGGATTGTCATTGTACACTGCTTAAAATCCAGGGCCAGTCCAAGTGAAGAAATATAGGTTTGTGTTTATTAGTGGCAGAGGCTGTCTTTCATGTACCAAAGCACCCAAGCAGGATGAGGTGTGTGTGTGTGTGTGTGTGTGTGTGTGTGTGTGTGTGTGTGTGCATGGATGTGAGTAGAGTGAAACAGTTTAATCAAACCAAGGTTTCTCATGGGCCCTAGAGTATCTAATTCTTGCATTTCCTACATGGTGACTTCGTTATAAAGACCTGTTTCTATTTCACAATGTACCGCAACTTTTGGCTATAAGAAACTAGAAGTGTGCATTTCATATTAGTCAACACCTGGATATTAAATGTATCAATTGTGTGGTTTTAATACCTGCTCACTATTGGTACATTGGAAAACAATATTGTGGGCTATTAAAACAATACTGTGGTGTTTTATTTCCCAACATGTACAAATCTAGTATCTAAACATGTAAAATCTAGCTTCTAGCGGTACAAATAATTTTATGGCAGAAAATGGGATGCCAAATGTAAAAAGTTAAATACTCTTTTTTTTTTTTTTTTCGGCTTGAGTAAATATTAAATGCAAATATTTAAATAGAAATGGTAAATGATAAGTATAAACGTAAATATTTAATTTAAATATTTAAATATTTATCTGGGACGGTAGTCCCAGATAAGTTCAGGCCCAGAATCCAGGACCGTTCCTCCGTACCATATCCTTTCAAGTTGCCCAGATATTACGTGCCGCGTCCGCGGAGTCGAGAGTCCAGGATCCGACAAACGGTGTAGACAGGGCTACCATCGATGATGCGTGGGGCTGGTGGTTCCAGGGCGGGTGGGAGGAGAGGAGAGGTGACGAAAGGCTTGAGGAGAGAGACATGGAATACGGGATGAATCCGGAGAGAGGGTGGAAGTTGGAGCCTGTAGGTGACAGGATTGATACGATGTGTGATGTGGTAAGGCCCTATGTATCGTGAGGTGAGCTTCTTAGAGGCGGTGCATAGGTGGAGGTTCTGCGTGGAGAGCCAAACCTTACCTTCACCTACGTGGAACATGTGTCCCGGGGGTGCCGGCGACGGTGTTGTTCCATGTAACGGCGGTTAGCACGCTGGATGGCATTGCGAGCTTGGTCCTAAAGTCGCCGGCACCGGCAGACCAACTGTTGGGCTGCGAAGTTGTCAACCTCTGGTTTTTGATGTTGAAAGAGGGAAGGATAGGACCCGTGGCATACCTCGAAGGGGCTGAGCTCGGTAGCAGAGGAGACGTGCAGGTTATGGGAGACCTTGGCCCATGGAAGATATTTGGCCCAGGATTGCTGCCGGTTCATCGCTGACGATGTCCTGGGGAACAATGGACAACATGCTTGATGAGAAGATTAGCCGTGGTAAAGGCGGATGGAAGTCCAGCCAGGGCAATGAGGTGAACCGCCTTGGAGAACCAGTCAACAATGGTACGTACAGTGTCTTTTCCATCTGAGGGAGGCGATATCGAAATCAAAGGCGATATGTGACCAGGGCCGATGAGGTACAGGAAGAGGCTGGAGAGTCCCGGCTGCCGGAAGATTAGAGCTTTTGGCACAGACGCACACCAGGCAAGCCTGGATGAAGGTCTAAATATCCTTAGCCAGTGACAGCCACCATAGAGTTCGTTGGAGCGAGGCCAAAGTTCTGCGGTAGCCGGGGTCCCCAGGTGAGAGTGTCCGGGCAAAGAGCTACGGGGACGTATAAACATGCCAGTGGAGTCTGAGCGGGAGGTGGTTTGGTGTTGTGGGCTTGCCAGATGCGGGTCTCCAGATCCCATTGGATAGGCGCTAACACGCGCTGAGGAGAAATAATCGGTGCTCGGTTGGATTCCAGGGATTCCCGTTCATGTTGGTGGGACAGGGCATCCGCCTTGGTGTTTTTAGAGCCTGGGTGATAAGAGAGGTGAAAATTGAACAATTCGAAGAAGAGAGCCCATCTGGCCTGCCACTGATTCAGCTGCTTGGCTTCCTGATTAGAGAGTAAGTTTTGATGGTCCGTCCAGATGGTGAATGGCTCACTGCCCCCCTGAAGCCAGTGACACCATTCCTCCAGAGCCCATTTGATGGCCAACAGTTCGCGGTCCCCCACCCCGTACCGCTGCTGAGTGGAATTTAATTTTTTGGAGAAGAAGCTGCACGGGTGCAGCTTCTGGTTTGGACCGCGTTGCGAGAGGACCGCCCCAGCACCCATATCGGAGGTGTCCACTTCCACGACAAAGTGCCTAGTGGCATGGGGATGATGGAGGATGGGGGGCGAGGTGAAGGCGGCACATAACTTCTGGAAGGCCTCGGTGGCTGCGGGCAGTACGTGGAAAGAGGTGTGAGAAGGTTTGGCGAGGGCCGTCAGAGGTGCAGCAACTGCACTGAAACCCTGGATAAACTGGCGGTAAAAATTTGCAAAACCCAGAAACCGTTGGAGCTGTTTGAGGGTACTGGGTACGGACCAGTTCCTCACAGCCGCCAACTTCTGAGGTTCCATGGCCACACCCTGGGGCGAGATGACAAAGCCCAGGAACGTGGTGGAGCACTGGTGGAAGGCACATTTTTCCAACTTGCAGTACAGTTGGTGGATGCGCAACCTCTGAAGTATGGCCCAAATGTGACGGACATGCTCAAACATGACGGACATGCTTAAGGAGGGGGGCCTCTCCCCCCAACACACACACACACACACGGCAGTTCTTTTAGATGTACTGAATCACTAGAATCGATTCATTCAAAAGATTCGTTCACTGAATCACCGAACCATTCAGTGCTTGGCAGGCAAGAGGCGGTGAGCATTCCCGTAGCGGACGGGTTGTTACCGTCTAGGCTTTGAAGTCTGTTGTGACGGATAATATTTATGTGTAGGCTAATATCTACTTGCATACCAATAAAGTTTTTGAACACCATGCACATTGAGTTTGTAATCCCTCAATCTTTTACAACAGTTTTATTTTTTGAATGTGGTTAGAAAAGATTGGCCAACGGAGCTTTTGTATTCATTTCACTTTATTTTTTTCTGCTTGCACTTGGACATGGAGTGCAGTAAGCTTTTCCCTAAAATAGTGGTTTTGTATTTCACAAAGTTAGTTTATACTTTTGCACTTTAAGTATGTTTTGGAGCTTGTACTTTTTACTTTGAGTCAACACTTCAACTTTTACTAGAGTATTTTTAAACAAAAGTATCTATACTTTTACTTGAGTAAAGAATGTGTGTACTTTTGACACCTCTGATACACAATATAAATGATAAAGATGTCTGTTGCTGACTACCATTTTACATACAGAGAGTGAGCTCTCTTAAGAAATACAATTTATAACTTAGTTGTTTAAAGAAACTTTAGAATTTCTGTCCTTTACTGGTTTTAAACTCATATGACACAATGCACCACTCCGTACTCAATAAATATTGTTAAAGAAACAACAATCTCATTTTAATGCTCAGCAAGCAAATACATTAAACCATACAGCAGTCTTGATAACAATGAATGATTTGTTTTTCCACCTTTACTCCTTAGTGTTGTAGTTGTCTAGAATACAATCAGACACATTTTACTGTCTACAGAGTTGCCTTAATGCACATTAATCCCATAGCTGTAGGTCAGGTGGAGAATAGGACAGTGAGTGGTTCCACTGCTAGAAATAGATAATGGTAGTGAAGAACGAGTAATACGTTGTGGAAATTAATGCTTAGTCCACATGCTGCTTTCGGCACTGGTCATGTGTCCTGCAGCATAAACTCGAGAGTGATCGGTAGGAGATGGTAGTCAGCAGGTAGATCCAGGGTCATGGACTCAAGGGAACACTGGAGGCCTCTATTAGCACAGGCATATAACAGAGAGTAAGTGTGCAAAAGAGAATGAGGAAGAAACCTTCCTAATGTATGCAGACTCATGCGCGAGGCACATGGCAGGAGAAGCAGGAGAAGTTTTCAGTTTCAATTGTCACAACATATCTTACTAATCTGCTTTTTAGTTTGTTGGAGAAGTAACATTTTCTTCAGTCACATTTGTGTTTTTCACTGCTTGGTTGGATTTTAACATTTTAGGGCCAGATTTACTAAGCAGGGTAAATTAGCGAGACCGCAATAAAAAAGCACAGATGAGAGTGGCCTGTTCTGCGGGTGATCTACTAACAATGTGCAAATTTATGAACGCAGTTGGAGCTGGGTAATTTCAGTAATGACCAAAACAATCTACCAAGAGCAGTGCAAATTAGAGTAAGGTTGCAAACAGGTGTGGGTAATCTAACAACACAGGTTCAGTTTGCCACTTGGTGGTTCCAGATCATCTTTTTTTCTCCAGCAAATTAAGAATAACGTGTCTTGGGAATCAAAATGTTCTGATAACATTGTCTTCTTGCTTTCCAAATAAACTAACATGAGAGGAGAAAACTCCCTCCTTTATATGATGAGCTCTGGCGCCTCCTAATAGCAGCAACAATTGCAGCCTTGATAAGTGCATTAGTCATTATTTTTTTCTATGTTAAATAATGGCACAATTGCCAGTAAATTCACTACTGCAAACCTTAATTAATCAGGTTGCATGATTAATTCAAATACCTAATTCAATCCACTCTCATACATTTTACAGTCTAAAAAGGAAATTCCTATAAATACATATGCAATAAGACCAGCCACAAAAATAACTGTGTCCACACATTTCCATTATTAACTTTATGCTAACACAAACCCTTAGTAAATCTGGCCCTTCTTGTATTATTTAAAACTGTTACAGACGAAAATAGATTTTTCACTACGAAGTATGTGGCTTGCATTTTCTCTGATAGGCTACATTTCCCAATCTTCTTTATTTTGTAAGGATAACAGGCAGACACAATGTCAACCCTTATGGAAAGTAAATAAGGCACAGAACTTAAATGACAGAATGGAGAGACATGTGCAATGGAAAAGCTTAAAGTTATATTTAATAGATATAAGACAAAAACAAAAAAGTGAACAAATTATTTGTCAAAAGAGAGAGAGAGAGAGAGAGAGAGAGAGAGAGAAAGAGAGAGAGAGAGAGAGAGCAGGGAGTGTGGGTCATAAAAATAAAAATAACAGAGCGCCATGGCAAGCAAAAATTAAATGGGTTACAATTGTAGGTATTTTTTTTACAAAGTACCCACAACAAAAGAATTTCAGAAAGCATGCTGACAAGGGGTTAACAGACAATTTATGTTGTAATAGCAACTACTCAGCTCACTCTCATACACTTGTTGAGATTAACTGAATAAAATCTTCTATTCAATATATATTCAACTCTCTTATGTCAGTGCCAGAATGGGCATAAAAACTCCCCAGATTCCATCACGGCCTACAAACATGGCTTCCACAAACTACAACACCCAGACCACACAATACATGTCATACTCAAGTGCACCTTAATACTGATTACACATGTTCATGGGCACACACACACACACACACTAGATGTAAAGTACTGTCCAATGTTTATTTGCCTGATATAAAAAGCTTGCGTTCATTGTACATATTTCTCTGGTCTATGATCTCATTTTTGTCTTGTGGTTTTTGCCTGACATAATCTTGTGGTTTTTGCCTGACCAAATGCCTGTTTTTTGACCATATTTCTGCATTATGTTTTGCATTTGTCTGCCTGTTTTCTAAATTAAGCCAACACCTGCAACTGCATCTGTATCTGCTGCCTGACACATCCTATACATTTCTCCCTAGTCTCTATCAGTATCAGTTACTAACAAATATTTAAAAATCCATTTCATATTGACTGCAGACATGAATTTAAATATGCTCAACTAGCAGGTGTTGTTGAAGGCACATTTTATTGTAAAACTAGTTTTGGGGTTATTGTTCTAATAGCATATTAGAATTATTTCTAACTGAAAAAAATCAGCTAATCACTTTGCCTGTGTGCAGTAGCTGGTTGGAGTGGCTTGCATTTCATTGGTCCTATGCAATGCAAATGCAATGTAAAAGTTTTTAGTATGGATTATATTCTTGCCAAAATGCTAAAGCCACATTTCCCTTTGCTGTACATTTATAAACAATTGCTCATACTGTCAGGAATGATACACAGTAGAGGATGCAGGTGTGGTATTCACTACCTTTATAGAAAAGTATTGGCAACAGTACAGAAGCACAGAGGCAGAGGCACAGAGGCAATACAGAAACAGGTTAGTGAGGTAAATCGATTGGACAGACAGTCTTGAGCAGGTAGGCAGAATCACAAACAAGTAACAGGCAGAGATCAGGCAATCAGAAAAACAGATTAGGGTATGTACATTGACATGACAGAATTTCAGCAAATGAGTAAACAGTCCAAGGTCATACACAGATAATCAGGATCAATACAAATGGCTTGCCCCTATTCAATTCATTTCAATAAAATTTTATTTGTATAGCACTTTTAACAATGGACATTGTCTTAAAGCAGCTTTACAGAAATATATAAATTCTGCTTATGAATTTTATTTATGAATATATAAATTAATCTATAAATAGATATATCACATAATGAGCAAGATTGTGGTGATGGTGGCAAGGAAAATCTCCCCGAGATGACAAGAGGAAGAAACCTTGAAAGGGACCAGACTCAAAATGGAACTCATCCTCAGTTAGGTGACACTGGATAGTGCAATTACAAGTAAGATGCTAATGTAATTGTGTGCATGGTCAAAAAGTATGTTGTGTAGAACATAATTTAATATAGATTAAACATAAAATTTTCAACTGATTGACTGATGGAGGTTTGAGTGTAAGAAATGTTAATGTCAGCAGCAGTCCAACATCATCTTCACTGTCTAGGTGAATATTGAGACTGTTCATCCTTGACAGGAGTGAGTGTATGTCATGTGATGATAACTCAAACCAGAAGAAGAACATCAGGATGGATCAGACAGGTCCAGAAGGCAGAGGGGGTCAGAATAACTGGTATCTCAGGTAGCATTTGCACCTTGACAGAGAGACAGGGGCAGAGAGAGAGAGAGAGGGAGAAACAGGTTGTTAGGTAAACTCATTGTCATGCAATGGTTAAGAGCAGTGTATATCATGTGCTGAATGAAAGCAGGACTCCGGCAAGACTAATTATGACAGCATAATTAGAGTAAAAGGGAGAGCCAGAAGCTAACACAGATATGAGGGAGCCCTGGGATATAAAGTGACCAGCCACTTTCCAGTTAACCAAAACACTCTATACCTGAGATCCCTCCAGATCTGCTCCTTTACACTAGTGATACTAAGAGCTAAAGTATTGCTTTGCAAACGGCACGTTCAAATGAGAGTCCTTTTAAAGAAACCGTGGGTGTGTGTGTTGCACCTGCATCCAATTAAAAGTCCAGAGAGCCATGTTGGGTGGAGGGTCATGGAAAAAGGAGTTTGTTTCCTGTTGTAGTACAGAGCTATCAGATTCAGTCACTTCTGCTGGAGTGGACATGTCAGAACCCCCTCCTCCCAAGGAGCTCACTCCGGAAGCAGACATTTTCCGTTTTCTGTTCCGTCACCTGGGAGAGTCCTACGGATAATTGTTGAGCTTGATTCTTCATTTCCAGCAGGAAACCATTCTGTCAGGAATGATAAACAGGAGAGGATGCAGGTGTATTCAGTATTTTTATATAAAAGTATTGTCAATGGTACAGATGCACAGAGGTAACAGGCAAAAAACAGAAACAGGCAGAGGTTAATCAACTGGGCATACAGTCTTGAGCAGATAGGCAGAATCACAAACAAGTAACAGGCAGAGTTCAGGCAATCAAGAAAACAGCATAGAGTAGGCACAGACAGAATTTCAGCAAATGAGTAAACAGTCCAAGGACATACACAGAATTTCAGAATGAATACAAATGGCTTGCCACTAGTGACACAAATAGCTCAACTACTGTTTCGCAAAGTGCAGGTTCAAATGAGACCTGCATCCAATTAGAACTCTGGAGTAACAGCCATATTGTCTGAGGGTGGTGGTCATGGGAAATGGAGTTTGTTTCTAGTTGTAGTACAGTGTAATCAGATTCAGCCGCTTCTGCTGGCATGGACAGGACACATACAGGTGCACAAGTCTTTCTTGAGTTTTAAACCAGCTGAAGTAATTGCAGGAAGCATGACAAAGAAGGTACTGACTTTTACTGTCATAGGTACAGCCCCTAACAATTAAATAGCCCCTTAAAAATTGTTTCATAGGTAATTTGTAGGCTGGTATGTACAGTGTTAAAAAGAAAGTCCCATAGAGGTGTTATTTATTGACTGGGTAATGTAAACATAGTGAATTGCTGCAGTAATATAGGATTGACCTTTATGGCCTCCAAGGTCATTGTAGGTTATTATTATTTATGTGTTTACTAACTGCATGTGTTTTTTTTTTTTAGGGATTCCTGCTGGATACTGCTTGGATAAGCCAACTGTTTTTTTTTGTTTGTTTTTTTTTCTTATTTGTTCTAGGGCCTTGTCATGTCAGTGTGGTGCTGGACTGGACCTGCTCACCAGTATGCTGAGTACCATGTTGCGGTGGAGCATCCATCCACTCTGCACCCCAGTGACTTAGGGTACGCTCTAGACTGGTTCTATCAGACCTTCAGGGAGGAAGCAGCCCTAAACATTTTTTGGGGGGTGCTATGTGCACAAAAGAGCAGTCCAGGCAGGCCGATGGTGAGACCTGTGGTGACGAGGATGCTCCCGACAGCGCTTCTGATATCCCTGGGCAGTCTGAAGAGGAGGCCTGTAACCCAATCATTCCCTGAGCCTGTTCTTGTCCCTGTCTTGGTCCCTGAGCCCGTTCCTGTCCCTGTCTCATTCTCTGAGCCCATTCTTGTCCCTGTCTTGGTCCCTGAGCCCATTCCTGTCCCTGTCTCGGCCCTAGAACCCATTCCCGGCCCAGCCACAGCCCCTGAGCCTGTTCCAGTCCCTGTCTCTGTCCTGGACACAGAGCCCGTCCCTGACTCGGCCCCTATCACGGCCACCGAGCCCATCCAGGTCCCCAAGCTGATAGCAGAACCTGCCCCAGATCTAGTCTCCCCTGCCAAGCCACAGGCCCGGATCCACTGGAATCAGTCACTGAAGGGCGCTCCGGTGAGAGCGCTCTTGGAGGGGGGGTTCATGTGTGATCTGTTTTTCTATGCAGCACGTTTGCGGGCTTATTTAAATTCCATGCTCATATTTCAGAATATTTACCTTCCGTTGTTTTTCTACATGTGTTTCAGTTTCTGTTTTTTAACTGTCCTAATACTTGTAATTTTTCTGTACTGTTTTGACTCCTTTTAACTCGTTTTATACTAATAAATATTACGGAGCCCCGCAGGTGACATGGAGAAAAAAAAAAAAATTTCTTTTGCGAGATCTCGCAAAACTTTTGCGAGATCATGCAAAACCTTTGCGAGATCATGCAAAACCTTTGCGAGATCATGCAAAACCTTTGCGAGATCACGCAAAACCTTGCATTCCTACCCTTCCACTCACATCTAAAGGTAGATGGGGGTGGAAAGACATACTGTAGATGTTTTGTGGTAATGTTATAATTTAGTGCTGTTTAAGTTGATACATTTGTTGATATTTTTAATGTTTTTAACAGGATGAATTGGATGATACTGTACAGGTGTGGAACGCACACATCATTAGGCCATCAAAAACCTGAATGTTCCCAGGGGTCGGCC
>JAOVYU010000063.1:2924328-2950891 GCA_025674565.1 Synodontis membranacea | reverse complement strand
CGCTGAGGTTTTTGCCCGACACGATGAGCACGATCGATCTCAGGAGGTCTCTCAAAGGCGTCTTCTCCAAAGAGTTCGGTGAGCATAGAGGATACGAAAGTCACCGGATTATGGCCCTCCGAGCCCTCTGGTATCCCAACGATCCGAACATTTTGCCTTCGCGACCTGTTTTCCAAGTCATCCATTTTAAGTTTGAGATCCCTGTTCTCTGTTTGCAATGCATTGCACAGTTTTTCCACTGTAATCAGGCGGGTATCACAGTCGGTGAGCGCAGTTTCAACATCACCGATTTTTTGGGCCTGTACAGACAGGGTCGTCTGTAGCGTGGAGACTGCAGATCGAAGTTCAGACAAGAGCTCAGACCGCAGTGAGGAGATTTCAGCACGTATAGTGGATGCAATTAATTCCTTTAAGGAAGCAGGCATTAGCTCATCTTCTGTTTGAGCAGGAGCGTTAGCTGTAGCACTAGCTGTAGCACTAGCTGTAGCACTAGCTGCCTGTTCGCTCCCCTTATCAGTCAGCATGTCTACTATATTTCGCCCTGACTTCGCTGGTTTTGGCATTTTTCTTTGAAGTCATACACTTAGATTGACCGTTAGATGAATGGATATAACAAAAATAAAGCTACTGAGAAAGAAACAAATAAATGTTCACGGAGCGACCTCCAACCACGTCTACTCCGCACGAGGCATACCGGAAGTCGGAGTGTAATTTTCAATTTGAAACATCATGTCTTCCTACATGTGTGTGCACACTTGTATGTAACCTTTTGTACCTTAATTCTCACCAGTCACTTTTTCCCACTTTTTCTTCTTTTTTTTTCGTTTTAAAATTGTATCCTCTGGTCCATCCCCTAAACCTTTTGCTGCGGGAATTTTTTGTTTTATAAGATTTTATTCAAAATGTTAAATTTATCATTTATTGATTGGACTTTGAAACAATAACAATGTAAACAATGTGGTATTTGTGAATGCTCAGTCCTGTGAGAACACATTGAGATTGGGCCTATTGTAAGAAGTTGTGGCAGACTTGACATCTTTTACCCCATGAGCAGGGGGCTCATATCTGTAACAAGGCTCCAGCTCACTCATTCTGATTCTCATTATGGATTATAGTGTGCCATCAAGTTACAGTATGTTTTGTGAATCAGCCTTGTTTAATCCAACCACAGAGAAAGTGTGTTCAGGGTCTGTGTTAAAGTGACCTTATAACCTTGTGTTCATCACTTTAATGCACTGCTCTTTAAAGCAGGCAAGCGAGCTAATATTAACCCTGCTTAAAAGTCATGCTTTGCTATCCAAGTAAATAAATAAAATAGCTTTAACAGATTGAAACATAGTTGAATGTCTGTACTCTGTCTGTACTGTACTGCACATCGTTATTCTGATTAGGTTATTTGTTTACCTTATTGTTCTTTTTTTTCAACAGCACATCTCAGTTCAATCACCTCAGTAAAACCAGCTCTGAATTTCTCTCAACTTTCTGCTGTGCAACTGCAACTGCTGTAATGGATACAAAGGTTTTCAGCACATCAACAATCAGAGAAAACTCCGATGTTAACAATGTAACATACTTGGCACATTACCTGAGTCAATGCAGTCAGTCTAATAAGAGCCCATCTTCTGTTGAAGCTTGTTTTCTGTCCTTTAGAAATTATATTCTCTGGTCTAGTCTAGTTATCAACAACATATGTGAGTGAAAGGGTAAAACATTTATGATGGGAATAGATTTGACATGAGATTTCTTGCGTGAGCGTGAGAATGTGAGATTGATGCTGAAAGCCTGGGTCTCATGCCAGATGCGTGAGAGTTAGCAACGTTATTTGGATATAGCACTTATCACTTTGAGGACAGCCAGCATCATTTAACAATTAAAATGGTCCAATCAGCAGTGATTTTGTCTGCACTTTTTGATAAAATATAAAATACTATATACTATAAAATATAATATTTTTGATTGTCATAATCATACTTACTAGAATATTTGTCTTTTTGTTTTCAGATAAACTAGCACAAAATTACTCCAAGCTGCTAATTCTAATCTGTGTTTGTATGTGTGTGTGACTGTGATGTCCACAGTGGGAGAGGGTGTAACACGTCTTGAAGAGAGTTTGCGGGTGATGGGCATGAGCTAACACACAAACAACACTGACAAAATCACTGAGCTCAGAGACCATTTTAATTGTCATGTGATAAGCGGTGTGCCAGTGTGCCAGCTGTTCTCGAAGGGAACATTACATTAATTAATTACCTTTCTAATTACATTCTCAAAGATGGAAATAAATTTGACATGTATTTAATTAGTCATTTTAGACATTTTAATTTTATATTTTTACTTTTTCCATATGTTGTTCATAGTAGCCATAACTAACTTACTTTGTTATTTGTAAAACATGATTATTTGATAAATGATTTAGTTGGTTTATTTTGATAATGCATATGTCAAGTAACATAATTTGTTTGATGTTAATAACTGACTACAACAGATAAAAGTAAGTTGCCACATACACATGGCAGAGACAGGATGCATGTGTATGTTTTTCATTTACAGTGTACAGAACTCAAAACAAACTCTAATAAAAGGCACATAAACCAAAAATGTAAACATATAACAAAAACATGAGAATAAAAAAACAAAACAAAACTGTAACCTGTCTTGGTAAAATATTACAATAGCTCAACATAGAAAACAAATGAGGCAAGGGTGTGCAACACCAATAGTTCCTTTAATGTCCATGCTCATAACATTAGAAGAATAACCCACACTACATAGCGCACAAGTCCCTATATATTGTCCATAATCAGTCCAGATGAAAAACATCTGCTAAAAAGACACTACTCTGGAGTACCATACAAAGCCCCTCCTCCGGCGGTCCCGGGCCCTTGGGATTGAGCAAGGGAGCAGACATAGGAATGGAGGCAGGCTTGGGCAGGAATGGGGACTTTGGTGTGGCCTCTGAAATGAGTTCTGGCATGGACATTTCCTCAAGCATTAGTTTAAACTAATTGTAATAAATTATACTAAACACAAACATATACATAGGCATGGTTTCAGACCTAGAAAAATTATTAGGCATAAATTCAGGCATGGATATATTCCCTGGCAAAAATTCAGACATGGATATGAACATGAACAACAGCTTAGGCATAGACATGGTCTTAGACATATACACGGGCACAGTGTTCTCTGGCATGAACTTAGACACAGACATATCCTCAAACCTAGACATGAACATATTCTCTGGCATGGGCTCAAACATGGTCATATTCGCAAACAAAGCTATGGACACAGACCTGGACATTTTATCTGGCATGTACTATGAATTCAGGCATAAGCATGGACTCAGATGAAAGCATCAATATGAGTTCGCTTATAGACACTGAGATTAGAAAAGGTATGCTTACAGTGACTGTGACAGGCTGTGGACATGGAACAGGACTGGGCTGTGGAACTGGAACAAGCCTGGGCTGTGAAACTGGACCACACTGTCAGACTGGAACTGGCTGTGATGCTGGACCTGGAATTGGAAGAGGTCTGGATTTTGGAAATGGAACAGGCTTGGGGGCCTGAACTGGAACAGACCTGGGGAGTGAAGCAGGAACAGGTTGTGAAACTGGAACAGGAACCGACTTGTACTCTGTGACTGGAACAGGAGCTGGCTCTGTGCTAGTCATGGACTCATACATGGACTTGGACTCAAGTATCAACATGGACTTAGACATATGCATTAACATGGATTTGAACTCCTACAAGGACCTGGACTTGGACTCAGGCATCGACGTGGGGATGACATCATCTACACAGTTTGGGGCAGTAGAAAACTCAATTTCAGAATGGTGCTCAAGAGAAAAGGCCTCCCTTACTGCCTCTGGAGGGAACTCTGGAACACTGGTTGTTCTGTCAGCCACTTGAAGGAACTCTGGAGCTCTTGCCATCCTGTCGGCCACTTAAGGGAACACTAGAGCAGTTGCCTTCTTGTCGGCTATTTGAGGGGCTCTGGAGCTGTATCGAGCAATTGCAATCTGGCAATATCGGGCAATCTGGAGCAATTGGCCACTGGCATACTGGCTCTACTCACCCATGTGTCATCAAATGGCTCTACCATGCTCAGGCAAAAGAAACTGCATTGCAGTAAAAACACATTTGGAAACACATTCTCAAGATGGCGCGGCCACGTCCAGAAGCCTTCCTGACCACTCTGCTTAGAACACACTCTACACCAGAGACTACATTGCCATGCACAGCTCCAACTCCATCTTCAAGTTTGCTGATGACACAGTGGTGCTGGGTCTCATTACCAACAATGATGATGAGACAGCCTACAAGGAGGAAGTGGACATCCTGACATTGTGGTGCCAGAAGAACTGCCTCCAACTTAAGCAAGACAAAGGAGCTGGTGGTGTACTCCTCCCTCTACATCAATGGAACTGCTGCATCAGTGAGGACCTGACATGGACAGAGCACATCCAAGCCCAGTCAAGCAAGGCTAGGCAGCGTCTTTACCACCAGAGACAGCTGAGGAAGTTTCTGGTTTCTCCAACGATTCTGAGAACTTTTTACTCCAGTGCTGTGGAAAATGTCCTCACCCAGAATATCACATCCTGGTATGGTAACAGCTGTGCACAGAACATAAAGGGTCTACATAGAGTGATTCAGGCAGCAGAACACTGTACCAGATCTTCTCTACTGTCTCTGCAGGACATTTTCACCAGAAGAGCCAGAGCAGAGCAATCAGGATTATCAGAGACTCTTTTCATGCCAGTAACTGTCTGTTTGAGCTGCTGAAATCAGGCAGATGTTTTAGGAGTGTAATGGCAAAAGCAGAAAGATTCAAGAGGAGCTTTTATCCTCACACCATAAGATAACTCAATAAGGACATGCCACCACTAGATTCTCTTCCACCACTAGACCTCTTGTAAACACTTCTACATGTCACCAACCTGCTGCTTTTAACAATTTGTAATTACATATCCGTTCTGCTTATATTTATGCACACTTATTCTTATTTCACCTGCCTGCCTTAAGAACTGTATGTGTATTTGTTCATTCTACAACAAGGCACATTGCACTCCAAATACACAGTTCTAAAATAATGCACATGTACAGTTTTTTAACCTTACAAATATTTTCTATATTAAATCTATTTCTATTTTATGTATTTACTTTATAATTAACTTTTGTTTTTTTAGTTTATGGTTAGATTTTTAACTTGTGGATGTCATGTCTGTGGACAGCAGCAGACACAGTTGCAGGAATATTTCAAAAAGGGTTATTTATTGAATAAAGAAATAAAAGAACAAACAATCAAATGACCAAGCAGCAGGGCCAAATCAGGGAGCGGTAAAGATAACTAAGGATAGTAGCAGTACGCTAACGTCCAACCGGGATACAGCGATATATCATCCATAATATATATTCAAAGAGTTCAGAGTGAATAAGCACATAGAGTTCGGAGTCAATATGCACAGAGAGTTCAGAGTCTTTCAGCACATAGAGTTCAGAGTCAACATGCACATAGAGTTCAGAGTCGTTAAGCACAGAACCCTGCAGAGCAGAGAAGCCTAGGAATCAGAAAGCGCAAGCAACTTAGCTGAAATATGAGAGTCAGTTCGGATGGCACTTCGGCTAGTAGCCTAGCATTAGCCTGTAATGTAGCACTCGCTTGCAGCATAGTGTTGGTGGAGACTAATCCCTCCGCGAGAGCAGAGGCTCTGCTTCGGATTGCGGCTCTGACCTGAAGGGAAGTGTAGCGTGAGACAATGGCATAGCCTCACCTGAGATGATGGCGTGACTTTGCTCATGATATAGCTTGAGGCTGTAGTGTAGCTTTAGCTTGTAGCTGAGACTCTGCACATAACCTAGCTGGCTGCGGCAGGAATACACAGAAGCCCTTATGCCTATGACTATGAGAGACAGAGACAACGGTTAGCACAAACGGACAGGACAGAAACTATATAGATAAACCACAATGGAGACTGGACACAGGCTACGGGTCAGGCTGGGATAAATAGAGGCAGTAATCAGAAATGATTAAACTAATAAACCAATGAGAAGAATTAACACAAGAGGTAAGTAATGAACACAAGAGGAAGTAATGAACACAAGAGGGAGTAATTCGGAAAGATAAATTGATGAACCAATAGGGTAGGAGAAGTAATAAACACATGAGGGAATGTGCTGCTAACTGAAACTACGGGATGGAACCCGGGAGTGACTGGAGGAACGCATTAAGGGAAACACATAACAAAGACGCAGACGTGACACCAAACCTCACGCTGAGAAGCCCCTCCCCGGGTTAGCGCTTTGCTGAGTTCCAGCATCGGGAAGGCGGAGCGGACATGACAGTGGACTTTATAACTTATTCTATTTTTGATTTGCACAGTTAAAGGGTCGCTTAGGGTACATGTATGGGCTGCATGTTTCCCTGATAATTTCTCTCAGCTTTGCAGTAATAAGATGGGATTTGCAGTGTGGGAAGATGCCTGGAACCAACTATCAGCAGCAGTGACTCACTAGTCAAGTAACTCAGACACCTCTTCAGTCTTTGAGGTAAATGAGTCAGAGACCAAGATAGCACCGCTACCAACTACTAACAGAATGGCACTAATTGTGAGCACAGATGATGTCAGAAGAGCACTCTGCAGTGTTAACCCAAGGAAAACCCACAGACCATATGCAATTCAAAGGAGGGCACAGAGTGGTGCTCCTTCAAAATCCTGGCCCTCAACACTTCCAAAATAAAGGAGCTGATCATCAGCTTCAGGAAGCAGAAAGAGGAACCTGCTCCTCTACAAAGAGGATATAGTGTGGAGAGAGTGACAAGCTTCAAATTCCTTGACACACATACTGTATCTCCCAGGACCCATACAGTCTGTTAATACAACCTCTTTTTTTATGAAGAAGGAACAACAGTGGGTTCTTAAGGACACAGGGGAAAATTAACTTGTCCAAGCAGCTGCTGGTGTCCTTCTATCATTGCTCAGTGGAAATGATACTCACCTATGGCATCTTGATGTGCCAGCTGCTCTGTAGCTGACAAGAAAGCTCTTCTGAGAGTCATCAAATCAGCACAGAAAATGACCAATAATGAGCTACCTTCACTACCTACAATGGGACACAATCAAATTATTAACTTTCTGAAAATTATTGACATGTGATGGTGCATGGTCACACTCCTCAAAAATGTGAGAATTGAATGGCCAAATACCTGTGGATTGGAAACCGACAAATATGACAAATATATTGTCATTGTCTTGGCTGGATTCATCCTCATCCAGACATCACATTCAGTGCTCACAGTCTTCTTAAGTGGGCCATAGACACTGCGGTTACAGGAGGGGTCTGCAAAAGTTGCTAGCATTCCCAAATAGATGTGAACAGTGGTTATTCAGCAAAAGCAAAACCTTCTTCTCTGGGCTGACCTTACTGTCTTTTGCAAACTGATAAAAAAATAAGAGGATATCTTCCTCTTACATCCATCATGAGGCATTACTGCTTCTGGCATTCCCTATTGGCCCACTTTGAATAGTTTTCATTGTAACATTTAGAAGGAAATACAAAGAAGGTGGGAATTGAATTTCTCAGGAACAAAGAAAACTTGTTGCTGCTGCAGTAACCTACACTTGAAAGACCACTGGACCCCTGGTCTCTCAGCTTCTACAGTGATTTTCAGTTTCTGCTCAATCTTATATGGCAGATCCTATGTACCTTTGCAACTGACCTGACTGACTTGCCCTTCTTTGTGACCTCATCAACTGCTTTTTTATAAACAATGGCAGGCACACCTCTTTCAGTCTTTCTTTTCCATTGTCTAGGCCATAAACTTTGCAAATGTCATCTTTTGCTTTTTGCTTCCATTGGGTTTTTTCCACTATTGAATAAGAATAGAAGACAATGACAAATATAAATTTTGCTGGGCTCCATGACTGATTGACAAACTACAGTACCTAAAACATGTGCTTTTATGGGGAGGTTTGATAGATAATTAAAAATATTTACTAGGCCATGGACTTATGCAACACCGTAATACAATCAACAACTGCCTTGGTTTTATTCTCTCAGTTGGCCTGATAGTGAAATCTGAAGGCTGATGAGGACTAAAACTATGTGTTGTGCTTTTGATGAATGAAAATTATTCTGCCAACTTAATTACACTGTAACCTCTCAATAAAAGCAGGGTTGTTACACTGCATAACTGGTAAATAATTGGGCATTGATTTGACATGTGACTTAATCATTGTCCCAAGACATGAAAGGTGCCCATGGTTGGCAAACACATGCTGGAATTGGACATTAAAGCAGACGGCCACTAATGTAGAGTGAATCAGCTATGATGAAGGTGTCGTGACTAATTGCCCTACATTTAGACCATCAGACCCAAATTGGGATTAAGTTGTTTATAATTGGAAAAAACAACATTCAACACTCAACACTATTTTTGGTTTCTGTGGTGCTTTGCTGCACAAGAACTACAAATTTTGATACTGCAAATGATGTCAAATGATTTTTCAAATCTTTACCTGTTTCTGTTATAATTCCACTGCTACTAGGTTTGTGATGCTTGCAAAGGTTTGATATGAAGAAATAAATTAATACAGAAATCCTGCTGAATACATTTGTGTTGGTTCAGTGCATACACAAAAGAGAAAGAGGGAGAGAGGGTCTAGAGGAGGGAGATTTCAGTTTTTGCCTGCTTCTGGCCGTCAAATGCATCAAAAACTGTTGTGGATGCTGCATTCTAAAAACACAGTTGGAAAAAATGCCACATACAGACAAATTTACAACTGATGTGTATGAGAAAGAAAGGAAAAATAATGCCTCCAAAAAACACACAGGCATTATCATTAAAATGAGTCATTCACACCTCCCCCCTCTTTTCTCTCTCTCTCTCTCTCTCTCTCTCTCTCTCTCTCTCTCTCTCTCTCTCTCTCTCTCCAAAAGTGCACATCTGTCATGGCTGTCAGTGTGAGCCTAGAGTGGGTGATGTCAAGGGTAAAGACTGCCCACAGTTTTCCATAGAGCATTTGGAGGAGGGTTAGTGGGTCTCAGGCATTTGGTCCACAAATTTTTCAAATTTCAGAATTTATTTCTGGATGGTCCTATTTTATGGTGCTATCCTATTTCCTGAGAATGATCTTGATTAGTTCATAGCAAACTTTACAAAGCCAAATAGGAACATTGCTGATTGAGAGGACATAGACTTCCCCTGGAGTTCACTCTATTAACAGTTGCTTCACTGACAATTGCCTTATGATGAGAAACAGGCCTGGACAGAGATTTTGGTATATGGTTTCAGGTGGCAGAGACAGACGCAAGTGCAGATAAAAATGCTTTATTTACAAAGCTGACACAAATCCATATCGTAGGATAAACTCAATATAAACAAACAGGCAATGATCATCAGATTGGTGAATATCACAGACTAGGCAAAACAGAAATGAAAAATTAGGAGAACAATAAACAATATCAAAGCCACAATTTCAGACTCACAAAATACAAGTTTGGTAATAAATATTAAAATAAAGACACAGAGCATATACTTTGCAGTAGTTGTGTGAACTAGGAGCCCTTATGTACTGTGAGTGTGATTGTGTTTGATTGTTTTCAGGTATATGGGATCAGAACAATCAAGAGCTTGAACACAAAAGAGTTTGTGAGTGTTGGGTATTGTAATTTGTGGTGGCTATGTTTGTGGTCCACACTGTGTTCTGGGATTTATTGTGTGATTCTATTTCTGGCATTGCCATTACAGAATCCCCTACCCCCAGATATGGCCACCTTTGCACTGAAGGAGTTGGTGTGTTCTGTAAATGGCATGGTGACCAGTAGCTGGCGAGGTGTGAGCCAATATGATCAGTTTGATACTGAGTTGAGAAATTTTATCCTAAGAATGAGATCTTTAAAACCAGAAATTTGCATTTCTTCCCATTGACATAGAGCTGCTTCTCTAAGAGATGAGCAAGGAACTTTGTTGGATGTGTGTTTCTTTGCCTTGGAGAAGATCAAGATATTGTCCATGTGTTTATTCTATTAAGACTTTGTCCAGAATGTCACAGAGAGAGTCATTGATGAGACATGAATACTTCTGGCACTGGAGAGAGCCCGTATGGCATTACGCATTAATCAAAGTGACCAGAGATGGTGCTAAAGGCTGTTTTCCAATCATTACCCCCTTGGAAATGAACCAAGTTGTAGGCACTCAGCCCTCAGTAGTCTATGCAAGATCACAGACCACCCCATTTCTTTTGTATTTAAAAGAAAGCTTACAGATGCTGGCAAGGTTGAGGGGCAAATGCACCCCTGATTCAGGGCCTCATGAGCTCAATGGTGCAATCATATGTGTGGTGAGGAGACAGTCCACTGGCTTTGGTTTTGGTTTCACTGAAAAGTCATGATATTAAGGCCGAATTTACACTTTGTACTTGGTTTTAGGGTTCTTGACTGTGGTTGAAGCTACAAACAGAAGGTAAATTGAGACAGTGAGAGAGACAATGAGTGTGCTCTGTTATTATAATGAGATGTAACATATACATCCAGGAGAAACTATGAAGAACATGGTTGTGACCATAATGAGCAGAGAGGTGCATGAATGGCTTGTTACAATAGGTGATGGACACACCCTTCACCTCCCCCTCCCATGGGGCCTCCATCCAGTTGCTTAGATGTTCAGAGGGTGTTGCAGTGGCTGGGTAGGCAGCTGGAGCTTCTCAGTGAGGGAGTGGTCAATAAGGCTTGCAGTAGCTGTAGAATTAATGAGGGCTGAACAAGATACAGACTCTCCAAGTGCCTTATCTGTTCTGATATAGCAAAAAAAAAAAAAGTAGAAGAAATTTGTGGGACTTGGGTGTGAGACATGAGGTCTGGAGTAGCATTGTGCTGCCTGGTGTATTGAACTGCCAAAGTAGCAGAACACTTCCTTCCATTGGTGCCTTTGGCATTCCACAGGGGTTAGTCTGACTTGACCTAGTGGTTTTTAGGCAAGGTTCACTTGAACTTTAATCTTTGCTTGGTTTGTTGGTTCCCCTTGAAGACAAACTGCAGCTGACCAGGCAAGTGCTGAGATTCTGAAACTCCTTCTTGGCTTGAAAAGTATAGTGAACACTGGAGCATGAAGCCTTTATACCCAATGGAATGACCTGCATTTATTTGTCTGGGCATGTAATTATTAGAGAATAAGATAGAAAGAGTGTCTATTGAAGGAAATACAGCAGAAGTCATCTTGGTAAGGAGCTGGGCCTAGCTGTAAGTTAATCATGGCTATCGGATGCTGTTATTCCCCCATGAGGTGGACCTGGGCCGCCACAGTCTGACGCCAATCCAGTGTGCCTGCTGCATCCATTTATTATTGTGAAGTATTCTGTCAGCTGGGCGGCACGGTGGCTGAGTGGTTAGCACTGTTGCCTCACAGTGAGAAGGTCCTGGGTTTGAGCCCTGGGTTCGGCACAGGTTCCTTTCTGTGTGGAGTTTGCATGTTCTCCTCGTGTCTGCGTGGGTTTCCTTCCACAGTCCAAATACATGCATAGATTTAGGTTGATTGGGGACTCTAAATTGGCTGTAGGTGTGAATGCGAGTGGTTGTCTGTGTCTGCATGTCGCCCTGCGGCGGATTGGTGACCCGCCCAGGGTGTAACCCCTGCCTCTTGCTCGAAGTTAGCTCCCCCCGCGACCCTGAACAGGATTAAGCGGAAGAAGATGGATGGATGGATGGATTCTGTCAGCTGGCAGAGACAAGCACATGTGCACGTAAAAACACTTTACTTACAAAGCTGGCAGTAAAATCCTAATCATAAGACAAACTCAGTATTAAAAAAACAAACAATGGTAAGGCGATCGGCAGGCCCATGTGAAGCAGGTATGCTGCAGACAACACAGCACTCTCTGCCAGATGCAAGAAAATAAATATATGTAAAAATATATAAATAAATATATTTTCAATAATTGTTCTTTTGTTATTTGTTATTCTTATGTAATTTCTGCTACTTGTATCTGCAATCTTTCGGTTACAGCTCATGGCAATATTTGAGGGTAGGTATGCGGTGACTACAGTGAAATGTCATGATGGACCCTGACACTGGTGGGGGGATGGGGTCATCTTATGGGCTACTCCTATAAAGGTACTCAATTTTTTTTACATACCTTCATTTACTTAGGGTTAATAGCAATTATACTTATATAATTGTATAATATAAAGCTATACTTTCATAGTATAATTACAATAGTGTACTATGTGGTTAAGCACCAAGTTGTGAATGCAGGGTGAAGCCAGGAAAGCTGGTGAGAAGTTATATGTTTGAGAGATTTATGTTAATCCTTGTTCTGTGTTGCAGTGAGTGCCTAAAAGTATAAAGAGCTGACCATCACAGAAACTTGTGTGTGTGTATATACATGCTGAATAAACAAAAAGCAATGAAAAGTAAATATAAAGGGGAAAAAAGTGCACATTTGAGTTGTCTTAAGCCTTTCTCCTGCTTCCTCTTTTTCCCCTAAACCCCATCAAGTGCTAGAGTCAAGCATTAAAGACAGGTGTAGCAGAGAATGGGAGAGTTCACTCAGAAGGTACATTTTATTTCTCAGTTTTGTGATACAAATAAAGACTCACCCCCTGATTTACTTACCCAGGCACAGACAAAGTAGATTTAAAAAAACAATTTGTTTATGCCTAAATTAAAACACACTTTCACTGAACAGTAAACATTGAGATTAAATAAGCTGTTTTTCTTTTAGTAAATCAGGCTCAAGGAGCTATAATAATAATTAAAATAAGCCCATCCTTCAGTTTTTGTGCTCTCTAGCTGACATTCCTGAAAATACATATTCTGTACTGCACACCTTGGTTCACAGGGAAATCCCAAATATTTAATAGTAAAAAAGAAATAATAAATATATTTTTCCTACATTGTTGTAGAGATACCAGAATTGCATTTGTATGTGTACTGTATGTGTGTGTGCCCAACTATCAGTGTGGATGTGGATGTTAGGGAGGTGGGAGATTATGATGCTTAGCTCAACATCATAATGACTACTCAGCCATCGGCAATGGACAATCGCATCGTCCATCAGCCCAACCCTAGTGCTAATTCTCATCCCGGCTGCTTCACACTCAGCTGGAAACTGCCTCAGTGCAAGCAGGAGGTCATAGCTAGATGAAAAAGTGGCAAAAGCATAGATGCAATCCTAAGCCCACTAAACTGGACACTCTCTACTGGCTGGCTATGCCTAGATATTGTCCATAAAAGTTCTGAACTGAATAAGCCATGAAGGGAGTCCAACATCCACTTGGAACAAGTCTGACTTATTGCGGGCAATGTGAACCAAGCTCTCCCTGTGGTTATACTGGGATGGAATGGCCTGTAGCAGAGACCCTGGTAACCCATACTCCTGCAGGGGGGCTGGACATCTGGAGGTACATGGTTGTATGCCTTCACAAGTACACAAAGCAAATGCAGACTGGTTGGACAAACTCCCTTGCACCATCCAGTACCCTTGTGAGGATAAAGACCTGGTCCAGGTTCAGGATGAAAACTGAATTGTTCCACCATAATCCAAGGTGCGACTAATAGACAGACTCTCCTCTCCAACACACTGACATAGATCTTCCCAGGCAGGATGAGGAGTATGAACCCCTATCAACCATCAACCAGATGTAGGTCCAGGTAATATTCACCATGGTCAGAGGTGGATACCTGCACAGGGAGATTTTTTAAAGTGCCATAGGAGTTGTGCTACCTCCAATTGCACTATCTTCACCATGATGAGGTAAACCTAGTGGCATGGGTAGACCCAAGACGACCAGTCCCACATCATAGTTGCAGGAGACTGCCGGGTCCTTACTCTGATTAGGCCCGCCTTTGCGCACTGCCAGCGCATTGCTTTTCTGTAGGGGTGTGCTCCATTAGCCTTACCTTAATAGGCCTACCCACAAGGCAGTGGGGCTAGTTGCCCATAGCTGGGGCAGTGGTTGACTGGTGCCAAGGCATATCCACGTGTGGTGGGCTTGCACACCACGTCTCTGGGGCCCACTGCTGCTCCGAGGTCCCTTGCAGTTTTGCCTGGGACTGCAAAGTACCCAGTTACCATGTGTGGCCACGAGGAAGCAATCGCAAGGGTATTGGCGGTGGAGAGGCTGTGTACTGGCATGAGGAGACTTACACACTCGGCTCCTCTTTTCACCCCTACAGGGGCTAGCCACTGGCGGTAGCTGAAAGCATAAAGTTGCAAGCAGAAAGAGAAATGGACAAGCAGAAAGCGATAGTATGGACAAAGCACTGCTTACTCCTCCTGAGTCACCTGATAGTTTGCCACAATCTCTTTTTAAAGCTCACCAAAAGTCATGTTCCATGGCCTCACCAAACTTCTCCCACATATGAGTTATTTCCCCTACAACTGCCTCACTCTGCTTGGCCTACCAATACCTGTCAACTGTCTCCAAAGTTCTACAAGCTTACCAAGCTTGATAGAACCCCTTCTTCAACTTGATGGCTCCCTTTACCACTAGTATCCACCATCGGGTTCAGGGGTTGCCACCATGACAGGAAAAACAACCTTAAGGCTGAAGCTCACTGCCAAATGCTACCACCCCAACCTCATTATTTGTGTGTACCAGGCCTGTCCAGCATCCTCCCCACCATTTAATTCAGCTCAGCTACTCTCTTCACCTGAATGTCTGAGACATATGGTCAAGATGATATGACTAAAAATAGATCATTGTCTTATGACCTAGGGAGTCCTGGTGCCAAGTGTGTATGAACACCCTTATGCTTGAACATGACTGTCAATATGGACAAACTGTGATTAGCACAGAATTCTATAACATAACGCCACTTAGTTTCAGATTTGGCATGCCAATCCTCCCAATCACTCCACTCCAGGTTTTGCTGTCTTTACCTATGAGAGTGTTGAAGTCAACAATTACAATAATTGAGTCCCCAGATGGACTGGATTCCAGCACCATTCCCAAGGAGGCAGGATACTGTAAACTGGTGTTCAAAGCACAAACAACAATCTTTGTTTATCTTTAAAAAATATTTTCTAGCAATCTGGTTTTAAAGATATACCACCTTTTATACAATTTAAGTTAGGGTGTTGCATAAGCTTGTGGCCTAGTAAATATCCTTTAAGTATTCTCCCAGTTAAAGCACATTTTTAGTTAGTTTATCAATTAAGCATGCAGCCCAGCAAGATTCATATTCATCATTACCTTCTATTCTTATTCAATAGCAGAAAGAATTTCTGCAGAATCAAGAATGCAGATTTGCAAAGTTCATGGCAACAATGCAACTGGCATTTCTGCAAACAATAAGTGGTTCATTGTTTCGAAAAGGTGATATTCAAAGTTGATCGGACTTTTACGTCATCCGACCTTCTCACCACTTTTTTCTGCTTGTTTAGGTCACTGCAATATACACCAACATTTTTAAAATATCAGAGGATATATACGAAATTGCATAATTGAATTAATTTCCTTAAAACGATAATCCTTCTTTCATGATGGTATTCTTTCTTTGCCAGATAAATGGCAGAAAGTCAAAGAATCTAACTATGATTACTTTTAAGACTAACTCTATGTATTATATTAAAAATTGCAAATTAAATTTGTTCAAAAGGCAATGAATTTTTGCACTACCCTAATACAACTGACATTTTATACACAAATTTAAAATTACTTGAAAAACAGGAAACATTACAGACTAACAGAGTTGAGCTGCACATTTCAGACATTATAAGGTGATTGTATATTAATATTATAGTAATACTTTTCTGGTTCTGGTTCATCTACATGAATGTTACATGTTAATAATTTTAATGTTGATTTTTAAAAGGATGAAATGAAATTATGAAACCATGAAATTTGGACTCTTTGTTAGTCAATGCTGACATTCTGGCAACAGCAAAGAAACAATGTTTTGGGCAGCATCAAGGACTATGCAGTGATGCAGCAGCATAATATTATGAGACTCCAAGGGAGAGGAATTAACTCCCTTATATAAGCTGAAGTGAACTGTCTGATGCTTACGCCAGTGGGAAAAAGTGCATCAAGCACAAGCCAGTGATAGAGATATACACAGAAAGCCCTCTAACAATGGCATTATCATTTCCTTTCTTATGACAAGTCTCTCAAAAGGAAATCCATATGATCTGTTCCCAGCTGTAACACTTCTCTTCAACAAGGGATATGATTGCATTCCTTCACAATGAGGTTTTTTTTTGTCAGCTAATTCTTTTAGAAGAAAATTAGCTTTTTCTTTCAGTTTTCCTCCTACTATGTTTCTCTTCCCCTGACTCCCCATGCTCTGATTGTTGGTGCCATCATATCGGTGGCCCAGCTCTATTTTTATGCAGATCTCTTTTGCCTCAAGCATCCAGAAACACACCCAGTTAAACAGCTGTCCATATTAACATAAGAATGGTAAAGGGCTTTTCTATCTTGCTAATTCAGAAGGAATAACTTGATAATTGCAAGCTTAAAAAATAAGCAAAATCTATGTAGCTAAGTCACCTTGCTTAATCAGAGAATACTGAAGTATGGCTTTTCTGTCAACTAGAACAATTTTGCTAGCTATATCATCAAATTCTATCATTTATACTCTATTGCATTAGACAATAGATGAGAATGGATGTTGTAGATTTTAACGTGATTAATTCAGTTGCCTAAAACAGGAATAAATAATAAATTGTTTTGATGAAGGGTCTCCTATTTTATTTAATTTCTGAAGGTTTTAGTTTAATGAGAAGACTTTATCATTTCTCAAATTTGCTGCTAATATGAACTCATTCTTCTTTGATTTACTGAGTTTCAGATCTTTGAATCTGTAGAATTGAATAGCTGGTCTCTTTCTTGAACATCTCTCAAAAGGGACAAATGTAATAGCCTAAGTAATAAACTAATATAAACAATATAAATAAGAATACTTCAAGCAACTATTAATGATTTGGGATTCTTTACCTTCTTTGCTTCTATTAAAAGATGGTATCATCCATTACCAAATTAAATCCTTCTTACTTCTTTGCTAATATAGTTTAAGTATACTATTTTTCATCTGAATTTACTTTGCTGTATACCAAATCCTCAACCATCAACATACAAGAAATAAGGCTAAAGTTGCTTTGACCTCAACTTATTCATCCCCCCATGCAGCCTTGTGGCTAGGAATTCGACTGATCCCTTCTCAGTGTCACTACCAGGCAACCAAAGTTTTCCACACAGTTATGTTTTTCCATTGTTTTTATTTTTCATTTAATTGTAGTGCTCATTAGCCAAAGAGCATGGTGTACTGGTGATTCAATCATGGCATCTGCATCACTATCTGTATACAAGAACAATTACCTTGTGTATATCTCATAACCCTTTTAAAATATGCAAGCTATGTTTTACAAGCTATGTTTATCCCATTTTTAAAATCAAATTCATGAAGCATCTTAAATTATAATATAATAGCACTAATATCTAAATTTCCTAATTGTCAAAAGTTTGCATGTATACATATATATTTTTTAGGATAAAAGCATTGTATAGTGGGTGACAGATACACAGACAGAAAGATAGGGGGGTCCAGTCCAATATTTATTAACTGTGCTTTATTGATATGATTTTAATTTGTCTGTTTAATGTTTGTTGAGAACAAAATAGAGACAGTAATTAAGAAATAATTAAGGGGGCTAAAATAATTTATATGAAGCATGGATGATGCATGAGTAAATGTTAATTTCTGTCAGAATATGTTAATGTTTGCACAGATGTTT
This sequence comes from Synodontis membranacea, assembly GCA_025674565.1. Taxonomy (NCBI): domain Eukaryota; kingdom Metazoa; phylum Chordata; class Actinopteri; order Siluriformes; family Mochokidae; genus Synodontis; species Synodontis membranacea. Next base: position 2,933,153 of record JAOVYU010000063.1, on the reverse strand, counting down.
GTAGTGTTGTAATGTTTAGATATTGTCAATTTATTTCAAATTATATTCTGTTACTTATTATTCCACCTTTTGATGGATACAGCTTATAGATGCCTTGCACATGAAACTGATAAACTTTACTTCTACAGGCTATATGCTTCCTAGGAACATTAGTGTTAGTATAGGTTCAGTATTCAGTGTTCAACAGGTTCTAAGGTTAAGGTAATATTTCTGCAAACCTGCTGGAATAATGATTTGCTTCACAATGTTGATGCAATATTCTAGCATTATGGAAACCTAACTATAACATCAACTTACTGTATATGAATTGCATCATGTAACTTGTCACATATGTGCAAGTAAAACACCATGACAAAATCTACAGGATGCCTGCTGACTCACTGGAATCCCTTTAGTCCTTTCCTCTTTATGGGGTACAGATGAAGACTGCTGTTTATGTAACTCAGGGGCATAAATGGAGAAAGGCTTTTGAGAAACCAAACTTGATCAGATTAGAATCACTTCACTTCCATAAAGAAACAAAATTATCTTACTCAAATTACACAGACACACACACATGCACAGAGAAGAAATGGAACATGCTTTACAAGTTAACAAGCTAGTTTAAATGACCATCTCAATGAGATCCTAAATACATAAATAAATAAATGCCTAAATATGTTTCTATCCTTTCACTTTTTTTCTGTTTTCTGCTTCATTTGCTATTTATGCCACCTTTCTGCAAATAAAAAAGTCAAGTGTTGCAAGTTTCCCAAAGAAGTTCTCTACTTGCACCCTTGTGGCTATATGGCTTTTGATTACAGCTTGTAAATCAATTCTGGTTATAGAAATGCACACAAGAGAGACCCTCCTGATCCTCCTTCTCCTTTCATCTGTCTGAGGTGTGATTAGATGCTATATTGAGATTAAAAGAGTTTACAGTCATTGAATGACTCCGTACTTTAGATTTTCATGTCACCCAGGTAATCTTGTGCATTCTTAAGAGGAAAAGGCCATATTAGGAGAGTAGCTTTAGCTGCATTTACTTCACTTTACTGTCTTTTCTTACCTAATCTTTACTGTGTCACTTGGATTGGATAAAATTGAAAAACACACATTTCTAATGCAGGAACTTTCATTGGGACACAGTTACATTTTTAGGAACCTTATCTGGATGTCACTAACCTTAGTTTAACCTTAGAGGGACCAGCAAACAGGATTTCTTGGGGTCGAGAATGCCATACTAAATGCTGCTGATTACATTCACGTAATTTAGCAGACACCCTTATCCAGAGCAATTTACATATATCACATTTATACAACTGAGCAGTTGAGGGTTAAGGGCCTTGCTCAAGGGCTGGGATCTGAACTCACGACCTTTCAATCAAAAGTTCAATGTCTTAACCAATGAGCTACCACTGCCTTAGTTGTAGAGTGTGTAAATGGCCAAACTGATTTATGTTGCTGATTGGTCAAATCTAAAGGTTACAAGTAAATCTAAATGTTAAATCTAAATCTAAATGTTTTACTCTAAATATGTACATTTGGATTTAACATTTAGATTTACTCGTAACCTTTAGATTTGACCAATCTGCAACATAAATCAGTCTTTCGCTTAGAAGAGGGTTGTACAAATAAATGTGCACTGTAATGCTCCCTCCCCAAATTGGAAGATTCATGCTATGGGAATTCCTGCTCTGCTAGTGCTGGTAATGGTTGTCCAAGAAGCTGGATTTTCCTCAGCTACAGTCATGAAGAATGTGGTATCCTTGAGTGACATCAAAAGAGATTAAAGTGTCAGTAGCATGAGTTGAGGATGTTAAGAAATGGTACTAGCCGGAGCAGAGATGTGTGATTCCTGAGGCTTTAGTTTAAGATCCGGGCTGCCATTTTTGTGTAAACATTCAAAATCATTCATCACAGTGCAAGTTTTTGGTACCCCTTTCAAAGCAAATGCCAATAGTACTCAGAGGGGTATGACCCATTTACATATCCTCTAAACATTTAGAGTACAACATTTTGATTTAAATGTAACATTTGCATTTAACTTTTAAATTTTAGATTTATGTTTAACATTTAAATTTAGATTTATATTTATCATTTAGATTTACATTCAACATTTGGATTTAAATGTAACATTTGCATTTTATTTTAACTTTTAGATTTAGTTTTAACATTTACACAACAAGAATATAAGGATATTTTTGAATGAATTTTTCTCTAAATGTATTAACATTTTGTTAAACGTTAAACTGTTTTTACAAACGGGTGCCCCATTTTATAAACCTCATACCTAGCATTCAAATGAACACTGCACTAACAGGCAATCCTTAAAGATTCTTAAAGATTCATAAAGATTCCATATATCCCATTGGCTATACAATACAATGGGATCATTGTTCAAGTAATAGTGGCACACCATTCCGAAGAAGTATCATAAAGGCTTTGTGCAAAATTAATCAAGAACAACTCAATTTCAGTCTTAACCTGCTGAATGATTTCAGTGTTGCCTGTTCCATGTCCTGAAATCTTGGCTCAGTCCCACAGTTTTTCTGACTTTTGTTAAGTCACTTTAGTGCATTTGAATGCCAAAGAAGAAACTTGACAAAGAAGTCCTTAACAGCATCTGTTTAAAGATTCTGTATATCAGGTCCGGGAAAGTAGAAGGGTGATATTTCTCCACTAAATAAAAAAAACAGCATCTGTAGATTTGAGGGTGAGGCAAATGAAAACCTTAAAAGTGCAAAATTTTAAAGAAGAATCTGGACATTCATTAAGCACTTCAACACTTGCATTGAATGAAATGGATACAATGTAGAAAAATTATGTATATTGTGTAATTTTGTGACTCATATTTACAAAATTAACAAAATATTAACAAAGTTTTTTATTTGATACATATATGCTTGAATTAGCCTTCAGATCACATCTTATACAGTATGGCAAGAAATGAATGAGAAAGAAATGGAGGGAGCAAAGCCCCTTTTTGACAAAGCCAGTGGGGATAACTGGAAGTGGAGTTTCTGTAAAGTTTTGAGCAATGCAGTTTTTTAACCAGTTCCCTGACCCATTTAATTTAAAATAAATACATACATACATACATACATACATACATACATACATAAATAAATAAAGCCAAGAGTATTTGTAGTATTTTTATTTATCGCTTCTGTTACTACAGCTACTGCTACTACTAGTACTACTAAAACAATTTTTAAAAAATCATTATTATCAACTAAGAAAGTGATGAGAATGATGAGCATCAAATGATGATATTCTCTGGGTCATTCTGAATGTTTTAAAAATCAAGATGCCTGGACTAGCCACTCATCCAAGGGGCTTCATCAGTTCAGTTAGATAGGAGAAATCATATATCTGTCTTAGCAAATGAAATCAAAACATTTCGGTGCAGTTTAGTGATGGAGCACAGGACAATTGACTCTCTCAGTGGCTGTGTGATGTTTTTTAATCATCTCTGTGGCCCGACTTGCAGCACTGAGGTGCATCTCCAGAGTTAGTGGAAGGCAGCCACTCTGCTGAAATGTGCAAATGGCTTTGCGTGGATTAATGAACTGGAAAGACTGTTGAGCTGCATTGTAAATGAGGTTTACTCCTAGCTCTGCCTCTCTCTGCAAAGAAAAAAAGCATATTTCCCATTAGCTTTTCTCCCCAAGATATCCAAACAAGTAAAAGTGTGTGCCTTTGTTCCAGGATTGAGGCAAATAAATGCTTTGTGTGTACCATAAGGGTAACTTTATCAAGTGCAGTATAGGGGAGGAGAAAAGCAGTGGGTGGCTGGGAAGGCAATTTCCATACAAAAGTAGATGTTTCGATTTTAGAATTATGGCATTATTAGTGGGGCAAACATGTAGCTAACAGGAAAACAACTTGATTCATTATATTTCCAGGGTTGCATTACCTTTTGGCATTTTTTCTCCTCTAAACAAGGCTGTTGATACTATTTAAGGCTTTTAGCGATCACCCCAACAAATGTATTTACTTAGGGCATTTTAGTTTTTTAACCAATGTCCTCAGCTCAGTAATTACTCCCTAGTGTAAGTGAGACTGGTGTGACTGTATCACTAGAACCCCTGGAGCACCAATAATAAGCAATGGACCCTTTTTTCAGTTACACTGCAAGCCACATTCTGTGGATTATTCAAAAGCTTTGCAAGGGTAGACAAATCACTGTGCTCCAATGGTATTTTCCATGGTACTTCCACTGTTACATTAGCAATATTAAATCATATATACATGTTGTAATATTTCTATTCTCTATTTTGTTTGAGATGCAATGCTAGATTTTAATCTAACAGATTAAAATAACATTAAAATTAAAATTAACATTTTATTTAATTTGTGTAATGTCGTGTAGTCTAATTCATTATATGAAGTAAACCTGTAGTACTGGACTAGCATAGTACACAGTTAAAGCGGGATTTAATTTTTTTTTTTTTTTTTTTTACCTTTGGTTATTTCTGTAAACAGAAAGTGTTTTAATATAATGTCAACAAGCAAACAAACAAATAATTAAACCAAACGCATTTCAACACTTGCGTAGTATATGTTTAATATGAATAGTAATGAGGAAATTTGAGCTAATCTTGATATACTTGATATATATACTTGATATACTTTCACATAAGCAAAAAAAAAAAAAAATTATTGTCTTTTATTACTTCCCTGTACTGGTTCCTGTTAGTAGTTACGCTGTTGAATGCCTAAGTGTGTATTTTCATTATATTAAGAAGTAGAGAAGTTGTAAAGATAAATCAAAATCACACCTCATTCCTTGCATTACTGATGATTATGAAATGTTCAAATAAAGTATCAAATAAACCAAGAAGTTTTGAAGAGAAAAGCAAAAAAGGTTTTTTCCAAAAAAAAAAGGTCTTCAGTTTCCATTTTAGTGATTGCTCCCAAACCAGCAAAAAGGGGAAAAATATTCCTGACCTAATCATTCCAATCTACCTGTAATGAAAAGCTGGCAGTGAAGACAGCAATTAGGGAAGCAGGGTGGAGAGGAATAAGCACATGGGAGCCAGGGACTGAAAGAGAGAGAATATAGAGTGAAGGCACAAGTGGAGAGGCAGAAAGCGTGTGAATAAGGGACATGGACTATCTCCTCTAATCAGTTCAAGAATGATGGAAGCTCACTGCCTTGCATGTTAAAGGAGCATGACTAGGGAGGTGCATTGCAGCAGAGTGCTGAGCCATAACCGTTGACCAACCAAACATAATAAGATACCTCCATTTGTGCATTCTGAACGGTATGTAATAATATTCTAGTTAGCCAGTCTGTGTAATAGTAATATTGTTCTGCTTAATGGTAAAGGTCCCTAGTGCAGGGTCACCAGGTCCTTTAAAATTTCAGCAACAGCATGGTGTGGTAATGTTCTCAGAATATGCTGCTTTTAGCATTATATAACGCAAGTTAGTTTATCCTGTCTTAGGGAATGTACTCAGAAACATTTTGTTGCAGAACTTGAGTGCTAAGCTAGATAGCTAATGAACTTTCCTAAGGTAAATACTGAGCTGGGTACTGTTAAATAAATCTCCAGGTTTGTGCTGAAGACTGATACAGAACTCCCACTTGTGACAAAATCAAACTAGTTTACTAGCAGTTAACTAGCTGTTTGTAAAATCTGTTTCTTAATTACATGTTCATAAATATTTATTTATAATGAAGAAAAGGTATAGTTCCTAGACAGATTTAAGTAGGTTCTTGACAATTAAAAATAACAAATTATTACTGTACATACAGTAGATTTGCTTTAAAAAAAAAAAAAAAAAAAGATGTTAAATGGGGTTAAGCTTTTCAAACAAAACTAGTAAACATATGCTGAGTGTTTAACTATGACACAATAATCAGATTTATCAGAAACTCTTCACACAGTAATAGTACCCTCTTTGGTGCTATTGCAGGAACTCTCACTGAATTCCTAAAAAAATATAAACATAGTGGTTGTGTAACTGTTTCCCTTTTTTATTTCATTCACCTTCACCATTCCTGCACATTTCAGCCTATAATGGAGCTATTTTGGTTTCATAACACAATTTCCCCTCTCTGCTCATAAAGACTCCATGTTAGTGCATACAACCCACTGTAGACCCTGAGACATTTGAAATAAGGCCCCTCGGCATAATGACTGTCAAGCCAAATAATGCCCCCCATTTGTTTACAGGTTTCCGAGCTGGACTTATTATCGGCTGCCTTCACCAGTTTTCACTAATGCCCCAAACAGTCATTTAGAGTCAGACAGGGTTAATTGTCAAATCATTAAGTTATTTCAATGCTGTATCATTTTTGCCTATTTTTTTTTTTTTTTATCACACTCACTGGCAAGCTAGGACCTTTTGTGATTTGTAACAAATGAAGTGATATTCCTTTTGTTAGTACTGACAAGGGGTGTACATTAGAGGTTAATTAACGATCTCTGACAAGGTGTACTGGTGGGCAGATACAATGATGCTGGGCAATTTTGGTGCTGTGTACATTTTTGAAGTGTGAAATTGGGAAACAGGCAATAGCACCACTATATTTATCAACCATTTTTGTATGTTTATGATTCCTGAGGCACTATAGCTGTGACTTCAAATCAAACGCACAATATAAGTCTATACATATAATGAGAAGGTAATGCTCAGGTAAATGCCGTGCCATTTGCATCTGTGAAATCTGAAGTGGTTTGTTTTTTTGGCATGTGGAACAATAAGGCCCCCTACTGGAGACCCTGGCCTTTACAGTTAATAATTAAACAAAGAGACCTTTTCTGATCAATATTGTGTCAGAGTCAATATTGTGATAAATGCCTGTAATGCCTGTTCCTTTAAGTCCAAAAAATTACTAAATGAGTATTTAAATTGTAAATTGTAGCTATTCTATTTATTTATTTTTATTTATCTAATGAATAATACACTAAACTACCACTGTTTGAAATATTCCAGTTTTTTCCAAACATAATATTTTTTTATGAGAGAACCATGATGCATATAAAAGCTGTTTATTATTTCTTTTTATATAAATGTTTCATTCTGCAGTAAGCATGAACTCATCTATTAAAAGAAATACAAGTTCCTTTACTTTGGGCCACATACAATGATGGTAATACATTGTACTTTAAAGAAATCAAGAAACAAGTTTTTCCCCTTAATTCATGTTCACCTACTTCAAATATAGTCAATTAGACATGTTTGATATACATATTTCGCTGAATTGATCTTGGACTGGAGCTACAAGTTTACACACACAGCTAACAAATCAAAGAAGTGTATCACTAGTATCAGTGGAAATGAATGATTGCTAGTTTGTTACAGTTTTCTGCCACTTAATGTAGCTTACATTTGTTGATTTATAGATAAGTGCAGGGTCATGCAAATTCTTACATGAGAATTTCACTGTATCTTAGTTTGAAGCAAATGTGTGATTTGCTGGTGAATATGGTATATGGTATATACAGTATATATAATGTGATACATTCTTAGGCATCAATTACTTGTTAGAAACTTATCCATAGTTTTAACAAAGCCATAGTTCAAAACAATCAACCAGTCATGTCTTAGCTAATCAACAGCACTTCCACTAAATGGATAATGTGTTTCAATTTTATGTAAAACCTTCTTTTGTGTAGACTTTAGCTTCTCATGTGACAATCCAGTTATGACCCTCTCTTGAAAATACTGAAACTAACACTCTTCTTCAGAAAGTCTCCATCAAATCTAGTCTCCATCAAAACATACTCCAAAAATTTTCTAGTACATTTTGCAGTTAGGTTTTTTGCTTTGTTACTTTGCTTGGTTACTACAAGAGCCCAATAACTTCAAAGTTGTAACCCGTGCCTGCTTTAATTATTCCCCTTCAAGCCACAAACATTCTTCAGGACAATGTGCTGTGTCAATTAAAGGGCACAACAGACTTATAATTACAAAGGTGCCAATAACAAATACATGCCAAGTTGAAACGCTTCTATGACCCTGCAAGGCAGAGAGAACTCCATTCTTATGTATATTGATGCACATGGGAGTGTGAGAAAATCAGACATACTGTAGGCATAGCAGACTGTTCACGATGCTGTGGCTCTATGAGCGTGCATGTTTTCGATGCGAGAGCTTATTAAAGGCGGCTCTTCAGGCATCTATTAGCATGCCTTTCATCGTTTTGCAAGCTTGGTCACTTAGCTTTTTGAAGAACAGTTTTTCCTCTTTCATTAAATGAAATTTAAAACATGAGGGTTTGTGATTTAGTTTTTCATGAACTGAATCATGCTTAGTTTAAACATGTTCTTTCTTAGTAGTTGTCACGCATGATCAGCAGAGATCGCGAGAGAGACGTGCATGAAATCAAAGGTGGTATTTAATACACGAATTGAGCATGATAAACACACTGTAGGTAAAAAGGAACCGTCAACTCGGGTATACTGACGGGGAGAAAAACCCGGAAAAGAAAAGGCCATGGGCAAACACTTGGCGCGGCGGCGCTTAATCCTAAGCACAAAAAAAAAAAAAAAAAAAAAAAAAACGAAAGAAGAGGCATTCATAAAACGTCAGACACATCGGAGATAATAAGTCCATCATCGGCTGTCCTCCGAAGCGAGTAGAGTCGAGGTGAGGTGAGAAGAGGAGACCTGCGCTGAGCGGGAAGGCACGCGACGAACGCCGGTGTGCTGAATTTTTTTTCATTTTTTTATTCATTTTATAGTTATTTTGTCCTACCTTGTGATAATATCCTACCAGCATAAATATCTGCTTCCCTCTATGTTTAGGGTGGTGCAGGGGCGATTCTAGGTTCAGAGCTTTGGGGGTGCTGAGCACCCAGAGAGCTGCCCAGCAAGGCAAGATACACTTTA
>JAOVYU010000063.1:2834414-2848145 GCA_025674565.1 Synodontis membranacea | reverse complement strand
AATGTTAAGTGAGTAGTTTTATGATGGTGCCGTCATGCACTGAAGGCCAGAGCAAGTGATGGCTAGAGAATGACATGAACACTTTGACAGGCCACTGTATTATGGAACAGTGATGTTAAAGTTAAAAGGGTAATAAGGTATAAACTTTGTTATGGTGGACAGTGAATGCACTTCGCTAAAATATGGGATTATCTAAAGCAAAATAAGGCTGAAATTTCTGTTCTGCAGAATGATGTAAATGTATTATGCGCCACCATGTCAGACAAAATCATGATAAACACTTTGTGTGTGTGGGCTTCATCACAGGTCTATAGTGATGAAGATTAAAATTCAGACAAGAGACAGAGAGAGGGGAGGGGATGGAAACTGCACACATATGGAAAAGTGGTTGACGGGTTGCAGTTAGTCACACTCCTGCGTCTCTAATTGAATTACCGTTGACAGCACACCACTGGCTGAGCAGTAGACCCTAAGCAGCCGGTAGGCAGGTTTGAGTGTGTCAGGGACTGGGGCATTCGCCCTGAAATCAATTACCAGCACAAGGGGCTGGGGGGGGGGTCGTGGCCTATCAGCCACATCCTGCAGGTCAGCTCTGGGAATGACAGCAGCATCTGGAGCTATACAACTGTACTGACCTTGAAGCACCACTTGAAAGTGGTCCTTGCAGGGAGCAGACACATTGTGGCTCTAAATCACCTGCTTGCCCTTGCCACCTGATACCCAGGGCCAGAGCATCCCTTGCTAGTACCGTCCCTGTTTATGTTATAGACAAAAGAAGGGGCTATGATTGACATGCAGTGGAAGGAAAAAATAACCTGTCATATACAGGAAACTGGCAGAGCTGCGGAACATCAGTTCTGATAAGGTTGGGATATCATATCATGAATGATTATCTGGTCTCAAAAGCATGGACCTATCTCATATCAATCCCAGGTCCCCCAGAAATCTTCCCTCAGCCTTTGTGAAGTCATATCTGATATACAGAAGCTGAAAGTGAGATAAAAAAAAAATGTAATTTTAGTGAGAAAAATAGTGTCACAGAATTCATTCTGAATTCTCTTGTGTGGTTTTGTTTTCTTACAAATAGTTGCATCTGTCTTGTCTGTATCATTTATGTATTGTCTATCTCATTTCATGGCACCTTTGTGCCTGGTATAAATGCATATATGATAAATAAACCCTTGAATCTTGATAAGGGCAGATATACATCAAGTTCAGCATAAGCTGATCAATGTATAAAAGATGAGTAAATGGTTGATTCACTTCTTTCATCAAAATCCATAATGCTGTCACTGAGAGTGAACTTATTTTAACATTTCTAATTGGTATTATGCCATATATCTGAAGCAGCATGCAAATCCCAACAATGTAGAATTAATTTACACACAACTCAGCAAGTACAGGCTTTGTCTATGACTAAAGGTTCTTCTTTGGAGAACCACAGGAACATGAGTTCTGGGGAAGACATCAGACCTTGCACAAGGGGGGGTTTGTCAGGGGAATGCAAGCAAAGTGATGATGGACAGCGGGGGTCAGAAAGTGGAAGGTGTTTTGTTGGTTCAGCATGACGTCCCTGAAACTTGCTGACAGGTCTCTCCACAGTTCAGTTCCCCTTTATGCAGCTTTGGGTCACCATACCACAAGAGGAATTAGGCGAGCAAGATGCAGAAAGATTCTGGGGAAGGGATTTATGTCTAGCCATGCCATTGCTAAAGTGAAAGACCAGTTATAAAAGAGTGGAATATACAGAACAATAACCTTCAATCCACAGTTTCTTTATACTGTATTCTTTACACAAGTCATTATGTAGGTGCTGAGCACACATGCTGTTCCAGATAGCTAAAATCTGACAGGATTTGTTATTATCATGTCTCAGATTGGATTGCTCAGGCAAATGTGAATGTTATTAGGGTCATTAACACTACCAGGAGGGGGTCAAAGTGATGGATGACATCAGAACATGAGGATGGAAGGCAGCCCACACAAACAGAAACTGAGCTCCTGACTGCCCTGGGTCTGTCTGGGAGTCCTCGAGCTAAAGCTTTTCCTTCCACATGCTCCTGACCCCAACAGCCCCCTGTTAACAGTGCACACACTGCACACATGCCTAACTTACACCATGACCCCTCTATATGACCTCTCTAGCAGGTATGTGGTTATGTGGAAGTGCTTGTAATTCACATCATATTGCAATTTTACCATGACCAATACCACATAAAATAGGCAATAATTTTTTCCCCCAATAGATTTTTTTTTATTTCTTTTTATTTCTTCTTAGTGACACATTGATCAGTCTGACTGCACTTTGGCAGTTGTAATTCCTGCTCAGGATTATTGTTTCATAGGCTTAGAATACAAAATACAATGGTGGGAGTCATTTCATAATTCAAGAAAGGGAGCGATATATCCTTGAGTATTAAAAAAATGTGTATCTTTAGGATACTCAGCGGTGAAACTGTAAAATGTTGGTTATAAATTAAAGAAGTCAGCATTTAAAAAGAGCTAAATATACCCCAGTATGGCAGGAGTCGGGATTTGCTGTTTGAAGAGAAGAGTACCACTTAATAAGCTGTTAAACTGCCTTTGCTTTTCACATTATTGCCTGGAGGTAATTCAATTTCAGCGGCAGCTGGTTTCACTTGAAACTTTACAACACAGTTTAGTCATATCCCATAAGCTGCTCTGATAAATAACCTTATTTTATTGAGTTTGCAGAGCAAATACCATCCAATGTAAACCTCACATGAAGGACCCAGTGCCTGAAAGTGCTGCAGGGTATATAACTGAACCAGAGTCAGACTGAAACACTCACTACCTCCTGTGATTATATTGTTCTGTAAAGGTATTTCAACAACCAATTCATTAATAGAAAAATTTAATGAATTTTCAAAAATGTTTCATAGTGTGCCATTGTATACATGGTATAAGATATAACATTCAGACTTTTATTGTAAATTTCATTCATATGCTGAGTAAAGGTATTTACATTTACATTCTCCATTTTTATTAAAAACTGTTTAATAAACATCTACAACATTGTTAGCACATTGTATTTGTACATTGAATTTTTTTTTTTATTAATTTATATCTTTGGCCCAGTGTGTTGTTTTAAAATTAAAGGCTATGGGGAAGCATCAACATTTCTTTTGTAATATCAAATCTAGCATTTAGAAATGAAAATGAAGGGTTTTTTTTTTTTTCTTTTCTTTTCTTTTGGGATCATTTCCTATTATGAGGCTAAAATTATGGTTCTACAATTTTACATTATATAAACAGCAAGGAATTATATTCATTACCTATCCTTATTACATTTTCATGGTTAAATGGAAAAATTCTCTATTAATATCCTCATAAGAATTTATAAAATTAATGGGTACATGGCAACCCTACAAATCTTGCAGACAGAATTCGCACATGTGTAAAATGAAGCATGGAAAGCAAATTGCAGTCAGATAAAAACTTTCTTTCAATGCATCAGCATTCCAGATGATCTGCACCCTCAGGAAGTCCTAATGGAAACCAGGCACTCCCAATCAATTTTTTTTTTTTTAGGTAACACAGTCCAGGAATTGAAGCATGGCTGCTTTGACTGACAGGTAGGGGTAATTTTATTTAATCCAATTCTATTCCTTTTGGCTGTCTTAAGATTTAATTGATTAACAGGTGCAACCTATTTACATGTGATCACTGGACTAAGAGCAATTTCTTTTGAACAGTTGTGAGGAAACCCTTCTCTTTTTTTGCAAAATATTTGCAGACAAGATGAGCTGCACAAAGTCTAATTAAGCTTTCCTTTCTAGGATGGTATGCTATGGAATTGAGCTACTCTGACAAGAAAATTGGGGGAAACAGGCCATTTCCACAACTTTGGATAATCCCTTTTTGCTGAGCCCTGGAAAGCAGCTAGGCTATCTGTGGAAATTATTCCCAAGTTGTTCTGAGCTGTGGGAAAATTATCACATCAGAGTAGAAGTAGAGATCCTGCTACATTACCAAACACTTTGTAGGCAGTATAAACCATGAAACCATGAACGTCTTAAACCATGATTAACCTTCTACTTTTTGAACATGAGCATAAAACTGGTTTGTGATTATAGACTGCTTACTGAATTAGATACCGTATGTATGCATTGTTTACTTTAAAAGAATAGCCCACTCTGAAGCACATTAAATATGTTTATATATTTTTGATCCACTGTTGCTAATTTGTTGGTGCTGTATTTTTTCATTAATCCCATGTGAAGTTAGTGGTTGTCTGCTGCTGTAACATCACACGGGAACATTGTTGGCACAGTTACACTGGTGCTTCATAGAAGAAAGTTTTTTTTTTTTTTTTTAACAATCTCAATCATTTGAGATTTCCACTTTTATGTTAGTTCATGAAAAAAAGAAGCGCAAGATTTTCTGCAATCGTGCACTATTTTCCAATATTCAGTGTCTCATTAATGAGAAACCCAATTTAGAATTTGTGGAGACAGTAAACACTGATCCCAGAGCTCCAGAATGCAATGCAGCTATACAATATTGTTGCACTGGTATACAGCAGAGATTTAAAGTTCTGGCCAGAAGTTTACAAATAGTCATCATGGACGTGAATTTCACAAAAATATAGGGCTTTTTATTATTATTATTTCTTTGAACTGTTGTTTTTCTGGGAAAGTATGATTGTACAGCATTCATATTTAATAGATTCAAACAAGAATTTGTTGTATGAGTTTTAAATTATTTTGAATTTTCTGAAATCAACAAGGGGTCAAAATAATACATACAGGATCAAAAATTAACATGCACCAATTTATATTTTTAATGCAGTTGTGTTGAAAGTTCCAAAATGTCTTTAAATTCAAGGCCAAGGCCTAATTACTTCCTGTTATTGATCATGACTGACTACAGCTGGCAGATTCTCTGTGCATAACATATAAATGGTTTGTTTTACAAGTGTAGTTTACTGGGGTATTTTTGCTTTCAGTGGAACTGGTGTATTGCACAAAGAGGATGGAATAATAAAGAACCTCAGAATTCTTCAGCATGACCTCAGACCATCAGTTAGATTATTTAAACCTGGACACAATTGGATGTCAAAACAGGATAATGACCTCAAACACAGCTGATTAAGCTAACATTAAGACTAACATTAAGCTTAAAACAAGTCCTGACCTTAGTCCTATCAAAATATGAGGACTGTGCTTAAAAGTCAGGTCCATGCCAGGAGACACCCAAATTTAATTGAACTCTACCAATTACTCTAAGTAAAGCAGTCAAATATCCAACCAGAATTCTGGCAGAATTCTACCAAAAGCGTTCTTGTATTTTTTCTATTAAATATGTATATTGTACAATCATTCATCCCCAGAAAAAACAATTCAAAATAAACAATGCAAAAAGGCCAATATTGCTGTGACATTCATGTCCATGAGGACTGTATGTAAACTTCTGGCCAAAACTGTAGATTAGGTAGAGCTCTAATGGATGACAGACTCAATATGTACAGAGGTGTTTACAAAGGTATTAACATGAAGGTTAAAGTTAAATTTGTGTTTGAGCAAAGTGTACATATGTGGAGGAGAGAGAGCTCAACAGACCAAAGAACTAAAGTGTTGCTGCATCATGCACTGTAGGTAGAAGAAAATTCTCACTGGTTACATTATCAGCAAGCACTTGAATGGCATTGTGGGTAATGTAGGAAACCAAATTTAATTAAGTGAAAATAGTATTGTAAATAGTAAAAACATTAAAAATGAAAAAAAAAAAAAGAAATGAAAAGAAATTATATTGACAATGATACTCTTTAACAGTGATATGTACTGATTATAGTCATAATGATTATCATTTATCTGACTTATCTGACTGCAACTGAAATGGTGATGGCTTTTATTTCAGATGTACTATATCAAGACAAATGTAAAATCAGTTAAAGTTTTATGAGACCAAAATATTAAATTATAAAACATATATGTATATATAGTCCTTCATAATATATTTTAGAACAAAAATGTTTAATATAAGAAGTGGTTGAAAAAATATACCAAAATATATCATAATACAATATTTTCTCAGAGAATAGGAGAAGTTCTGATTTAAAATAACAAAACTGTCATCACTATTTCTTTATACAAACCATTCTGTCAATCCTGTCTTCCACTATGAATAAGTAAGTGCAGTGATTTTCCACATTAGTACTACAGCGTTCCAGTATATTAACAGTCTCATGCTCCACTCATTCACACTGTATTCTACTGTAGCTATTTTGCATTGACCCATATGAATGGCAGGTGGGAACAGCAGCTATGTATTGGTATTAAGGACATATTTATCTTGAGTCTAGTTCCAGCATCTGGCAAGGTCAAAGGCAATGATTGACAGTTGAATGCCAGGCTGTCTGGCGCAGTAGGCTCTCAGAAGATGCCAGAATTATGCTATCAATTGGTTTTGATGAGCTGGTGATGCTGGAGAAATGCGGCCTTAAATTTAAACTGTGGCAGTACAGGCCATATGGTGACATGAGAGATGCTGCAGTATCCTGCTGAGCACCAGAGGTTCGGCTCGCCTGAAGGTTCTGAATGGAAAGCAAGCCGTGGCTATGAAGGCACTGGCCCTTGCAACCTGTTATCTTTTTGCCATGGGGAGGAGACAGCATGGGGTAGTCCATCAAGGGTTGCCACCCTGAGTAACCTCTGAGTCTGTCTGGTATGAGGTTGCAGTAGGGTCGGCTTGTAAAGGAGGTGTTTGAAGAGATCACTTTAGAGCAGAGGGGGACACTGAGGTTTTGAAGATGACTGTTAGGACCAGAGAGGGTGAACGGATGGGAGAGTGAGGAACTGGAGTGTGGTACGATCCTTTTCAGAGGGGAACTGTCACCACAGCTCTCCGACGACCCGCAATTTTCACCTGCAATTAAGTATTAAAATTATATTCAACATCCCTTCGTTCCGTGAAAATACAATTACGGCAATGAATATTAAGTGATTTTTTATGGAATTTTCTCAGCACATGTACTTTATTTTTTTCATGCGGTTTATTTATTTATTTTAAATAGAAAGGATGTATACTTGATTTGCATTGGTCACAAGCAACTATTGGACTGTAAAACCATTTTACATAAACCTGAAATTAATATGGTTCTTGCATATGATTCTGCTTTGTCTACTTGCATTAGAACATCTTCTTCTGACCCCCCCACCCTCATATCCTTTTTGCAAGTTTTCATGAAAAACAATCTGCCCTCCACTTACTAAATACCATCTAAATAATAATAATAATAAGAAGAAGAAGAAGAAGAAGAAGAAGAAGAAGCAGTAAATAATTTAGTTATCTGTACCTTGCAGCTCAAGAGTAAATGGTTTCAAACTGAGACCAAATGGATTTCTCCATGGATAAGAGTCCAGAACACCTTCTAGTACACCCCTATGAGACATAAGCTTCCTTTAGTGTGAATGTAGAAAAACAAAACAAAAAAAACAAACAAAAAAAAAACAAACAAACAAAAAAAAAAACAAATACTAACCCAAGTTCTGAAATTTACTTTCAGAAAATAAATTTGAAGTAAATTTATTCCTTTACCTGTTTCTTCCTGGGTCTCTGAAACCTTTAGCAAAGGGGTTTCGGTCAATCTTCAGTTTTGTGATCTTAAGGGCAGAAAAAGTGAATACAACATTACTTGCACATAATTTAGTTCATAAACCTATACTCAAAAACTAACATGGCCACACAGGGTGAGAGGGGAGGTCAAACAACACACTTTGATAACTGGGGACTTGCAAACATTATTTCATATAGTACATAAAATGAGTACTCCCAAAGTATCCAGTCACAGCCCCAAAATTTAAAATAAAGTTTTTTTTTTTTTTTTTTTTTTTTTTTCCCTCAATAGAACTGGACCCTGTAACAGAAGTTGGCAGCATTTCTGTGGCTTCCTGTTTCTGGAACAGTATGTGTAAATACTGAAATCCTACGCAGGTCTACTGCTCCCTATGCTAAAGAGAGTGATTTATGCATTCAGGTTGGGGTGAAAATAGCGAGATGTGTGTTCATGTGAATATGATATGCTTGCAATGAAAAGGCGATAATGGAGAATTCTACAGTTGGCCATAATATCCGTAAAATGTAGAAACAAGGATTGAATGGACTTTATTCTTCATATCCATACGTTGCATAATATCAGAATTACACGTTTTCACAAGACTAAATAAAAGCTTGCTTAGATAGACCTACATCTGCCTACAGTGTAAATGATCTGCCGCCTTGAGGTTTTAGAGCTAGTCATTTCAGCTGATCTCGGATTGAAGCTGTGTCCACTTGGATTTTTAATGAAAAAGATCCATTTGTTTTGAGAATTGATTTTATTTTTTTTAAAGTGGTCCTTTACCTGTTGG
The DNA here is from genome assembly GCA_025674565.1 of Synodontis membranacea. Lineage (NCBI taxonomy): Eukaryota > Metazoa > Chordata > Actinopteri > Siluriformes > Mochokidae > Synodontis > Synodontis membranacea. Next base: position 2,839,773 of record JAOVYU010000063.1, on the reverse strand, counting down.
TTTTGGTAGGCTGTTACGGTTGTGAACTGGGTCTCGGGGAAGGAGAAGGTGCACACGCCTTCAGTCGGGAGCTCAGCGATTTGCGACACGTCCAGACTTGGCTCGTGCACAACAACGTGCACGCGCGGCTTGTACTTGTGCATGGACTGCAGGATGATCTGGAGGTAAACATGGACACATATGGAATTTGGCCGAAGTCATTGAATCGAACAAAAAATTGTTCCGTGTAAAGAGAACAGTTGACATTGAAGCAATGATCGTAGCTAAACTTTAAGGTTAAAACGTAAAAATGCCCAAGAGATCAGCTGGCGCGTGAATTCTTGACACTTCCTGTGGATCGATATAGCCAATACAGTGTGGTCCGATTAAGCTCCGAGAAAGACAAGAAGATGCAAACGTGTACACTGGAGAGCACCCGTTTCAGTTACTCGGCCACAGCATTTTTGGAAAGAAAGGTGAAAAACACTGTTAAAGTGTCTGGTTTAAGTGTCAATCACTGCCTATGATCAGGTCAGATGCATGAACTCTACATAAACAGGTCATAGTACATGGGTCATACATAGTTGGTGTTCCTGCTGCCATCCACAGCCCACGGGTCAAAGCCAAACAGTTAGGATTAAACATAAACGAGTGGAGCACGAGATTATTTAACTAGTGGAAGCCATGTCTGACACCACAGTTTCTGCAAAGAAAGTTTTGATGGAAGTGCCCAAATCTGTTCTCTTACAGTCTACACCTGCACAGAGATCTATGTTAATGTCGTTTATGAGATTAACCCAATACCATTTAGTCTTAGCCTATCATTTAACTTGATAGTAGCTACGTCTACACATACAGAAGTAAGAACGGATACGCGAGTCGCGGATGGTATGCATAACTAGCATTTGACAAAATTAACGAACATGTGTTTGGTTATGTGGAAAGATTGCATTTGTATTTTAAACAATCTCCGATTAACTTAAACCAAAATTTACTGTACTGGCTCTCATACTATGCAATGTGTGCAGACACACATGCATCCATTCCAAACGTATGAAGCGCAAAATGTGACAATTTCGACTTGAGGATCTGAGTTAAATAGATGGATCTGTTTTACGCGGTGTTCTTAAATCCGTGCAACTCACATGGCCTTTGTCGTCCATTTCGTTGTTTGTCAATTTCACCCGGTCGAAGCTGATCACTTGGCGCATCCACGTCTCTCCGGAGCATGGCGAGTCTGGGTGTATATAAAACCGTGGGGTGATGCACGAGTGATCTGTGTTTCCAGCCACCATCCACTGGGAACTGTGGTACACATATCTATGGATTCAAAATAGTAAATAACTTCATAAGATATGATTTAAGCATTTTAGTTAAGCTACACCCAATTTTTTTAGCCACCCCCCCCCCCCCCGAATTTTAACCTAACACAACTAATCAGTTATCAAGTAAGCAAATACAGTTATACACTTCTTTAGAAAAGTGTTGAACTGAAATGTTTCCCAGTGTATTAAGCTGATGTTCACTGATGTTAACTGAATATCGAGCCCCATTTGCAATACTTGGTCCTTTTATATTAAAATATATTTACATTTATATTAGAATTTGTAATAAACGTTTTTATAAATTCTCCTGTTTGTGAGTACAAGTGTGCAGAAACGAAAACTGTTGTGTGTTGCGTAGCCCATGCAGTCATGCTGCTTGTTTTAAAATTTTTATTTGTTGTATATAAACAAATACAAGGGGGTTTACTGGAAATTTATTATACATTTCTTTATTTCGGATGCTTTTTTGAGATCTCCAAATGACACGTTGATATTTTGCCTGATTTGAGCTTCTTCGTATCCCTATGTAATAATAATATTAATAATAATAATAATAATAATAATAATAATAATAATAATTCATTTATATTTATGTAGTATTTTACTATAATACTTTTTTTTTTTTTTTTTTTTTAGTATTTTTAGAATCTTGTACCTGTATCTCTTTGAATCCACGAGTTTGATGTCCATGGCAATGTAGTATTGTTTGAACGGGTTCAGGTTCTTCACTTTCACTCGGATAGATGGAAACATTCGCCTGATGAACGATTTTTACATATTTTTCAGCATCACAGTAAAAAAAAAAAAAAAATTTGCAACATTGTGTCTGAATGTCTGATGCAACTTGATTTCACGTCGTAATCTTTTTTTTTTTTTTTTGTGGCGCATTATGTCCAGAGCAAAATTCAGGCAAAATCTAAAAATCTAAAAAGAATCTTATCATACATATAAAACGTATAGGCCAGGAACTAATCCACAGAGTTAGTCCTCTACTTTATTTTAAATTTAATTTAGACTTAAATAACAATCACTGAAGGAGTAGTCTGTTAAAGAATAAAAGCCAAAAACTATCCCACCTGCCCGCTTTGGTGATGATCATCTCTGTTCCAATCTCGTGAAATCTCCTCCACAGATCGGACCCTTGCAGTTCCACTTGAACCTGTGTGTCCGGCTCGGTTTTGTCCTCAGCGGGTTTGCTTGTGGTCTCAACAGTTTCCTCGATTTTATACGCTGCACAACACAATCAGTAGGCTATATTAATATCAAGTTTAGTATTGCAGGAAAAAAATAGAGATCAATTTACCAATATAAATACGAAACGTTTTAAAATTGATAACATGATTTGATCCACACAGGGCTCTAACGTACGCAAAATGTGCACTGCAATAAATATAGTGCGCAGAACTGAGAATACAGTTTAGATTATAGTATAGAAGCCCAGGTAATTTACTTCTTATCTCTAAAATTTGTGTTGACACTCCCAGTGGATGGGATGGCAATAACATTGCCTTGTGACTATACCAGAAGCAAGACTGAGTTAGCCAGCATCAGAGGTCCTGCTGATAAAGTCAGTGCGCAAATACACACAGTTGAAGATGAGTATACGCTCACCGCTGTCCTCTCCATCACCCACGACAGTCCCCGTCGATGTGTCCAAGTCGCATTCACTTGCCTCAATCTTCTCGTGTTTTTCCTTTTCTACTTTCATCCTCTTGCAGCTTTTCCCAACTAAAGCCTCCACAGAGAAAGCGTGCGCTCTTCGGCTCAGGCCCTGTGCGCGCGGACAGGCGACCGAAACTCTCTCCCCGGCTTCACTCAGACTTTGCATTGCCATCCAGATCAACGAGCTTCAGCTGCTTTAATCAACTTCCCTTGCTGTTTTTAACAGGCTTTGATTTCAAGCATCTGTCCCGTGCGCGCTTGCATTTAAATCGCCTATCATTTTGCAGCTGGAGTTGCGTCCACTTCCACGAACACTCCCCCACCCACTTTACATTCAGCGCCTCAACTGGGAGGCACCAAGAGGGGCGCAGAGGAAGGGCTGAATAACGACAACATGCCAACGAACAAGTGACAGCTACCGAATTTCCTTAGGCGTAGTCGTCAAAGTATGGCCTGAACAATTTATAATTTATGGACCGAGGAAAATATCTTCCGGCCTCTTTGTCACTGATTTGCGCAAAGAATGTCAAACAGGAGATTTCATCGGTTTTATAGCATGCGTATAATGTCCATCATGATGGATGGCATAAAATACTTTGCATTAAATAAATCATTTATGTAGGAAAATATGAAATAAACTCTTTATATGGGCTATCTGTAACTACTTATACTACTTATGTAATTTGAATATTAATAGACTTCGTTACATTAGATATTATTGTGATTGAATATAAATCGGAGAGAGATTCTTTTCTGAATATTTTTCTTCTACTTTCCTGTAGGCCATGTTTAATTTGGAATGTACAATTTTTTTATGACTGCTTATATGATTTTATTTATATTTCCTGACATATTTTGCTGCAAATGAGTAGCCTATGCAAGAAGCTGGAAAAATAGTTATTCGTAAATACAGTGTAGTAAAATAACATCGATCCAGCACCTTCCTTTTTATTTATTTATTTATTTATTTTTTAAGTTAATGAATTTACCTCTACCTTACCAGATTTTACTTACTGTCTTGGCACATGCCTAATATCCTAATGCCGCTTTCGTGGTGTTTTAATTAAAGGAGTATAATCTAATTTATTCAGAGGAAGAAGGAAGAAATACAGCAAGAAATGTTTTAGTTTTACTAAATATTACCATCTGGAGGCGCGCATTTAAAAACCTCCGTGAAACTCATTGCTTCGGTTAAAGCTAACATTTCCTATAACTGTTTGGGGCTTTCCGTAAAATAAAGTCTTCTGGGGCGAATTCTGCCTGCTTCCCATAATGCCAAAACTATCATATTAAGTTTGGAAACATTGTGAAACCGGCCGGTCGTAATGACAGGTTAGGATTATTAAATTACCGCGTGACGTGAAATGGATCCGTTGTATACACAAATAATAGTAAACACAATTTAAGGACAACTTATTAAAATGTTTTCATCATAGAAACTAATTGCCCGGCAGACGGGAAAAGACAGCTGTGTTTACACACTGGTTTGGTTGGCCATAACCAAAATAATCCGCTCAGGTAATTTGTTCCTTTCTTGTCACCTTAGTTAGGTTTCTCCATCGATTCTGCCCTAATTTTTTTTTTTTTTTTTTTTTTTTTTACCGTAATTGTGATAAGGCTGTTTTTTATACGTTGTTATTGTGAACGCCACCTGAATAAAATATCCAAAATCACTATTTCATCTCAGCGTTTTATTCCTAAGCGTGTGACGTTACGAGTGTTTATTATTCGATGTAATTAAATCAGTCGAAAGGTTATTACAATAGTCACGACACTGAGAATTATTACATTTGAAGTGGCTAGGTAGTCTGACTTTACTAAATAAAAATGTCAGGCAAATTAGAAGCTGGTCGGTTTTTTTTTTCTTTGCTATAAAAAACAAACAAACAAACTAATTAACTAACTAACTAACTAACTAACTAACTAACTAAAACTTACTTAGGCATTTTATTCACCTCACTTACACTTCTGATTATATTGGTCAAAATGAGAATCAAGTCTACTGAATAGAGATGACTTTCAGTATCCTATGGTCAAGCTGTGGATGAATTAAGCCAATAATATCCTGATATCTTCCAGTCTTCTGGGAGGTGAATAGGTATGGAGCCAAGCAGACTAAATTCCCAAAGCTTGATGGAAACTTGGCCATCCTGGACTGATCTGTGTTAAGTTACATATACGCTGAGGTGCAGAACTTCATACAATCAGTCAGGAGGACAAAGTAAACATAGGGAAATGCACCACGAATGACTGATTGCTAGTTAAATGAAAGGCATAAAATACATTTCCCTAAACTGTGTTTGAAAATAATGATAAACACAATTCTTTGTTTCTCTCATGAGTTGAAAATGGAGATCACAGTGCACCAACTGAAATCGAATCAGCTGTCAGTG
>JAOVYU010000063.1:2792898-2808936 GCA_025674565.1 Synodontis membranacea | reverse complement strand
AATAAAATGGACAGAAAATTGGTTCAGGAAACTTGGTCAGTATGACAACCTTTGTCGATTTTTGCAGGAAGACCTGGGCAGTGTATCTCAGTTACAGTGTTTTTGTTGGACTCAAGCTTGGTAATGTTTTTATGAAACACTGAAGCTGGTCACTTCTGCAGTCTACAGGAAATGACAGTTGTTACATGAGACGTCTATGCATGTTGAATGATGGTACTGCTGACAATCCAGTGCATGTATCCATGGCATCATTTTGCTATTTTAATACACAAGCAAATGGAAATCACTCGGGTGGTTGGGGAGGCATTAGGTCTTTTGGTGCAGCCCAGTGCATGTACGTTAGGACTATTCATACTAACCATATTCATGTAGTATAATACAGGAAAAAACAGATTGCACTTGATGATTTTAGGATTCAAAAATTGCTCTGTAAATGTCAGACAAAGTGGACTGGACAAGACCCGTTTGGGATGTGTAACGTCATAATTATATGTTAACTGGTTGACCTTAGTCGATCGGTATATATAACAGGTCTGGAACAGAGACAGCTATCAAGTCCTTAGACAAATAATGAACAAATTTGTCATTTTCTATAATTACTTGCTTGAACAGAGCTATGTATATTTTTTAAGTCGTTATAAATATTACCTAATCATGTGTTGTTTATGGATTTTTGTTCTCTATTTCTGTTATCAGTCTGGCTCGTACAAAACTTACTTGGTGCGTGAGGACCTGGTGGTTACTGAGCGCATAGATGACCTCGCCCCCTTGGGCTATTATATTTACAGCCTGTGTGAGGACAGACCAACATACAGGATGCAGCGCCGTAGTGAGATAATGGGTAAATTATTATTTTGACATACAGGGATTTTTTTTCCCTACCTTTTTTAGGTATCTGAGTATGACAGTGTGATCGTTTTTTTTTTTTTTGTTATAAGTAAGATAATTTTTTCAGTCTTTTTTTCTGTCTATTCACAGGCTAACCTTTGCTGGCTTTTTAAAATGAGTTTGAAAAGCTCTTAAAGGAAGCCACCCTTCATTCACATATAGATGAAATTCTCCAGTAAATGCTTCAATAAATCTATGTATATGCACATTAATACACTATGTAGCCAAATGTTTGTGGACACCTGAGCATCATACCCATATGTGGACCTTTCTTAAACTTTAAAATGCACAATTTCCTACAATGTTTTTATATGCTGTAGAATTATGTAATTCAGTTGGCCTGCACATAGCCCTGAACAAACCCAATGAACACCTTTGGGATGAACTGGACCTCCAACTACATGCCAGGCCTCCTCATCTGACATCAGCGTCCAACCTCACTAAGCCTTTCATAGCTGAATAGGCAGAAATTCCTACAGTGTTCCAAAATTGGTAAGAAAAGCCTTCCCAGAAATGTGGAGGCTATAAAGCAAAGTGGGGATAAACTCTGGCATGGGATGGGAAGCATCTGGGCGTGATGGTCTGGTATCCATATACTTTTGGCTATATAGTGTAAATCCTTCAAGACTTCCTTCAGTAACTGATTAAATAATAAAGAATTTCTCAAATATTTTATTGACAGATTTATTTACTAGTTCATTAATTTCTTGAAGGATATATTAAAGAGTTAGTGGTGTATTTAATGTTTGACATTTTATTTGGTATGTTTCATTGCCTGTATGAAATTTGTCCAATATTAAGGCCTCTTTTTTGTGTCTAATTTTTAATGATTTGTATTTGTTGCAGGCCTCCAGAAGCGCTCAGTGGAGGATTGCCATGTAATCCGCCACTTCGAGAATAAATTTGTTACCGAAACAAAGATCTGCCGAGCCTGAGCAAGCAGGAAGTCAGGAGGGTACAGACACCCCCCCCCCCCCTTCGTTGCAGGATAGGGAGCGGTGAAGTGAGCTAAAAGAGGATGCAAAGGAGGGCTGAGAGGAAAGGGTGTGTCTTCCAACTCCTGCTGTAGTGTTTAGTTGTATAGGTTGTTTTGCGTTAATTTAGAGACAGCAGCCTTTTCTCCTCTCCCACTTAAGGTGTAGTGATATAGCTCTCCTGAAGCAGGTTATGATTTCTTATACCTTTGTCACTGTCCACCGTGATTTCCTCTACAGCTTGATTGCAGCTCAAACCTTGTTTTTAGTGCATGCCTTCTATTCTCTGACTCCGGTGTGGAATAGTGATTTGTGAACTAGGCAAAATGTTAACCTTGGTGCACCTAAGTTAATGTTTTTGTTTTGTTTTTTGCAGCAGAAATATTACTATGTAAGCACATGTTTATACACCTCTAGTCTAGCCTGTATTATGTTTCCCAACATCCTTTCCTCCAGCTAATTATATATCAGTATATAAAGACCCACATGGCCTCTAGAGCTCTGATCAGCGAAAAACTCCAAAAATTCAACTCTTTGTGTTACATGGTTAGTTCCTCAAAAACTTGAATCACGTGTGATGTGTTTTTTTCCACTTGTCTACTGATCTAGCAGACTCTGTGTAGCATTGTTTCTGCCAGTGTCTTTGCTAACGCATACATATACAACTTAAGGTGTCTATTAGACATGGCTCAATTGTAACATGGTAAATTGTTTCTCATTCCAAATTAAAATTGTCAGTAAGTAAATTAAAAAGGATTGCCAGTATGAATGCACCATGATGCTAAGATTTTAGAACATTTAGAGATTAGGACTGTAAACAGCTTCCTGTGTAAGATTTCACAATCAGAGTGGTTTAGCCTGGCCATATCTGTCCTCACACATTTTATCTCATGAAGCACTTGTTGTGGGCCACATTGCAAAGTTTCACTGCTGAGACAAGGTGGTGTGTTAACAATCACTCGACTGATCAGTCAGTTGAAACCTCTGCTCAGGCCTCTTTTTTTTTTTTTTTTTTGGAGGTCTTGATGTTCATCCTTCAGCAAAAGGATGTAGCATTGAGATAATGTTAAAACTAGTTACCAGCAGGGTGGTGGTGGTTGTTTTTTTTTTTGTTGTTTTTTTTCAAAAGCCATGAGTGCTGTTTAATTATTAAGAAGAAAGTGTCTGAGCAAAACCAGACCAATAACTTGCTTACTGGGATGTCTTGTTTGTTGAATTTTTGTTGTAGGCCATTGTAGACATGTGTTCACTCAGTATTGGTGTAAATATACCCAAAGTCACTGCATCTGTCACTTTTCGTAATGGCTTTGCATTGCAACATCCTGTCAACTCTCGAGCAACCCTGCACGGCACCATGGTTCAATTGTTTTGAAATTCCCTGCATTCTAATAAGTTACATGTATATTTTGGAAAGATCAGTAGTTAAGCTGCTGCTTAGAAAATGACAATCAAGACTGGAGTCTCTGTTGTCTTTCTGTTTGTCCAGATTCAGAAAAACAGATCTGAAAAATGACGGGCTGAAGCAAAGAAATGTACGTCTGAAATGTTAAACTGCTGACTGAAGTTTGTTTGAAAATAAAAATGCATTTCTTTACTTACAAATGGCGTTCATTGACTGGCTGGAATTTATACGGTCATCTGAACATCAACCTATTTCATTAGCAAATTATTTTTGTATGTATGGTATAATATTAAGGTGTTGCATAAATTGGTGGCCTAGTAAATTTCTTTAATTGTTTATCAAAACTAATAGTAAAAGAATGTTTGTTAGTTAGTTTATCAATCAAGCATGAAGCTCAGGAAGTCACATTCATCATTGCCTTCTGTTCTTAATCAATAGTGGAAAAAACTCAACAGAAGCGTGAGATGAAAAGATTTGCAAAGTTTATGGCAATGCTGCAGTTTTGGTAAAGTTTTGAAAAAGTGAATTTGAGCCAGATGATAAGCCAAGAAGTGGTAGACAAAGGAAATGGAAGACTGAGAGCTGCAGAAATTGTTGGACGAAGATGCGACAGAATTGACACGAGCTGACAAGATGTTTTGTATATCGCTTATTCTACTAAGGTGTCTGAAGTCAATGGGAACGATTCTGAAAGTTGGTAGGTGGGTTCCACATGCACTCTCAGAGAGAAAAACTGCTCAGTGGCTTAACAACTGCAATACAGGTGCATTGCACTTTTATTACAAGCTGCTTGATCCTGGAGAAATTAATGTTATGATCAAATTAAATGAAAATAAAACTCATTGAATTATCTAGCAACGATTCACAAAAGAAAATCATTTTCCCTCATGACAACAGAAGGCCACATGTTGCAAAAGCAACAAAAAACATGATTTTTTTTTTAACGAGACGAGCATCAGGTTTCCACTTGTTCAGTTCACTGCAACATGCTCAAAAATTTAGAATGTCATGAAAAAGTTATTTTAGAAAATTAAAATGGAATATATTCTTAATTTTATACTTATGGCCTACAGCTCAAAACGTTAAAATGAAAACATCTAAAAGTATTAGAAGATTTCATTTTACGTTTGAGTAAATTACTTTTCAAACAGCTGCTTGTAGTCGGTAGCTACGTACATAACAGAACTACATTTCAGATTTTTTTTTTTTTTTTTCAATTTTCTTTTTTTTTTTTTGAAGACATGGAAATTCAGTCAGCTACTAACAGTTCCTGTCAAGGTTGTTGTGTAAAGACTGGCCTGCTCTTTGTGGTTAACAGACATCATGAGCTCTCATTGCTCTCCGATCTTGCATAGCCTTTGCTGGTCCATTGACAACAATTGCCAAACGATCACAGGACAGCTTAGATGAGCTGCATAACTGAGCTCAGACAGTTGGAGTAAGAGAACCTCCAGTATATGCCTGTAATCAAATCCTAACCTTGCCAAAAATAACATTTGTATTTCATACTTAGGTACACTTAGCTGACAAAAAATCAAGAGAAAAGCAAGAATCCACTAAAATACCTTATGCAATTCATTTCTGTTGTCTTTTTCGAAGTATAAATCAATGGTTTTCAAAGTTGGTTCTGTGAAACTTTTTTTTTTGTTAGTGGTGAATATCGCAAACAACCATGAAGAGTTATGATTGCATCATTACATTCATTAGCCTATCTGACAGTTTCATGTTTAATCCAAAACTTAGTAACTAGAAAAACAATTAGTCTTATTAAACTGTTAACATAAATCTAATGACAATTTGTGTAAAAGCATATTCATAAATTCATAGTAAAAAAAAAAAGTAAAATGTTAATTACAATTTTTTTTAAATGTTCATAAATTCATAGTAAAAAAAAAAAAAAAAAACCTCTGTCACCAATAAATAGTCAAAATAAGTTTTTATACATTTAATAACCTCTACAGTGCATAGTTGGATTATGCTCATTAATGAGCATAACTGGAATTTTTACTTTTTACTATTATTTTGTTGTATATAGCGTGTGTCCCAGCTCTAAACACTATAATTTCACGTCCCCTCAGAGATCCATTTTCATCCCAAGCAGCAATTTTGAAATAAACATGCACTTTATCTGAGCATGTAAACATTAACCATAAAACATCTAGTGAGCATGCATAGCCAGTTAACAGCAGTGTGTCTTGAGGTATCTATTTCATTAGCTTTTAAGTGAACAGCAGTATTCTCCGTGTTGTAAAAAGAATGCCATTCGTATATTTACTTTTGCTGAATTTAATTGTCACAGTTCTTCAGTAGTACATTATTATTTTTCCATATATACAAGAAAGATTTGCTTTAGTCTTGCCACATTACATACTGGTGGCAATGATTTTGCCATCATATGATTCTCTAAATATGCATGAAATAAATTGCTTATACAATAATACATAACTCACATCACAACATCCAATTATCAGGCCATGACCATATTCATTCATAAATATCTAGCACTGGCTATATTTAATATTACCTTACTGGACTTATTCATATTTTTCATATTTATTCAGGTTATTCATATTTTTAAGTCTTCCCCCTAGTCATTTCCTTAAATCAGTTTGGTTTTAAAGTGGCTTTTGGATTTATTCTCATTGTTTGTCTGCAGTCTTTGGGAGATCTTACTCTCCATGCACGTGACAACAAGAAGATAAACCCCATAGTTTATGAAGTTAATGTCTTCATATTTCTCCTTCTTGCTCAGACTGCAATGCTTTCACCTCAGCTGTTGAGCAGGACATCCTGCGGTGCAAATGGAAGTTTTCGACCAACTCTGGTCTTGAGAGACGACGCTTGAATTCATCGGTGGTGAAGTAGTACATCACCGGGTCCAGGCAGGAGTTAAGGCTGGCCAGGCACAAAGTTATAGGATGGGAGCGTTGGATTGCAGTCCTGAACGCACAGCTCATCTGCTTATTCAATTTGGCTAAAAAGTCCAAAGGAAAGGTGATGTGATAAGGCATGAAACAGACCAGGAAGACACCTGCACAACTCAGCACCATCTTGAGAGCTTTGCGCTTTTCTCCGGCGTCATGAAGGACACAGTTTTTTTCACGTAGACTTGCAGCAGTTAACCACGTGCACGTGAGAACTACCGCTAGAGGTAACAGAAAACCAGTGAGTTCTGCCAGAGTGACAAGAGACACTCCACCTGCCAAGGACAGTGATACCATGGGTAGCTCTGAAAAGCAGATTTCAGATTGCCCCGAACTGGAGTTTTTTCGCAGCAAGGGAAAGGGCAGACATCCGACACACACGATGAACCAGCCTACAGCGCACCATGTGCGGTCTCTTCGCCGTTTGGTTGCTTTGTATCGCAGTGGATAGATGATAAGCAAGCAGCGTCTTATGCTTATGCATGCCAGAAAATAAATACTGGCATACATGTTGACATATTTCAGGTAGAAGCAAAACATGCAGAGAGCATGGCCAAAGGGCCAGGACTGGTTCAGGTAGTAGTATATGCGCAAAGGTAATGAAAGTACTTGGAGCAGATCAGCAATAGCCAGGTTGATCATGAAGATCACAGCTTTCTTTGTTTCCTTCACATACACATGGAAAATCCAAAGTGCCAACACATTACTGATCAAACCTGGGACCAGGATTACTGTGTAGATGATTGCATAGGTGTAACGCTGGTATTCTTTAATATCACTGGATACTGTTTCATTTCCACATTCGATAGTGCTGCCATTCATTTTCCTGTCATTGGTCCGGATCTGAAGGTCTGCTCTAAAGCATTGAGGGACGTCAGTCCTTGTTTGTTTACACTGAGGTCCTCACACACCTGTTGTCCCAAATTTATTATCCAAACTCGGTGTAAATAAAGTCACGCTGTTCCATTAGGTTGCCATCCAGTGCTGATTTTTTTTCCCTCTGGAAAAGGAAAAGAGCAGCCGTCCTAATGTCCTTTCAGTATCATGGTCTCACTTTAGTGTATCCAGTCCTGAAAGACAACATACAGGGACAAATTAGGAACAGTTTGACTGGGTGGAAAGGTATCATATTCCATGCATGGCCAATCACATGTGCCCTAAACCCAGAATTTGCATGGGTGACGGTCATAAAACGGCTGGTATAAGTTTCTGAACTACTGGTACCAATGGTTCATCTATTATTTGCATCTGCTCTTCATATTGCACAGAGGGGAAAAACATAACACATACTGAGCTTGTATTCTTACACAGTACTTCCTCACATCCTCACATTTACTGAATTACTAATAACGGCATGCTTCAGTAATGGCAAACACAGAGGATTTTATAAACCTTGAAATTCAAGCTTCGTTTAGGTAGTGCTGAACTGCACACACAGTGACTGAATTTATAATTCATTCTACATAGTTTAGAAAAAAGAAACATTAACACGTCCAAGACAAAAACAAATCTAGACTTTTTTTTTCTGAGATTTGTCTAATAGTGGCAGAACGTTATGCTCCATCGATATGTTTTGTTTTTTTTTTTTAACTGAAGTCTTTCTTGTAAATGAATAACCAAATCCAGCCATCATTTTTCAGTACAACTGCTGTACATACATGCTCTGTTAACAAAAGGAAATACTTAAGCTGCACTTTTACGATCTACATTTGCCTTCCAGCTAAATGGTTTGTTCATAATGAATCTTACTGTTTGTCAGCTTGTGGGCTCAGAATGTTAAAACAAAAGCACTCCACCTGCTATACTTCACACCTCAGCATAATGGGACTTTCCATATTCACAGCTGCCTGTACCAGTTTTTTGCACTCGCATGCTGTGCACGTGCTTAACAATGTTTTCAGCATTTGTGGTTGCATTGAGAAGTGTGCCGAAAAGGTATTGGGGCAACGAGGACAAAATTGTTTGGAATATAAATATGGAATACAAGTTAAGCTCATATTGGTTCCGTCTCAGTCAGCAGTTCATATCTGCTTATTTACGTTGACGACAACCACTCTGAACCATCAACGCAAAAAAATCAGTGTTTGTACGAACCAACATTAACTCAAGAGCTGAAGAAAATCAAACAATTTGCTTAAATGAAAGAATTGCTTTGGATTTCTTCAAGTATTGTAGCACTATATTCAATACTTAAAGACAGTAAAAGAAAACATTAGTCTACCCAATAATCAGCAGTAACCAGAGATTTGTTTCCAAAAGGATCCTAAATTATCATCATAAATTATCGTAATAAATTAAGCTGAACTGGGAGAGAGTGTTTAATGTGGTGCCTTCTCTGACATTTAACAACAGCTATGTTGTGATGTTTTTGGAAAGCTCAGTCCAATTTTCCCATGATGTGGAAAATGTTTTATATAGGGATATTGTGAAAAATAATCCTGAAACCATTTTACCAACAAGTCTACGGTCTACAAAATTACTTATAGATTACAGGTTTGAACTTCTCAGCAGCCTACAGCAGATATCAAGTACACAGTAAAGCATACCTATTAGGAGTGAAGAAAGTGGAATCAGAGGAATTTTTTGGCTCTACACTGAAAACAAACTGAATTATAAAGAATTATGTTGTTGATTTATTTACTAGAAATTTCTCTGGAATCTTTATGGTTATATTTTTCTCTACACCAAATAACCCAAAATACAATGTAAAGGAAACTGGAGATTACACCTTAAAATGGGGGGAAGTGCAAACATGGTTATTTGCAATTTATACAGATGCAACAGCTTGTATGTTCAGACTGCGTTTGGGCATTATAACTTCCGCACAAACACACACACACACACACACACACACACACACACACACACACACACACACACACACAGCAGTTAAGGTAAGCCTGCGAATAGATTGTTTAATACAATAGGTGAGCAATGTTAGAGCATTCGATTGTAGAAGTGTGTTTCATTTGCTGGCATGAAGGGGCATGAAGTCTGAAATCAATCAACACATAAGGAGAAACAGCCAGTGTAATGAAATAAGGTCAGTACAAACATTAAGTTGCTTGGTTTAATCCTTCTTTACACCATTTTAAAGTAAGTTTATTCACAAACATATATTTTTGCTTATCAAATAAGACTCAAGACTCAAATATAGCAAATATAGCAAATATTTCAGCATATACTGTATAGCAAAACAAAGCTTAACTGACACCAGTAGAGATTATTATGCATATGAAAAATTGCAATGTTTTCCATCAGTTATTTAAGAATGTGAAATTTTCATGTAAACGAAAATGTTTCTAAAATTTTTCTATTTTAACTTTGATTATTATGGCCTACAGTTAAAAAAAAAACAATTAATAACACCAACTCAAATATTTAGAATGTTTCATTTCGACTTTGAGTAAATTACTATTCAAACATTTGTAACTATTATACTTTAAGTCTAGTTCAGTACACACAACAAAAAACAAGCCACAGAAGATTACTGCCGAAAAGGCCGGCTGTTCACAGAGTGCTGTATTGAAGCATATTAATATAATATATTAATATAAGCATATTAAAGTGGACTGAAGCTGGTGTCAGTGCATCAAGAGCCACCATGCACAGATGTCTTCAGGAAAGGGGCTACAACTGTTACATTCTTGATATCAGGTTACTCCTGAACCAGAGACAACATCAGAAGCCTCTTACTTGGGGTAAGGAGAAACTGAACTGAAGTGGTCCAAAGTGCTCTTTTCAGATGAAAGTGAATTTTGCATTTCATTTGGAAATCAAGGTGCTAGAGTCTGGAGGAAGAGTGAAGATGCACAAAATACAAGGTAAAGAAGTCCAGTGTGTGATGATTTGGGGTGCCATGTCATCTGCTGGTGTTGGTTTTATCGAGTCCAAAGTCAATGCAGCATCTACCAGGAGATTTTAGACCACTTTCATGCTTCCATCTGCTGACAAGCTTAATGGAGATGCTGATTTCCTTTTTCAGCAGGACTTAGCACCTGCCCACAGTGACAAAACTAAAACCAAATGGACCATGATATTACTGTGGCCAATCAACTCGCCTGATGTGATCTGTATTGTCAAGAGAAAGAGGAGAAACGCCTGACCCAAAAATACAGACGAGCTGAAGGCTGCTATAAAAAGGAACCTGGGCTTCAGTGACACCTCAGCAGTGCCACAAGCTGATGGCCTCTATGCCACACAAAATTGATGCAATACTACATGTTAAAGGGCCCCAACCAAGTACTGACTGTATAAATGAACATACTTTTCAGACGTAGGACGTTTCTGTATTGTAAATCCTTGTTTGATTGATTGAGCCATAATCATTGCCATATGCATCTCAAAAACATTATATTTTAAATGTAATAAATAGTTTATACTACTAGCTACTATGATATATAATAAAAGTTTTTTTTTGTAATTTAATTAAAAAAAAAAACCTTCTAGATTACGCATTAAAAGGAAATGGTTAGACTATTATAGAACTAATAGTCTGACCATTTTGACAGGTAGTATCTGAAGTAAAGTATTTATGGTTAAACTTTGTGATTTAAAACTCATGCCTTACACATTACACTCTTTCTTATATTTGTAACCTGATGAAATGGCCTAGTGTCCAGGCACTTCTTGGTTATTGGTTATTGTCATTTTTACATGTATATATATACTCTTCCATGTCAAGGTAGATTGCTTTGTCAGTTTAAAATAAGTTCTTCAATTTTGTTTGTTATCAGTATACATTATTTTAGAATTATGGCCAGCCTCTCTATTCCATATTTCAGAGAGGTCAAAAACAACATAAAAAAGAGTGACTTCCCAAACCTCCTTATCTGTAACAACAATAACATAAACAAGGGTGCTATATTGGCCAATATTTTATTTTTAATGAAAGCAATAGCTTCAGTGTTGGTGACATGAACAGTGAATAAGGAGGCAGTGCACTGGCATAGCAAGTAATGTTGACACCTCACAGCTCCAGGTACCCTGGTTCAATCCTGAACTTAGGTTACTGTGTGTGTGGAGTTCTCCCCATATTTCTATAGTTTTACTATAGCAATGTATCTTCTCAGATAGCAAGCATGTTAAACTACATGATAGTCCTGGCAGTTGCATCCACTATGAGGACTTCGATCAGGGCATCGATCAATGGTACCAAAAACCCTGTCTGTCACCAGGCTCACATTAAATATAAGCAGTTGGGGCCATGGATTATCATTGTATTACGTTGCACTGGGAGTCACATTGTTTGGGAGCAAGGGTTTAGATGTACCAAGAGAAGATACAGTAGTAGAGTTGCATTAAAGACGCATCTAGCAAAGAAACCTAGTAACCTAAATCATCAGCCTGCAAGCCATATTACCACTACACAATAGTCTGCGCTGTAATCAATTGATAATGTTGTGCCAGAATTTTTTTTTTTTTTTTTTTTTTTTTAAATAAAATGCTGTTATTTAATATACCATAATTTCTGATCATTTGAAAGGCTTATTTTCAAAAACTGCTAAGTACATGAATATAAATGGACTGCATGGTCAGTGCTGTCTTGAGACCAATCTGGGGTCCGTGCAACCTTTAGGTCATACATTAAAAATAATATTTGAGCCTGCACCAGAGCAAGACCAATTGAAAGATATGTTTGTTTTCTGGGTACAATAATACTATATTTAAACAGATACAAAACATTTCATTGCACAGAACAAATTGAACACCAATGGCTTTTTTACGGTGTTGACATAAAAAGAAGGAAGCAAAGCAGCAGAGTCAAGAAGCAAAATTAATTGTTGTAGTTTCATTCCTGTTAAGTTTAAAGGAGAATCATTTTACTATTTGGCCAAGGATCTCCACTGGAAAAAAGTTATTGCAAAATGCCAGCTCTTTTGTTGAGTAAGGCTGTTGTATATGGCATGTAGGAATGGTCTTGTGATAGATTTAATATATAACATATACACTCGCTGGCCACTTTATTAGGTACAGTACAGGTTTGGACCCCCTTTTTTCCTTCAGAACTGCCGTAATTCTTCATGGCATAGATTCAATATGCAAACATCCCTCAGAGATTTTGGTCCATATTGACATGATAGCATCACAGAGTTGCTGCAGATTTGTTGGCTGGACATCCATGACACGAATCTCCCATGACAGGAGTGGCACCCGGTGTGGTCTTCTGTTGCTGTAGCCCATCTGCTTCAAGGTTCAACATGTTGTGCGTTCAGAGATAGTAGTCTGCATATCTTGGTTGTAACGAGTGAATATTTGATCTACTGTTGCTTTCTATCATCTTGAACCAGTCTGCTCATTCTCATCTGACCTCTGAGTAAACAAGGCACTTTCCTACACACAACCCTCACTCACTGGATGCTTTCTCTTTGTCAGACCATCCTCTGTAAACCCTAGAGACGGTTCTGTGTGAAAATCCCAGTAGATCAGCAGTTTGAAATACTCAGACCAGCACTTCTGCCACCACAACCATATGATTGGCTGATTAACTAACAGGCAATTGAACAAATAAAGTCTGTACCTAATAAAGTGGCCGGTGAGTGCACTCTAAGTATACCATCCCTAGAAATGGTATATTGAGGCGTATTTGTATATTGTATACTATGTATGGACTGGAGGGAAATAAAGCCAGTCATGACAAGTGATTATTGCAAATTTTAGATATTGCGTAGTTCGAAATTGCTTCATCACTTCTGTTGAACTGAGCAGACAGTTAAAACACTATCTTTAGTAACTGTTGTTGGAAATACTGGGATGAGTTTCAAAGATCTTTGCTTGCCAACCACTGTGTTACATCACCTTTTCTTTTAACAATACTTGCATTTTGGAAGCATTTTGAATTTCGGAGGCATTTTGGAACTGAGGACACAAATTTTTGAAGTTTTGAAAGTGATATTCTTTCCCATTCTTGTTTGATATATAATCATAACTACTTATCTGTCTGGGGTCTTCATTGTTGTGTTTCATGCTACATAATGCACCACACATTTTTTCAATGGGAGGCCAGCCTACTACCTGCACTCTTTTACTATGTTACTATGCTGTTGCAACACGTGCAAAATGTGGCTTGGCATTGTCTTGCCAGAATAAGCGGATGTCTTTGAAAAAGATGTAGTGTGGATGGGAGCATATTTTGCACCAAAACCTATATGTACCTTTTAGCATTAATGGTGCCTTCACAGATGTGCAAGTTACCCATGCCCCATACAATCACCGATTCTGGCTTATGAACTTTGCTTTTAGCTGAACTTTATAGCTTTTGATATACAGCTCTTGCTTTGCATCTGTAGAGACCAAACTGTGGCAAACTGTGTTTAACAACAACGATTTTCCAAATTGTTTCCAAGCCCTTGTAGAAATGTCCTTTATGCAATTATGTCAGTATTTAAACAGTGCTGCCTGAGGGATCGAAGGCCTAAATATCATCATGGGTTTTTTTTTTTCTACCAGGCCAATCAATCATTCTCACATGCATTTTTAACTTTATTGATTAATCATCAATAAAACACTCATGAACCCCTATACCAATTTGTCATAACCTGTGCACAACACAGGTTATGTTCCACTTGCATCCACTACAATTGCTTAAATAGAAAAGGCATTGATCTGATTAAAGATGAGTTCATATTGAAACAAACAAGATGTGGTTATAATTTGTTTTATTTCAAGTCCTAAGAAGTGGCCTGAAAGCTAACCGCATCCATAATGCTAATCGTAACCATAAAGTCCTGATTTCTAGTTCAAATCATTTATTAATATCTTTTTAAATACTTTAAATACATGTCATTGTGGAAATTTCAGATTGTAGAATTTATAATCAAAGAAGTAACATTTTGATGAGCTACTTATTATTTCTGAGTAAAATTTTTTGCCACCATCACAACTGCTAGGCAAAAAGCAAATGTTTTTCTTATTATTACGTCATGTGTTATATTTCATCAACCTCCTCTGCCCTTTAATCCAGAGGTGTTGTTTAGTTGAGGCAACATAGATGAGCTCTCAAGTGTCCTAGGGGACAGAAGGCCTCTCACTGATGAAGGATACTCTGGAGAATTCAGACAGTTGAGCAGATAGTATGTGGGGGGAAAGTGCAGCCAGAGAGGATGTTTAAAGCAGAGTCCACAGAGCTGAGCTGCTGAAAGCAGCCAAAAATTAATCCTTCTGTTTCTCTTTTTTCCCCCCTGACCCAAAAGTTCAATGCAGCATGATTATTCTGAGAAGCAACGTGCCCTCTCCCCTACATGTCAGAACAGTGAAGTACTACATTCATTGGTGAATTCACACACACACCCCTTTGGCATAAGAGTATGAAGCCTAATTGATTTGTGGGAAAACAAGATGTCTGTGGGAAATCCCTTGTGAACTGTCTCACTTTTGCTGTGGGCGTATGACACATGCACTCATCAAATGAATCATCTTTCTTTCCATTTGTGATTACCAGCTCTACCTATTTTTTGCCATGATATGATAATTAGTTTTTTTTTTGTTTTGTTTTTTTTTTGGACAGCAGATGTGGGTAACCAGTTCTACTTTCCATAATTGTGTGATAAGCTATAAAAGTAAGATTGGAAATTCTCTTCAACGTTGTAAGGACTGAGTCATCTCTCAGAGGTTTAGAAAGTGACAGACAGGGGGCTAAACTGATTTTCAGATTTAAGTACAATGGAATTTTCCAACATTTGATAGTATGTGATGTTATATGAAAACATAGTGGCATTATTTCTTTTTGATTTTTCAAGATTTGTTCTGGTAAATAAGGTATTATAGATCCTTACTTTAAAAAAAAAAAGAAAAAGAAAAAAAAAACAGAATGTTGACTAAGCTCTTATTCTCAATGTTGTTGGTGCATCCATATCTTGGCTGTTTCTTGTCCAGTGTTAGATCCTATCCATATCTCCCCCACTCCCTGCTTCTACCTATCCCCTTACTACCCAACTGGTGGGCAGTACTTAAATATTTAGGATTTTTCAGCTTTTGGGGGTTTTTTTGGAGCCAAACCTCAAAAAAGGCCACAATTCTCCTCCTCAGACTGTCCTCACACAACCACAATTGTTCTATTGATGTTACAACAATAACTGTTTTAGAAACTTGGTGTCTTACCGTGTCGCTAGTGAAGCAGACGTGTTCCGCATCTTATTGAACAGTTGGAGAGAAAACACCATGCAAGGTGACAGCCATCCATGTGACCTTCAAGCAAAACTGTAAATGATGACTGAGGCAGCCAAGTCCTTTTGTTTTTTTTTCTTCTCACTCACACTTCCTCTTTCAATTGATATTTCTGTTTCTGTTTTTCATTTTCGTTATTTGATTCTCTGTAATCTTATTTAATCTTTTAAAAATCGATTGCCTCTCTTTCTTTTCATCCCCAACCCTGTGGTTTCTGGTGCTGTTTGTTGCCTCACACTCATTCGTTTATGACTTCTGATAGAATTTCCTGCCCCACAGAGGGGGGGGGGCCTATACTGAGGGACGTGACGCTTGCTCAAACTCTCCTACTTCTGCTATTTTTTACACCCATTTCTTCCGTGTTTGAAGGATGCTTTACATGTTCGTTGTCGACTACTGACAGAAATATGTAGAGTAAAGATCCACAAATCATAAGAATTAAATCTGGTGCTTTAGTTCCAGTCACTTAACTTTTGAGGGTTCCTCAAGTGTCCCATTGATAATTAACTGGTGCTTAAATTCATGTAGGGGATATACTTGGAACCCACTATAAAATGAGAGAGACTATTTTACTAAAAGTGTTTAGTATATAAATCTTATATGTACACTGGTGCTTGAAAGTTTGTGAACCCTTTAGAATTGCCTACATTTCTGCTTAAATATGACCTGAAACATCATCAGATTT
>JAOVYU010000063.1:2772933-2785082 GCA_025674565.1 Synodontis membranacea | reverse complement strand
CAGCCATACTGGCCTTTCAGGAATAAGATTAATGACCTGTGTATAGGAAGCATTACATTTGAATAGCCTAAAAAATATTACTTCTGAATTGACAGGTCTGTGACCGCCATTTTGTTCAGTACACATTCAGTCTATAGATTGCAAAACGTGTGGTTTTTCTACTGTAGCTATGGCAACATTTTGTTTGCATGTGTGTGTGTGTGTGTGTGGGTGTGGGAGTACATGTGTGTGCGTTTGTGTGCGTGTATGTGTGTGGGGGGGGGGTTGTGATGACAATTCTGTGTTGCGTGAACTGAAGCAAGCAAGAAAGTTTCCTAAACTGGCAAAAGAAGAAACCTCCTAGATAGCCCTTCATCTCATTTGTCACTTTATGCAATCGTTCCAGTCCTTCTGCATGACCACTGGCATTTGAGTTTTCTTTTTTTACCCAGGCATAACCACTGTTCAGTTTCTGTCCGCTGGGATAATCCAGTGTATGATGCTAACCTTTTTCAAGTGTAACGTGTTGATAATGATTCCTTGTCATGTTATCAGTATTTAGTTGCTAATCTTGTTGTAATAAAAATGTCACTCTCTATTAAGATGCCATGTAATACGACCAATGCTCGTGTCTTCTCCTCGCAGCAGAGGTTCCCTGTACCCCAATATTTGATCACTACTACCACACCACTTCCTGTTGTCACAGTATAAAAGGTCTGTTCAAACACATAAAACATTACATTGTTGTACTCACTACAACCTGATCTGGAATATACGGTTTCCGTATTACATTCCATAAATATCATTAATATATAAATAACCTTTAAATAAAAATGCAGTGTCTTACCTATAGCTTGCATAAAGCAGGGGATTGTTTCAGAATCACTTAATTCATGCATTCGGTGATTTATTTTTTTTTTTTTTAAGTTGTTAATGAATTTTACAGTTGCTTAGTCATAGTCAAGCTTGGGCAGTACGATAAATAGCATTCAAGTGAACAATTATACTTCTGTTACAACAATATAATTATACATTATGAAAGAATTACTTAAGGCACATTATTAGTTTTATGAGGCATTAATAGAGTTTATTAAGAGTTTTATTATAATGACATTTGGTTACTTGTTTTTAGTGATTTATATATGGAAACTGTAATGAAACAGATGGAAAGCACTGTTTTTCTACTCGCAGATAATTTATGCTGAGGTTTGAATGTTGTGCAAACAGTTATCTAGTTCGATCATATATGCAGTATCATGCAGGAAAGTAAGGTTTCTGCCATTAAAACAGAAGCCTAAATCATCTTTCACAAGTGCCAACTCCCTTCCTGTATGGGTTTCAGAAAGGAGGGGTCAGAGTGTTTAAGGGGCAGAGAAGTAGCAAGGCAGCATGATGAAGAAAGAAAGCACATAAGAACATAAGCATGTGCTGACTATTTGTTGCTAGTTAGATGCTATTGCATCAGCGTGCTAGTAAAGTTGCGTGTTGTGAGGACTACAACGCACAGGGTTGTTTTGAACAGAGAACACAGGGTGCATGTCTCTTCTTTTTACAGTAGCATATTTCAGCTGTAAACATGTGATGCTACAGGACTGTTTCTCTTATATAAATTAGCACTCTAGGTTGTCTAAGGTTGCAACAGACTGGTTTCTTTGCTTCTTTATTTTCCACTGTATATGAGATGTCTTTGTTGCCCAGTGACTGACATGCTTGAGGAATTGCTCTTTGCACAAGCACATGTGCACACTCTGATTTCCAGGCAAGCAAACACGACAGTTGCAATCGACTTTGAGAATAATTTGAGAATTACTGCTCCAGAACTTATTTGAAGGCACTTCTACCGAAATCCATCGTCTGCAGGTGTGGTATCGATTTACTTTTGAATTGAAACGAAAAGTTTCAAGTTATACGATTCACAGTGCATTCATTTGTCTGACATATGTCTCCATATGATAGAAAAACACCTTGTTTATGAACACACACTGTACGGCAACAGAACAGAGAAGCATATAATGAACTCTCTGGCCACTTTTTAATTTCAGAAGTGTGTATCGCCATGTTTGTTATTTTAAACTGTACTTTGGTGACAAGCATACTTGTTTTTTTTTTTGTTTGTTTGTTTTTTCAATCTTACTACACAACAGTGCATTATAGTATCTGATGTTATAGAATGAGCAGGTTCTCAAAGAAAAAACAAACAAACAAACAAACAAACCATCTTTTTGTCAAAAGATTCATGAATCAACAACTCATTCGGAGCTACTTTAAGCTTTGTCAAATTTGCAATTAAGAGCTGTACATTAAACTAAAAAAAAAAAATACACAGAATTCCCATTTTAGCTTAGTCCCAGCTGTTATTTGTTGTGGAATCCCTTACCTTTCAGTTGCAGAGAGTTCAGAACTCAGTGATTGTGGCTTCCAACACTGTTGACGTCAAATGCTGAACTACATGCACAAACATACTACCGTTTTCTCTTCACCTCTCCAAAGAGGAAGTGGCGTCTTATCAGATTTGCCCAGTAAGTGCTGTGAGAAGCAGTTTTATTCTCTTGTCAAATACATTCTATTTTAAACAGTGCCTACACTCATTGAATAAACGGTACTCCAGAAATGTAAACGGCTTCGGACTGCTTGCACCTCGTGCAAAGATACAAATGACTCGTTAGAGGCTTTATATCTTACTGGAGACTTTGCAGCTCATGTAACACCATAACTCCATGCTGTTCCTCAAAACCTGGCTTTGTGCCATGCCTCTGAGCTCCGACAGCATGGCTGTAAGACCGGTTACTGGTTTGTTTAAGATGCACATGTTGTCTGGTTGTTTAAACAGAGTCACATTCATGTAGCTAAAGCACACAAATAATTAGGACTTCTCTGTTCCTGGGACAGGGTTGGAAGCATGCTGCAGCTTTATTCTATAATTCAGAGCACATAATGCCAGAGGCTCAACCGTTATGTCCTATGTCCTATGACCTATGAGTGATGTTGGAATGGAAGTTCAAATGGTCAAATGAGTGTTTTAAATCCTGTTTTCATTTGTTAGTTTATGTGAAGGCTAAGTTATGGTTAGATTTGTGTGCATAGCATTGCATTGCATAGCATTCATAGCTTCATTATTAATTAATCAATGGAAGGTCCCTACAAGACACACAAGAGTAAAGGTACTGCTACTGTAAAAATAATTCACTTGGATATAAGAGCAGTGATAAAAAAAGAAAAAAAAAAAACACTCAGGTGAGAGTAAATAAGTCATCAGGTGGAAAATCTATTTGAGAGATTACTCGATTATTTTGGACCATCTCTGCAATTGACACAACTAATTTTGGAACAGTGACATTAACTAACCTAAGTGAGAAAAGCCGACGTAAACAACATCTGGATTAGCAACAATATACAGTATAAAGACAGGTAGCGTTAACTGGCTAGCTAACTTAAGCAAATGCTTTTGAGGTTCAGGAGCTTTCTACTGTATATTTGTTCATTTATTCATATATGTCTCTGGCTACTCAGCTACTTACTGTAGCTGCCACCTATCAGTGATGCCCTTTACATGTTATTTTGAGTGTTACCAGTAGGCTGTAGCAGAATTTAGATGTATTTTACACATTAGTGAATTGCTACCAAGTGTCTTCAGTCTTAAGTTTAATACAGAGCTTTCATACTGTAAGACATCCAAAGATCCTGCTAGTCTAGCTCACTTAGCTTAACTAATGGGTTGTTTGTCTGTTTTCTAAAATAACATATCTCAATCTCATCATTATTTCCCTACTCTATTTAATTACAGTATATACAATCAAATAGATTTCCCAATCTCATGGATCTTCGTATAAGGCAGCCTGAGATAAATATTTAATATAAGACCACTAGTATACACTCACTAGACGTGCAAAAAAAGACGCCTATTTTTACGCCTATGTAATTCATGCCAATTTGATCAGTCATAACGCGCTCATGCTGATGTAAATCCTCACTGCAGCGTTGTCGTTATTTCAGTCAGGTCCCTTGAGTATAAGGAACTTGTTTTTATTATAAATGCAAAGAAATCGTTATACTGTGTTAGTTAAAATTCCTTCAGTGTGGACTGAATAAGGTATGGATGAGACCATTCAAAATTTGACTGTGTAGACGGCATCGCGTTTCTTATGGATTTATTTATTTTTGTGGTTTTTGTTTTCATTCCAAATGTGTCCCAATAAATTGAGATCTGGGTAAATGTCCAGTTATGTGGAGTAAAGATTACAAAACTAGAACGAAAAATAGGTGACATGACCTATCCTGCTGGATGAATTTACTGCTAAATGGTAAACATGGTCACAAGGAGTTGCCCTTTCTTCTTTTTTTTTGCTGTATTTTTTTTTTTGTTGTTTTGATGATAATGCAGCCACAGTAACACATGATCACATGCCGTGCTTTTTCTTAGCTGACAAGTGTAAAAAGCAAAATCTTTTTTTTTTTTAGCCTCTTCTCAATCCTCTTCTCTGATGTGCTCTACATTCATAGATGCTAAAATGAGCTGTTATTTTACTATTAATCACGTTTCTGTTCCCTAGGAACAAGTCCAACTGTTATTTCCTGAATCTTGTCATAAATAAGATGTGTTTGCTCACAGACCTATTAGCAGTAACTTCATTATACTTGCTAGCGTATTTCCTTTCTGACACGTTTCTGAGAAATGGGTTTCTGTTAACATATTCAAACGGAATTGAAAAACAGGACAGTGCTTTAAGTGTGTATTAGTCCACCTAATGAAAAGCACCCACGGCCTTATGTGTTAAGAATGTTAAGGATGTTAGTCAGTGTTTGCTTGGTAACCTTTTTCATACTGAATTGAATACTGAAGTGAACTGAATACTGTTGGGCCACAGCCAGCAAGACATAAGACCTCTTATTATGTATGAACCCTTGATCTCATTGGAGGGTAAAGGAATCAGGTAGACACGTGGGATGTTCTCTAATTTTAACTTCCTTAATTCTGGTATTTAAGGAAGCTCACAAGCAGAACAAAAAGCATCATAAAAAAAATTACATATGCTCACAAACAGAAGCAGTAATACAGTGTGTAATACTAATACATTATACTGTACTGTACATGCTAAATAACATAGAGTTCCCTCCAAAAGTACTGGAACAGCAAGTCCAATTCTAATGTTTTTGCTATACACTGATAACATTTGTGGTTGAGATCAAAAGATGACTATAAAAAGATATCTTAAGAGTAAGAATTTCAGCTTTCATTTTCTGATATTTGCACCTAGATGTGTTAACCTAAAACATGGCATCTTTGTTTGAACCTACTCATTATTAAAGTGATCAAAAATATAGGAAGATATGATTGAAAGGTGATTCTTGTTCCCAAGCTGTGACCTGTTACTGTAGATTGATTATTGAAATAGTTAGTAGCTTTGAATATCTTATCATGTTTCGAGCCCTGGGTTTCACATGTGAAGGCTGCATCTGTTGTTAAAAAGGATAAACCAACTTGAAGACCAGAGAGACCAGAGAAAAGCAAGCCATTTTGAAGCTGAGGAAGGAGGGAAAATTCATCCATGACATTGCACAAGCAATGGGCAAAGCCAGTAGAATAATTTGGAATGCCCTGCAAAAGAAAGAAAGAAAAAAAAAAGAACACTGGGGTACTAACCACCAGACATCAAACAAGTTGGCCCAGGAAAACCACAGCAGTTGATGACACAAACAACAGTCAGTGATATTACCAGCAAGCTCCTCGGGGCTTTTCTGAAGGTATCACAATCCTCCATACAAAGAAGACTTTGAGAGCTGAAATATAAAGATATACAGAATAAATAACATTATTCAGTTAGATAATAAGGAGGCCTGCTAGCTAGTTTTCAAGCTGATAAGTTTAAAAAAAAAAAAAAAAAAAATTGAAAATCCTATCACTGAAAAAACACCATTTCATTCCACAACAAATGAACGTAGTGGTTTGAGACAGCAGATGCACACTCCTGAATCACGACTGGCAGAGGGCAAGTGGAGGTTAAATGGTACTGGAGACAGAGCAGATGTGTGTGACTTTGACACTACTTTTAGAAATTTGTTGTGTGTAATATTTTGGGGAAGGATCTTCAAGCTAAGTATTTTTAAATGGCTCAGACTGAAATGTAGGTGGTTCTGCAGGTTGCATTTTGAGGTATGACATAAGTACTGATATATCCACAAGTTTTGGCTCACATCATTTTCAGCTCATTATCATGTTGTTAAATGCTGTATAGCATTTAAAGATCAGTTGAAGAAAATAAATTTTTCAGATAAACTAATCTGCTTCTTACTAAGCATTCGGCACTTGAAATGCATATAGTGTCCTTTAATTGGCATACATACTGATCAGCCGTAACATTAAAATCACTGAAATGTGAAGTGAGAAAACATCTCATTACAAAGGATGTGCCAAGGGATGGGATATACACTATATGGACAAAAGTTTTGTGGACACCTGAGCATAACACTAATATGTGCTTTGTTGAACATCCCAGTTCAGATTTAGTCCCTTTTCTATTTTAATAAGCTCCATTTTTCTGGAAAGGCATTCCACTAGATTTTGGAGCATGTCTGTGGGAATTTGTGTCCATTCACCACATGAGTGTTCTTTCACACCAACCTCAGCGTACCATATCTTAATTGAACTATGACCTTTGTACACTGTCATTTTAGAACAGGTTTGTGCCTTTTGGTCCTAGTGAAGGGAAATTTTAATGATTCAGCATACAACAACATCCTAAACAATTGTGTGCTTCTAACTTTGTTTGGAACAGCTTGGAGAAGGACTCCATGCTGGTGGCATGGTCAAGTGAACACAAACTTTTGTCCATCTAATGCATTAACAGTGAACAGTCAGTTCTCAATGTTGATCTGTCAGTGCCTACTAAAATGAGCTAACCCCACACAAGAGCTCTAGTAGTGCAAATTGCTGAAAGCATTAATGTTGGCTATGATCGAAATGTGTTAGAACACACAGTCATTCACAGCTTACAGCGGTTTCTCCTCAGTATTCCTAACTCTGTCTCCACATTGTATGATCTTGGAGTTGATGATGTTGTTTGGACTCTTCCAGTGGTCTTTGCTGTCCTGATCCATACTCTCTGGCCCAGTTCCAGTATTGTCAACAGTCCCGTGTGTGTCTTGCTCCATATGCTTCCTTTTGATTCTCTTTTAACCTTGTGTCTTTTTGTTTGAAAGCTTGGAGGTCTGACCACTTAGGATTGAGAGTTTGTGGAGGGACTGGAACTGTGGTCCTCAATC
This sequence comes from Synodontis membranacea, assembly GCA_025674565.1. Classification (NCBI taxonomy): domain Eukaryota; kingdom Metazoa; phylum Chordata; class Actinopteri; order Siluriformes; family Mochokidae; genus Synodontis; species Synodontis membranacea. The sequence continues at coordinate 2,777,843 of JAOVYU010000063.1, read as the reverse complement.
TTCTCCCCATCAGGAGTTCAGCTGGTGACACTCTATGAGCTAATGGGGTTGTTCTGTAGGCTAAGAGAGCTTTCTGATTATCTTGATATTTGCTCATTATTTGTCTCACTGTTCTGACTGCTCTCTCCGCTTCCCCGTTACTCTGCGGATATCTGGGGCTACTAGTGACATGCTGGAAGTCATATTTTTGAGCAAATGCCGAAAACTCTGAGGGGGTGAACTGTAGCCCATTGTCAGTCACAACAACCTCAGGGATGCCAAATCTGGCGAAGGTGACTTTCAGTCTCTCCACTATGGTCACTGTTGTGAGGGCCGGTAAGTTGGCTACTTCAATATACCTTGAGAAATAATCAATCACGACTAGATAGTGGCCTTTCCCGAATGAAAGATGTCTCCAGCTAACCTCTGATATGGTCTTGCTGGTAAAGGGGTTGTGAGCAGTGGTTCAGTGTGGTAAGTAGAGTACTGACAGCACACCTCAAATCTTTCCACCTGCTCTCTAATGTCTCTTGATAACCCTGGCCATCACATGGATTGTTGTGCTCTGGCAAAGCACTTTGTCATGCCCTCATGGCCCTGGTGGATCTTGTCAAGCATCTCTCTGTGCATGGGTGCTGGGATAATGATTTGCTCTCCCTTGAGGAGGAGCCCTTCAGCCACATGTATGTCTGCTCTGTGTGGCCAAAATGGTAGGAGAAGCTTGGGGACTGCTTTTCTGTGTACAGGCCACCTCTTGTCTGTGTACGTTCGGAGTTGTCTCATGGTTCCATCTTTGTTCTGCAAGTCTTTGATCTGTCCCAGTTTTGATTTTGTTGCAGGTATATGTCCTATGACGTAGTCGATGTAGACTTTGCACTCTCTTTCCAGAGTATCACTCTCCATGGTGTTTTCAGGTTCCAGTGGCACTCTTGACAGTGCATCAGCCACCAGCTGTTTTCCTGGGACATGAAAGATCCTGTACTTAAATCTCATCATTCTCAGCCTAAACCTGAGAATACGTGGAGGTACAGTAAGTCATCCAGTGGACGGGTGCCTAACAGTGAGATGAGAGGCGTGTGATCCCAGGAGATAGGCACCCAGTCGCTCGCATGCCCAGGTCACAGCAAGGGCCTCTTTCTCGATCTGTGCGTATCAAGCTTCAGTGAGCGTTAGACTTCTGGATATGTACACCACTGGTCTGATTTCTCCGTCTGACTGTCTCTGCATCAACACTCCTCCCAGGCCATAGGATGATGCATTGGCTGAGACAAGAGTTTTTGCTTTAAACTGTATTGCGCTAAGACGGCTGCTGAGCTTAGCTCTTTCTTTACTGCATCGAAAGCAGTCTTTTGTTGCCTGTCCCATGTCCATGTGCTGTTGTTTTTCAACAGGTCTCTCAGAGGTTTTGTGAGAGTAGGCAGGTGAGGGGAAAACTTGCCGACGTAGTTCACCATCCCCATGAAGCGGCTCACTCCTTCAATGTTTTGCGGTTCAGACATGTTGAGAATTGCTTTGATTTTGTCTGGGTCAGCCTCTATCCCTTGAGCACTGATTTTTTTGTCCCAGGAACTTTTTCATTGAGGGTCAGACCTGCTCTCTCGAACTTCTTGAGGGCTTCACACAACCTGTCGTCATGCTCAATTTGGTCTTTGCCAAAAACTTGGCATGGCACAGTGTACCTGGTATGCCTGCGATGATCTGGGAGATTCTCAGCTGGAAATGCTCGGGTGCTTAGGAGATTCCGAACGGGAGTCTCCTGAAGCAATACTGTACCTCCCTAAAGGAGTTATGAATGCTGTCAAGGACTCAGAGTCTTTGTGTAAGGGTATTTACCAAAATCCTGACTTGGCATCCAGTTTTGAGAACACTACTGCTCCATCTAATTTTGCTAGTGTGTCATCCACAGCCAGCAGTATGAGTCTCTAACCATGAACACTTTCATTGAGCCTTGTCAGATCTACACAGGTCCTGATGTTTCCATTGGGCTTTGGGACTACCACCACCCCTGCACACCATTCTGTTGGCTCTTGAATTTGTTGGATGTCGCCCATGTTTTCCATTCTCTGGAACTTTACTTTGTCCATAAGGGGTAATGCTACATGTCTAGGAGCTGACAGGGCAAATGGCACTGCCCCTTCGACTAACTCTATCTTATAGCTACCCTGAAGTTTTCCCCAAGCCTGAGAAAACCCTTGGGAACATCAATTTGAATTTGTTTTCCATAATGTGTACTGCTGCTTCCTGCTGCAGCAGTGGTAGACTCTGGATGGCAGGGAGGCCTAGCAGTGGCATCACTAGATCTTTCATTACGAATACTTCCTGCCTTGTTCTCTATTTACCCTTTTTCAGACATGCATTGAATGTGCCCAGTACTGTCAGTGTTTGGTTATCAGGGCCGCATATCCTTCGCTGTGCGTGTCACAGATCACCATCTCTGGCTCTTGCGTACATAGAATCAGGTATGGCAGTAACTTAATGTTAACCCACTCTCCATTCATCTGAATGTCCTGTCTCCATATGTCTTGTCTCTGACATTGAATTGTTCCCATGGATGCATAATCTAGCCCCCTCGTGGCTTTCTTCAATAGCTGGTTTGCGGTTTGCGTAGGATGTGCCCTATCCATCCCCATCTTCTCTTCCAGATTTCTGTTTCTACTGAAGGTTGGCAGGTCCTTCCCTATAGGTTGGTGTTAGTGATGGTGTCTGGCCAGCGAATGTGGAGAATCTTTCTGAGACAGGTGTTGATGAATGTCTGGATTATTTGGATGGTGTTTTGGGTGTCTTCCAGGTTTCGGCCCCATACAACAATACTGACTTCACATTGGCGTTGAACAGACGGATCTTAGTGGTCAAGGTCATTTCTCTGGAAGCCCAGATGTTCCTGAGCTGGATGAAGGCGGGTCTTGCTTTGCCGATCCTTGCCTTGACGTCTGTAACTGTTCCACCCTGCTGGTCGATGATGCTGCCTAGGTAGGTGAAGGACTGTACCTCCTCCAGGGAACTTCCATTCAGCTTGACTGGGTTGTTGCTGCTGGTGTTGGTTTAAGAATCTTGGTCTTCTCCGTGTGGATGTTGAGTCCAACTGGTGATGATGTAGCTGCCAACACATCTGCTGCTGGCTGTGGGAGAGAAGTGCGAGATCATCGGCAAAGTCCAAGTCTTCCAATTGGCTCCACAAGGTCCACTGGATTCCATTCCTGCGTTCACTTGTGGATGTCTTCATAATCCAGGCAATAGTGATGAGGAAGAGGAACGGGGATAACATTTCATTTTGCCTGACTTGTGTTATTGTTTTAGCCAATGTAAGATTAGGATCTAACTGTAATTTTTCTGATAGCTTAGCATCTCTGATTCCTACTACAATCCGATCCCTAATCATTTCTTCCAGCAGAATATTGACAATGTTCCGCAAGCTTGTGAACGTGATAAAATTTTCAACTGTTTCGCCTGGCTGTTGATATCTGCTATTAAATTTGGCTCTCTCATATATAACATTGTGTTTACCAATGAAATGCTCACCCAGGGCTCTGCACACATCTGCATTCTCTTTCTCTACACATCTCTTTCTCTGGTCTTCTTGTAATGTCAGTGTGTTCAAAATGTCATCGCTTTTCTCCCCCATAATATACAGTAAGTTGTCCTGATAGTCTTCACTCTTCTCTGCAAGGCTCGGAGGCTATCCTAAATCGCTCAAAGCAGCACAACCACTGCTTCCAACTGCTTGGCTCATCAAAGTTAAAGTTTCCTGGAGGCGGTATCAAAAATATCTGGTACAGCCTGTCGTTATCCCTCTTCTTTTTTTTTTTCTCTTTTGGAGACGAGTCACTGAACTAGCCGGTTTACCTGTTTATCGCACTGCAGGGCAATGCACACGTCGCGGGCCGTTCAAGTAGTAAACGGTACATCCGGGTTTTTTTTTTACTTGGTTGTCTGTTTGTTTTATTTTACTGACTCCCCCGGATTCTCATCACCAACTTACACCATGTACAATAGCTTGGTTCGAGCCAAGGCTCCAATAACGACACCGACTCCTGTTTATAACAACAACCTTAATTTTTATTTCTTCTTCTCTTCCCATTACATCCCGCCTTTTCCAACTGTCTAGTGCACCCTAGTGTCCTAACGATCCAGTACATGTGTGTGTGTGTGTGTGTGTGTGTGTGTGTGTGTGTGTGTGCGTGTGTGTGTGCGTCATTTACCTGGGGAGGAGATGGCACCAGTATGCACTATGGAAAGAAGGCAAGCCAGGATAGGCAGTGTGATGCTCTGAGCAATGTTCTGCAGGGAAACTTTGGGTCCTGTCGTTCATGTGGGTGTTACTTTGACACATACAACCTAACTAAGCATTGTTGCAGACCATGTACACCCATTCATGGAAACGGAATTCCCTGATGACTGTGGCCTCTTTCGTCAGGATAATAATAATGCACCTGTAACACTGCAAAAAGTTCAGGAAATGTTTTGATGGACATACGAGAGAGTTCAAGGTATTAGATAGAGCATCTGTGGGAAACAATCAAACAAGTCCGATCCATGGAGGCCCCACCTCACAAGTTTCAGGATTAAAAGGATTATAACGTCTTATAACATCTTGGTACCAGAAACAGCAGCACACTTTCATAGGTCTTGAGGAATCCACATATCAGTGGATAAGTGCTGTTTTGGTGGCACATGGGGTAGTCAAAAATACGAGGCAGCTGGTTTTAATGTTATGGCTGATCTGTGAATTTTTGAAAACTACTCTGATAAATACTTTGATAAATCAAATGTTCTCTGATTTAATTATACTCAAAAGTGTACTGTGAACCTTAACCTTGTACTGAAGTACTTTAACAATATATGTAGTTTTTTGCCTTCCACCCCAGATGATGGGTTTGTTCAGTAGCACTGTGTGTGTGTGTGTGTGTGTGTGTGTGTGTGTGTGTGTGTGT
>JAOVYU010000063.1:2700180-2710681 GCA_025674565.1 Synodontis membranacea | reverse complement strand
TGACCTCATGAGGCCCAGTGTTTAAGATTTTAATGCGTCTTAGTGTGCAGCACTCATTGGATAATTTCATATTTTTCTCACCCTTTAGAGTTTCACAGCTTTCTGTTTGAACTCTAAAGACTGTTAGGCCTGATCCAGGGAGATTTCTGGAATGCTTAAATCAGCCCGTCTGGCACCAACAACTCTACCATGTCATAGATAATTCTGGTATTTGATGTACATCTTAACTGAAGCTCTTGACCTGATTTTTTAATTTTTTTTTATTTTGGTGCTGTTGTGACCAGTGGTGCACACGAGGTAACATGACAACCAAAGGCATAATTATATTCACAAAGAGACAAATCAGTAGGCTGCATGTCTGGGACACAAAGATTACATGTCTAGGCTGTTAGATTTCATTCCTAGTTGCCCAGGCTAAGGACACGTAGGCTAAGTGGACACTTATCGAGTAAGGAAAGGACAAAACCCCAAATCTCACAGCCGAAACTTTCACCAGTGACCTGCTGACATTTGGTCAATTGTGTAATCATGATGTGCTACTTTTTTGCTTTTTTGTTAAGTCTTAATGCACCATCTAACGTCATGTGTAGCATCACGTGCATCGTGACCTTAGTCAGTTCGGTTTTTGGGCAACTAAAACATAGGACTGGGCAGCACACTCCTACTTGCTCAGATACCTAGCTGCTATATTTATTTGATCATATCTGAGATGTGTGTGTCTGTGTCTAGACATGATGTGCCATAGTGTGTCAGTGCCCATACATGAAGAATGTGCAGTGAAAAAGCAGGAGCCGCTACAGTGGAGGCTGAAAGGCGGGCAGCTGGGTGCTGCTAACGGCATGCCACTCGCCCACAACGGACACAGCAAAGTGCGTACAGGCATGGCTGCCTCTCCAACACCACCACGTCTTAAACACTCAGTCCGGAGCAGAGGCTCCCCTCCAAGGGACTACGAAGTTAAAGGTGACGTATGCACACACATACACGTTAACATACAGTATAGCCGAGGCCATTATAATTGCGTGTTTTTAGTTGTACTGTCCTGCAGTAAAGTCATGACTATGTGGTTGAAGTGATAAATGGTCAGATTAATTTAATGATGGTTTATTTACTGATAGAGTGAACTCTGTAGAAATCATAGCCCTTTTTTGATAGTAGATCCTATGTTAAATACATCCTCTGTTATTTCAGTGGATGAAAAAGAATGGGGAAAAGACTTGTGTTTATATTGTAACGACAGCCCACACAGATAATACAGACAATGTAAATGGCATCTTTCCCCTCGGCGCCAAGGCCTTTAGAGCTTTACAGTTGCATTCTGATGGTTAAGGGACAGAATTGAACCCTACTATGTTGTCCTGGTGGATCTGGTTTGTTTACCTGTATATTTCAGTGTAATCTCATGCAGAAACATTTAGTACACTATTAAACTATGACACCTTCAATCGGCAGGATATTCAAACATGTAAGGCGTGCTATAATAACTATACGACATTCCACATGAAAAACAGTTCTATTTTATTGCTAGTATAACTGTAAAAGAAGATAATGGGATATGACATTTTGTGTACTGAATTGTTACAGCTGCAGATCCAGAGGAGGAAATGAGGAGAGTGCAGGAGCTGCTATCTTCTGTAGGCAAACCAGCAGTGAGTGTTTTACATTCATGTAGATGAACAGCCTACTAGCCAGATTTCAAGTACAATAGTTCTATTATAATCCCTCGTCTCTCTCTCTCTCTCTCTCTCTCTCTCTCTCTCTCTCTCTCTCTCTCTCTCTCTCTCTCTCTCTCTCTGTCTGTATCGTTCAGGTGGGCAATGTCACGTCACACTCTGCAGTTCTCTCCTGGCGTCCTCCACTCCCTGTACTGTCAGAAGCAGATGCACACTTACACTCACACCCTGCCCTGCCGCTCAGCTACGAGCTGGCCTTGTCTCAGAGTGGCACAGAGGGAGATTTCGAACTTGTGTATCAGTGAGTATCTCTCACACTATATGGCCAAAAGTTTGCGGACACCCGACCTTTACATCTGTATGTTTTCGTTGAGCATCGCATTCGAAATGTAGTCTCTTCTTTAATATTATAAGAACCATTATTCTACAGGGAAGGCTTTCCACTAGATTTTGGAGATTGCCTGTGGGGTTGTTCCATTCAGCCACAAGAGTTCAAAGGTGTTCTGTGGGATTGAGGGCAGGGTTCTGTGCAGGGACACTCGAGTTCTTCTGCTCCAGCATTGGCAAATCCTCATATCCTCATGGAGCTCACTATGTGCACAGGGGCATTGTCATACTGGAACAGGTTCGGGTCTCTTAGTTCCAGTGAAGGGAATCTGTAATGCTACAGCCTACAAAGGCATTCTGTAGATTCTATTATGTGCATCCAACATTGTGCCAAAAGCCACATATGAATGTGATTTTCAGGTGTCCAAATAATTTTGGCCGTGTAGCGTAACGTCTGCGTCTAGAGGTGTGATCTTATCAATATATTAACTTAACTGCAACCGATTCTTACAATGAAATGAATAGACGTAACACAGAAATATGTCTCATTTTGCACTTGGACCATAATGACCAGTACAGCATATGGCCTGATATGGCACATTTTGTCCCCTGACTGTTATTACTGTCCAAAGTAATACATCTTTTGTTCAATCTTCTTCCAGAGGGAAAGACACTACTTGTACACTGGGAGAACTCAGACCTGCTACACACTATTGCGCCAGGTGAGGCACGCACATCTCCATGATTTATTCTTTTTTTAAAATTTTATAGAAAGTCACAGTGCAGCACTGGGTTCTGTGTTAATTGGGAGGTCGGGAGTTCATGAAGCAGCAGCCAGTTACTCCAGTCAAATGTATGTTTGTTCAGGGTGTAATTCGGATCCTAAATCATACACTGAGGGCAGAAAGCTTTAGTCGTATGTAGAATTTTGTTTGCACCACAGGCGCTTTTGTAAGTAACAATCGATCAAAACTTTGTAAGTGGAGCTCAAAAGAATGACATTAATCCATCACCATGGCCAATCAGAAACATGATCCAACATTAACAGGAAGTACTGCTCCCATGATCGAGACCCAGGGAGGCAGTTAGTGGGTGTAACATTTCCTTCAAGCAAGGTCCATTTAAAAAAAAAAAAAACTCCAAACAGATTGTTCTTTACAATAACATTGTGACTCATAGTGTCCATCTCGTGCGTTCGTACTTGATGTGCTTGTTTACCAACAATGACATTTTAGTAGTGAACCAGAACAATAAAAGAGAACTACAATCTTCCACCGACCACTGAATTTATTTGTAGTTTATCCTATGATGTTTGTTGTATATATGTGCCATATGTGTAACGTGCAGTGTGCTTCAGTGAGGTTGTCATGATCATACAACAAGTAAAATATTTCTCACATAAAGAAATCATTCTCTACACCATATGCAAAAGACACAAACACAATTATAGTCAGCAAACATGCACTTTTTTTTACTAAGTAAGTAATCCATAAACTTAAATGTAGCTCGCGTTGACCTTTGACCCTTGATCCTTAACTTCACAGATATATTCTTGGGTTGCATCATGTATTCATTTTAAGTTGCACTGGTCAAGTGAGTAAATGTTTATTAACGTGTGTATAATATGGTATAGCACGTAGTATGCTGTACTGATGCTGTACTGACGCTCGCGTTGTGTGTGTAAGGGTGTGTGCGGCGTGTAGGTCAATGAAGGGAGCCCCATCAGAGAGTGTAACTTTCACTACACTGTGCAGCGTCCCAGACACTCCTGCAGTCCCCCGACTTATCCAGCGCACCAAGAGCTCCATAAGCCTTCAGTGGAGAGTATGCCTTACATCTTCACTTATCACAAACAGATTCCCAGCTTAGTTTTCTATTCCTTTAATAATAAGTAACAATAGGTTCTTCATTTAATTAAAAAAAAAAAAAACTTATAATACACATCAGTTTCTCTCTTATAATAAAACTTATAATACACTCAGCTTCTTTCTTCTTGTCTGTCTCAGTCACCCAATGACAATGGCTCAAAAATCTCTGGCTTTTGCCTGGAATACCAAGAGGTAAGAATCTGACACTAAGCAAGCACAGATTTTCTTTCCCATAATAATTTTCTCAGGTCATGTCTATGTGCCGTGTCTGTATGAATGTGTATTTGGTATGATCAGCAGGGAAAACAAAGTGCATTTAAGGAGATTTACAGTGGCCTTGGCAAGCAGTACAAAGTTGCGCACCTCATGCCTTCAACAAAATATGCCTTCAGACTTGCTGCTAAAAATGATGTAGGAATGAGGTAGGTTTTTGAATTTAATGCTCCTACAATTACATTATGGGCGTTAATATTCTGGATCGTTCTGGGATAAAATTGCAGAATGTAATTCATGATGTTTAAAAGTACAGCTTTTATTTCAGTTGAGCCACAAACTCGGTTTTTTTTTTTTAGTCATAGTAGAGACTTAGGATTCGGATGCTTAACCGTTTGCTCGACAAGAAGTTGTGTTCGTGTATCTGTTCTCTCCAGTGCCTTCAGTGCTGTTCTGAGTTGTTGCACAGCCAGCTGTGTCATGTCTCCTCCTGCTCCTCCACCTCCACCACGTCTCACGGAGGCTGGCGTAACATGGCTGAGTCTAGAGTGGAGCACCCCCTGTGGGACAGCCAGCCGAGACACGCTCTCTTACGTTCTGGAGATGGAAGAGATTGGATCGGTGAGTGTGAAGCAAGCACTGTATTTCTACCAGAGCAGATGGCACGCAACGTACACACGTACGTTTAGTGTTCAATAGTGCTTATTAAAAACAGTGCCTTGCATAAGTATTCACTCCCTTGATTTTTTTTTCATATTTTATATTGTTACAACCTGGAACTAAAATGGAATTAACTGAGATTATATGTCACTGATCTGCACAAAGTATCCCATAATATTTATTATTATTTTTAATTATTTACAATAATCAAAAAAAAAAAAAACATTAAAGTTGTGATTACATAAGTATTCACACCCGTTGCTGTCAAACCACTAAATTAGTTCTGGTGCAACCAGTTGCTGTCATTCATCCATCCATCCATCCATCCATGTGTCCATTATCTACACTGCTTCTCCGTCTGACTTCAGGCAAACAGCAGGGCACACCCCGGACAAGATACCAGTCTATCACAGGGCCCAACTGCTAGAAGCCACGTAATTAGTTGAATGGAGTCGACCTGTCTGCAGTTAAAGTGCCATGAAATCTCAATCACTGGTTTCTACATGGTCAAAAGTTCATGAACACCTGACCATGACACCAGTATGTGGTCCTTCTCTAAGCTGTTGCCACAAAGTTGGAAGCACACAATTGTTTTGGATGTTCTTGTATGCCACAAAAGGCATTACAATTTCCCTTCACTGGGACTAAGAGGTCCAAACCTGTTCCAGCATGACAATGCCAGTGGGGTGAGCTGTGATATGGGGTGAGCTGAATGAAGACATGGTATGCTGAAGAACTTGAGTGGTTCTACACAGAGCCCTGACTTCAACCCCGCTGAACACCTTTGGGATGAACTGAAACGCCGACTGCACCCCAGACCTCCTTACCCAACATCAGTTCCTGACCTCATTAACGCTCATTGTGGTGACTGGACACAGATTCCCACAGGCATGCTCAAAAATCTAATGGAAAAATGGAGCTTATTATAACAGCAAAGGGACTAAATCTGAACCGGGATGTTTAACAAAGAACATTTGAGTGTTATGGTCAGGTGTCCACGAACTTTTGTCCATATAGTGTACCAGAACAGACAGCATAATGAAGCCTAAGGCACTAAAGTCAAAGTCAAAGGGAACTTTATTGTCATTCAGATACAAAGAAAAAACATAAAGACCGAGTACACATACTACAGGCTACACACAATACAGAACTACACGAAGACTACTATTCTGCACAGAGGTAAATCTTCACTATCTATCAAGTATCGTTCAGGGTTTAAAAAAACAAACAAAAAAAAAAACAAATTCACAATCCTGCAGAGCAACATTAAACCTATTATTAAAAAATAAAAAGAATGAAGCATGATGGTGGTAGTGTCATATTGTGCATTTCCTTTGCACTCTAATGGCCCTTTTCCACTTCTTGGTATTGGCTGAGCTCAACTCGACACTACTCGCCTTTTCTCGGTTTTCCATCGAGCAAAAGTTGTGGATAGTACCTAGTCCCCGGTACTTTTTTTTGGTGTCACGCGGTTCAGTTTCCAAGTGAGACGACTTAATACCAAAAGGTGATTTTGGTAAAAAAAAGGATATAAAAAGCGCCATTGTCTTAAATGATGATCTTGTGGTGAATGGACACAAATGTAGGACTGTGATAGTGTTATAGTGTGAGGTGGTGCAATGGAAAAGACATTCCATTGCAACCAAAGGGCAGGGGTTCGCTTCCCTGTGCATCACGTATTTCTTGTCGAAGGTTTTGCTCAAGGTAACTGATTTATAAATAAAGCAGCCTGTGCTGGTATTTTTGCCTAACCCTCTGTTAGTAAAACCGATGAGCGGACATGCACTCTGAATTTGCCCTCTGTGGTCAGTAAGCATATTAAAGCAAGCCACAGAATGACTGTGACTAATCTCCCCCTTATGCGGTCACCGACTTTTGTTGAACAGCCTCCTCTCTCCATCAGATGAAAAACTGGATCCAATTGGATCATCTGTGTAAATTAGTCGTTGTGGAGGGAATAAAACCTTTATTCAGATGTACCGAGAAGATTAGTAAAGCCGCTGTTTGCAGTGTAATACTTACTCACATCCAAATGCATAAATCCAGCACATATGCAGTTTACGTTAGGAACATAGTGCAGTATGCCTAATTAGATACAGATGTTTGCGGCTGTTCATGTGTGTTCCTCATACTTTCGTCGCACGCGTCCTCAGGCATCTCTCGGTGGACCAGTCCTGCTCTACCGCAGTGGAATGCTAAAGGTTAAAATACACGCAAAACAACACTCCTTATGACTTTATTTTCCGCTTTCTTGGGTAAAGGCCAGGAAGTGACTAGCAACATAGTCATGTTGTTTGTAAAATATTTAAGAAATGATGTTGACAGGATGTTTTTTTTTTTTTTTTTTTTTCTGTACAGGGGTGTGGGTTTCAGCTGAAGCATAGAGGAGAGGAGCAATCGTGTATGGTGAAGGAGCTCAGGCGATACACCTCCTATCGATTCAGGGTGAGTGATTCCAGAAGCTAATTTAATGTTAAACTGCCTTTAGTCTTGGATCACAGGGTCAGCTATTAGACAATTTGACAAGTTCATATTAGAAAGAAGATTATTATTATTTTTTTTTTTTTTTATTCGAATGGATTTGAACGGATTCAGCTGAATGCTGAGCAGAATTGTGCGGGCTAGAAAATACTGACTGAGGAATGAGAAAAGTGACAAGGGAAAATGTAAAAAGGTCATTTTTTTTTTGCATAAAAGTTCACATGATTTAAAAAAAAAAAATTCTTTTTGTACAGCCTACACAGCTTCCTTCTACAGAGCTCCAACTACATCCTCTGGTTCAGTTTGCCATTGTATTTTTAGTAGCTCACATGACAAAATACCCTGTGTGTTTGGCTCATTTCCTGCATCAAGGTTGAATTCCGTTCTCACTGCAGTCAGACTGCACCTGGGTTCTCTTGGATGAACTGAGCCTGATTATTTTTGTCCATACTCATGAAAATGCTGTACGAACATCTACGCAAACAAAGCATATCAGTGATCAGTCTGTTCACCGTGTGGCAGTCAGTTTGTTTTTGCTGTGGCTGAAGACTGGAAAACTGGGAAAAAATGGAGAAAAGATTGGCAAAAAAAAAGTATAATTTCTTTTCCATTTTCCATTAACCCATTATCTATACTGCTTATCCATTAAGGCTTGCAGGGAAGCTGGACCCAATCCCAGCTGACTTTGGGTGAGAGGTGGGGTAAATAGTGGGCAGGTCGCCAATCTGTCGCAGGGATAACACAGAGACCTGGGGCAATTTAGAGTATCCAGTTGACCTAATTTGCATGTCTTTGGACCGTAGGCACGGAAAGAACGCACAAACTGCACACAGAAAGGCCTCATTCAGCCGGGAGGTTCGAACCGCAGACCGCCTTGCTGTGAGGTGACAGTGCTACCCTGCCTATAATATTTTAAGAAACCACTTAGTATATAATACGAATGTATTTATCAAAACATGGATTTTATGAATTAACTTTTAGTCTTATGTCAGAAGCACAGGCGGTAGGTGGATGTGAAAGCAACGGGTGTTTTATTAAGCAGGCAAGCAGAAAAAAATCCAAAACATAATCTGAAAGGCAAACTCAAAAACCAAGAAAAGATCAGAAGACAGGACAAACAGATGCATCCAAGGCTAGCACAAACATCAAAGTCAAAGCAGCAAAGAAAGTCCAATCTAGGAAAGCGTGCATGTAAACAGAGGCTTGGCAATGGACTTCGCGAATGGAGAGTGGTGATGAGTGTCCTTAAATACTGTGACTGCAACTGAAACAAATCAATAATCAAAAAACTGAACGGAAGAGTGCATACGAATGCTGGGGATAGAGTCCGGAGCGGCCATGCTTGTACTGTTTGAAGCAGAGGATTCTGGGAAATGGAGTTCTGATCGGGTTGTGGCGAATGCGTGACAGCCTAGTCTATCTTACTGCAAGGCTCCTGCTAGGATCATTGTGTGTAAAGATATCCAAAACCTTCCTAGCCTTACACACTGAATTCTGCACAGATAATGAAACAAGCATAAGCCATAAAAGGTATACACTACCAGTCAAAAGTTTGAACACACCTTCTCCTTCAAAGTTTTTTCTTTGTTTTTATCATTTTCTACATTGGAGATTAATATATTAACATCAAAAAGATGAAAGAACACATTTGGAATTATGCAGCAAACAAAAAGGTGTTAAACAAGCCAGAATATATTTTATATTTTAGATTCTTCAAAGCCACCTTTTGCTTTGCAAAAAAATAAAGATGTTATAAATGCAAACTTAATGTCTCTGTATGCTTAAGTGGTTCTTGTAATGCATCATTTTCTTGTGTTTAAACAGGTGTCTGTGGCTGGACCAGAGGGTCACAATGTGTCTAGCGCAGTAGTGGACTACAGAACACTGCCAGACCAACCAGGCAGGCCAGGAAAACCATCACTGCACAGTTCTGTCCAACCACACAGCCTGCATGTTGTCTGGGGTAAGCCATTGGTATAGCAGTACAAAGGGTTATTCATAGTCATTTCTCTAAGAAGCAGATTACATCTGGTCTTAGTTTAAAGCATAGGTACACTAACAGTATTGCAGGAAAAAACGCTAGTTCTTGCCTAAACCGTAGTGGCATCTATGGTGACTGTGTCTATGGTGTCAAGGATGGCCTGTTATAAAATAAAGTGCAAGTGTGTGATAAATTATATCACCATGAGTACACACAGCTGTTTCAGTTGGTGACTTTAAACAGTTCAGATGTTTAACTAAACTAACATCCCAAGAGGATTGAGTGTGTACACTGCTGAAGTAAACAGGAATGAACTGTAAGTAAACCTTTAACATCACATCACTTATTATACTCTCTTCCTAAAGTGACAGCCAATATGCCCAACTTGATTGAAAGTGCAACCACTTTGATGGCATATTGTGACGAGGAGGTATGAAAGATTGAGATAACATTCACCCTCAGTTCCTGCTTTATCCTGTAAGAGTGAATCCAGAGTTAAAGCCGGAGGAGATGACTGTATTCAGGAACATTTTGTGGTATACAGTCGACCCTCGCCACTTCGCGGTTCGAATTTCGCGGCTTCACCCTACCCTATTTTTTTCAAATACAGTATATTCATTAAAAAGTTGATCGAGACAGTGAAAAATTTCCAGTTACACCTAACGTTATACCTACAACAGCGTGCACTGCTAAACAAAGCAAGAAAAGAGAGACTTAGGTAGAAAAGGCTATGACGAAAAAGAAGTTGGATAAATTCTGCCTTTTATGTGCTATTTTTATGATAAATACTGACTTGGGTGTTGCACATGAGCACCCCTTCAACTTGTAATTTCCTCTTTTCTTGCCGAAGTGGAATAAGACACTCAGGAAGTGCTGTTATTATTTTCCTACCATAGAAGGATAACACTGTCCTGTTTCATTCTTTACATAATTACCGAGCATAAATTATCATATTAATTATACTTAATAGTGAGATATATAGTGACAGAGACAGACAGTGACTGCTTATTTCTTGTGTTTTCTTTAATGTCCTGCACATCAGAGGCCCCAGAGGATGACGGAGGTTCTCCAGTCACTTTGTATGTACTGGAACTCGGTCAGAATGGTGAGAGAAGCTTCTGACCCGACGTCATCATTTTAAACCCAGAAAAAAGTATTTAGCAACATAAAAACTGGTAAAATGTTAGATGTTTGTAATTCATGCATGTGTGTGTGTGTGTTTGTGTGTGTGTGTGTGTGTGTGTGTGTGTGTGTGTGTGTGTGTGTGCATGCATGTGTGTGTGTGTGTGTGTGTGTGT
>JAOVYU010000063.1:2632460-2648135 GCA_025674565.1 Synodontis membranacea | reverse complement strand
GTATCAGAGTACAGGGGGCTGAATACAAATGCACGCCATACTTTTCAGATTTTTATTTGCTTAAAATTTTGAAAACCATGTATCATTGACAATTATGTGCTACTTTGTGTTGGTCTATCACAGAAAATCTCAATAAAAAACATTTGTGGTTGTATGGTGTCAAAATGTGTAAAAGTTCAAGGGGTATGAATACTTTTGCAAGGCACTGTATGAGTGGGGATACTCAGCTGGGGCGGCAGTTTAATTCTAATGAACTGCTTGTTGAAGCATGTTTTCTGAAATAGACAGCCCGAAAGAAGACTGGACTGACTTATTTCAGAGTTTGTAGGTTGGTGGGTACTCTGGATACCCAAATGCAAAAATGTGCAAAATGCATTTGTGTTAAAAGTGAGATTTTCTATTATGTCTCCTGTTCATTGGCATCAATTTTACAAACACAAACAAAACATTTCCACCTGGTAACAATTGTTATTCGTTTAAAAGGAATTTTTTTTTTCCTCAGCAAAGAATCGCCATAAAAGTGTAGCTTTCAGTATCAAGTCAGTGAGTTCTGATGTTTTTCTGGTTGCGTGTTCACATGAACAAGCTGCTTTACACTCAGCTTCGGCCACATAAGGCTGTTGCAGATAAAACAAATCACAAATCCTAAAAGAATTCCTTCAGCGTCAAGGTAAGATGACTGGTTTTGTATTGCATTGTATGACATGATGACCAGTTTAGTACCTAAGACCAATAAACAAGTTCTGTTTGTGTCAGTAGTTTGGGCCGAGAGTCTCAGATTGTGGACGTTGCTATGGCACATACCAAAAAATGTCACCTAAAATGAACTGCATGGGACACAATATCCATGTGGCAGTTATGAAAAAAAAAAAAAAAGACTGGAGTGATAACACCAGTAGTAGGTGTTCCATATCAGATCATTTGACCCTGTAAGAGTCGTTAGTTTAATTGTGACAGCAGAGGAAATGTTTAACTACTACAGGGCAAGAAGAAAAAAAGGAAAAATCCAGGCTGTTTTAGCTGTTTTGGGACAGGTTAGGACCACATTCTGCAGTCATGTGATTGTTGCACTTGTTGGACTGGTACCTTGTTGAGGTGCCTAATAAACTGGTACAGTTACAAGTTAATGAATGAAAGGCATGCTGAGAATGGAATCAGGAAAATGAGTAAAAGATGAGAAGTGGGTTAATCTGGAAACTGCCTGTTACTCTGATACTGATACGGTCCCATGATGAGCATGAGGGAATGTTACTTATTAACCAAGTAACCCAGGGGGTTAAAGAATGCTATGTGAGTGTGACTAAAACATGTATTGCATATGAATTTTGAAATAATGAAACTGTTTGTATGTAATTCATTTATATAATTATATTAATGACAACAATAATTATAAAATAGTGGGAAATCTGATTTTTTTTTTTTTTTTTTAGCAAGACAATCTCTATGTAGCTATATTGATTGATACGCAGTAAGAATGTAAAAAAAATGAACTGAATATTCTATTATGTTCAAAACACTTATATATAAATACAAGAGAATAAGACGACAGGAGCAGAGGGATAATGAAACATGGAGTAAAAATATATATATTGCAAATTCTACTCAGGTACAGTGGAAGCAGTCAGTGTTATAAAAACACTGATTATATCCAGAATGCTCTCATGAAATCATAATGTTATTTATCACAACAGTATTATATAATGGCCTTTACGGCTTTACTGTATGTATTGATATGTATTCATTTCTATTGTGAACTTATCACAGAAACACCACTCAGATCCCAGAGGCTCGGATCGGTTGACAGAGACGCAGATGCAGGTGGATGATTTGAAAGGCATCATGGTCCGGAATATAGGTGAGATGTCTTCTGATTTGTACAAAAGAAGAACAAATCAATATTGTTTTACATTTTTTTTTTGTAGTTATAAATTAAGTGTTCATTTTTTTAAGACTATCTATTTTTTAAACTCCACTGAAAGGTATACTATATGGACATAAGTTTGTGGACACCTGATCATGCCACCCATATGTGGTGCTTCCTCAACCTATTGCCACAAAGTTGGAGGCACACAATTGTCTAGAAAGCCTTTGAATTCTTCAGCATTAAGAATTCACTTTACTGGAAATCAAAGAGGCCTAAACATGTTCCAGGATGACAGTGATTCTGTGCACAAAGCATGCTCCTTCATATAGCTTTTCAACAGCTTTTAGAAAGTGATAACAAGTCATGTTTTGCAAGGTTGAGAGTAGGTAGAGTTGAAGATGTGGAATGGACTGCAGAGGGAACTGACCTCAACCCGAAACTGAACACCTTTGGGGTGAAGTGGAACATCAGCTGCACCCCAGGCCTCCCCGCCCTACATCAGTGCCTGACTTTACTAATGTCCGCATGGCTGAACGGAACGCCACGCCTAAAATCTAGTAGAAACTGTTCCCAGAAGAGTGGAGATTATTATAACAGCGAAACAGGTTTCAGTCTGGAATGGGATGTTCAAAAACCACATATGGATGTTCTGGTCAGAAGTCCACAAACTTTTCTCCATATAGTGTACAGTCGACCCTCGATACTTCGCGGTTGGAATTTCTTGGCTTCGCTCTATCAGGTTTTTTTCAAATACGTGTATTAATTAAAAAGTTGATCGAGACAGTGAAAATGCGCATTGCGCTCAGTTGTCTTGAGTCAATTATTTTTATTTTTTATTGACTTTTTTCCAAAAAAATTGGGTGTTATTTCATGTCTAGAGGGCTCTAGACTAGAGAGAGTCTGGAACGGATTAACCGCGATAAACGAGGGTTTCTGTGGGCGGAAAAGCTCTACTGATGGGAGAGTTTAGAGGAGAATGGTCAGACTGGCCTGAGCAGACAGGAAGGCTGCAGTAACTTAAATAATCATTGTTTACAATCATGGTGAGCATAAACGTATCTCAGAATGCAATGTTGTCATTTCAGATCTCGTAGCACAGAGAGGAGAGAAGCTGGAACTTCTCATTGACAAGACTGAGAACTTGGTGGACTCGGTGAGTGTCTTTCTTGACTCCTGCATGTTGTCATTTTGCTGAAAGTGTTAGCGATGTTCTTCTTTGCCTCTTGTTTCTTTTATAATACAGTCCGTCACATTCAAAACAACAAGTCGCAACCTAGCTCGAGCCATGTGTATGAAGAACCTGAAAATGATGATCATCATTATCATCGTATCACTCGTGAGTAAAACAAACTGTAAATTACAAAACTCCGCTCAACGTCTGTTAAAGTAAATCGTATCCAATCTGGAGTGGGTCAACAATAGACACTTGTGGGTCTGGAGATGAGTGAAGGGGACTTGTCAAAATGGGGCATGTCACCACAAAGTGAGTCCAGAGTTGTTGTATTAGATATTCTACTGTTAACTATCTTCAAAATAATGTGTGATTTGTTCAGTTTGGTGCAGCCGACCCAAAGAAATTAGCGAAAATGTTTAAGGTGTCATCATTCTTAACAGGAAGTCAGGTTTGGATAAAATCAGCTTTTAAATTTGATGTGTAAATGAATGCACAGCCTACATTTATTTGGTATCCACAGTCATATTTATAGGTTGTTCTACGTTATTATATTTTGATGAAGGATACATTATAGACTAAGGAATGTATTAAAGTAGAAAGACAGTATGCAGGGTTGTTTTGGACACACACACTTCAAATCAGAGAATGAATTTTTGCAACACCAGACTCATTTTGTGGTCATATACCCCGAATGTTGAGGGAACCCTTGTACCAAATGTACCCTTTATTTTGAGTCCATTCTGCAGAATGGGGAATAAAAAGTATTATGTCGATAACAAAACACAACGGGGTGGATGATATGCGTCCTGAGGCCACCTGATGTGTTTTATTCCTTTATTCCAAGGCAATTTGCCACAGATTGCAATGATTAATTTGTTAATGAATGATGCCGTACAGTTAACCACCGATAGCTGTATTTTAATTTGTAGAACCTAAACAAAACAAGTTAGTTCTTGTTATCACTTTCTAGAAACCGTTAAAAAGCTTTGTGAAATTGAAGTGTATTACATTCAAGTATAATTTTTTCTATTAAAATAAAAATGGATTTTTGCTGTTATGAAAAGCTTGCGAAAATGAGTCTTTGACGTGTACACTATATGGCCAATGGTATTGTATACTATACTAAAAATGCTATTGTAGACTATATCATTCCAGATTCAGTCCTCTTTTGTTGTTCTAATAACCTCCTCTCTTCTGGTAAGGCTTTCCGCTAGATTCTTGGGAGTGTCCTGGAATTTTATCCATTACGCCACAAGAAAATTAGTGAGGTCAGGCAGTGATGGCGGTTGAGGAGGCCTGGGAGGATTCCAGTTCATCTCAACAGTGATAAGTGGGGTTGAGGTCAGGGCTCTGTGTAGGACACACAAGTTCTTCCACACTAAACCTGGCAAACCATTGAACTTGCTTTGTGCACAGAGGCATTTTCTTGCTGGAACGGGTTTGGGTCCCTTAGTTTCAGTGAAAGGAAATCTTAACTCTACAGCATTCAGAGACATTCTATACAATTGACATTCCCTACAGTTTGGGGAAGACCCACGTACGAGTGTGATGCTCTGGTGTTCATATACTTTTGGCCTTATAGTGCACATGTAATATGTGCTTGCAAATATGAAACGTCCCGATAATTCATCCTTTGCATTTTCAGGTGATCCTGTTCATAATAGTAACAGCTGCATGTGGAGGTGTGACTTGGCCCAACTGCCGGAGCAAGTAGGAAGCAAAGCTGGAGCTTCTTGCTTCACACTGACTGACCTGGAAGGGAAAATTAACCACTCACTAAAGAATATTATGCCATCTGTACATTTATCAGGTGTTCCTGATCTGTCTTCTGTTTAGCCTGGCTCTCTCAGCTGCAGGCTTCTTAACAATGACTGCGTATCTTCTCTCACACACACACACACACACACACACACACACACATACACACAGGACTCAGGAGAGCCTGGAAATTAAACCCACACTTTCCAAATCCTCTCTCTTACTCCAGGATCCTCTGAGTGTTCAGATCGATTCAGCGAATGTTTGTGAGTGTGATTCCTCTCTGGAACATTTTCCTCTTGTCCGATGTTGTAAAGCAGTTAAGTTGGTGACCGACATGTATGTTCTAACATGACATCGTTGTTAGCAAGGCACATTTTTACGCACACGCACTTGTGCAAAATCAACACACCGTGTGTGACTTGAACAGCTGATTTCCACACACAAGCTCAGTAATCCCATTTTACTGTTAGTACTGTAATCCTAATTCATACACTTCAAAACTCATCTTGCATAATAAAAATAAATGATGTATTTGTAGATGCCAATTAAATGCGCTGTGTTGTGAAAAAAAAAGTGAGAAAACCAAGCAACAATAACACAATACAGTATCAGTGTGCATCAAAGAGTGTGTGATGCTCGCAGGTACAGGTTTACGGTTCTTCCCTTTTAGGAGATGAATAACCAGTGCACGGTTCTAACATGGTTGGATGATACAAGTACCATTTGTTCATGGTTTTTAAGAGCAAATTATAATCCAAAAATAGACTTTTATTCACATATACCATATACCAGCCCTGTTCCTGGAGATCTCCCTTCCTGCAGGTTTTTTTTTTCTTCTTCTTTCTTTCAGTTTTTTACCTCTTTCATTTGATCAAGAACCTCTTAAGGCAATGATTGGATGGTCAAGTGGGCATGATTATGATTAGAGCTAAGGTTTTTGGAAAGATAGATCTCTAGGAACAGGGTTGGAGAACACTGACCTATACTGTAAATTTGTGTAGGTCTGTAAATTCTGTCACATTTGTACAGGCCATATACTTTTTTTTTTTTTTTATGTGTACATAGACATCTATTCCATATAGACTTCACTCATCTACAGTACTGCTGGCTTAACGATTTCTCTAAACTGAGTTTGAAAATTAAAAGTTTTAGCTCAATGATTCTAGTTTCACTTTGCTCAAACATGACCTGTGTCATAACCTCCTTTCTGATTTTTATTTCTGATAGAAGTGATGCACATTATAACACAGTAATTACACTGCACTTCAGTTCAGAATAGCGTGTCCCTGTCACTGTTCTATTATGTACATGCCTCGACTCATATTGAGCTCAGCTGCAGATGTACTGGTAGTATACAAGAGTAATATTTCATAAGAGGTTTAAAGGAGGAGAGGAGATTGTTGATTGTTACATATGTCAATTGATTTTTTTTTTTCCCACCCACGATGCACTTTCTTGTTTGCTTTTTTGCCATAAGAATGTAATTTTTAATTTGCCAAGAATCATGTAATTATTTAATAATTCATCCAATTTTAGAGAATAAAGTTCTGTCTTAAGTGGTTGTATTGTATTCAGTTGGAGGGCTCATAATAAAAAGCAAGCTAGCATCGTTGGTGTATTCTTCTGGCCTAGCATGGATGTCTGTTACAACGCATTAATGGAACTAGAGTCTCATGTTTTTCTTCCAGATATTGAAGAAGTGAAAGTGATTAATTGTCATTATTGACACATCACAGCACACAGTGAACAACAATGAAATTTGTCCTCTGCTTTTAACCCATACGTGAATCATGACACACAGCAAGGGGCAGCTATTTTCAGCACCCGGGGGAGCAGTGCTTGGGGGTGGCACCTCGCTCAGGGTACCATACTGGTCGTGGGATTGATTCGAACCTGCAATCTTTCGATTATATGGGCGTCTCCCTAACCATTAGGCCACCATCTGCCCTCATCTGTCAATATAAGACAATGCGATGCAAATTCAACATTTCTACGTACATATAATCCAAACTTAATAATGAAGGTAAACAGAAAACTCTATAGTGTTAAATTTTAACTCTGAGAGAGTTCGTTTTAATGCTGTGCTGGTGTTTATTTTGTCCCACTCTTTGCAGTGTTAATTCAACACCTAAAGTGTTAATAATACAACAATGCAGAGTTAAATTAATTCTTTGTGGTGTTCATAACTCCAATACGTCTAAATGACACCATATCTCTAAAACCATAACGGTAAACCATATTTTTACAGTGTATAATATATTTGGCCAATTCTTCTTTAGGGAAAACATTCCAGTGCTATAGCTCATATGCCTCTGAAAGGGAAAGTTACCTTTATGTGAAACACAGACTTTGGAAAGCAAAACCTAGTTTTGTTACAGTTCGCAAGATCCCATATTAGAACATTCACTTCCTAACCCATCACAAGACTTTATCTGAAAGTCACATGGTTGCTATTAAAAAAAAAAAAAAAAAAAAAAGAAATATGGTCTTTTTCTCTCTGGAGTGTCTGGTGAATTGATTCCAAGTTCAGGATGTTTTAGGTAGTTGCTTATCGTGCTCAAACATTCAGAAACCACTTTTTTTCCCCCTCCCATTGCTTTTTCCATGCCAGGTTCGGTAAACCGCAAAGAAAGTTGCAGGTTTAGCTTGCATCAGTTGAAGGCCTGTAGACAGGAACGAACAAAGAAGCTTGAGACGTAGCATTTTTCAACCCACTGGAAATGTGCTATATGCATAACTACATAATTACCTTTAACTCCAAGTCTGACTTTTTCTGCACTTTATTGGCTTCCCGTTTCCTCAGGCCAGTAGAATTGTTGGGTCCTTGATAAGGACATGACAACGTAATGTACAATTCAGAAAAAGCTGCAATTTATTACTGCAGTTCATGCAAACGTTTCATATTCAATTGCCCTCACCAGAGTCAGTGAAACTCATGTCGCCCTCTGGATCCTGCGGACTGTCTGGCTGAGGCTCATCACATTTTTTGTAGTAATAATCCTGATCCGGGGGGCCAAATCGCTGACACACAAATAGACATGGCACGTATTAACTTTGCCTATAGCCTATTAAAGAATAATTAGCCTATATCAATGAATCCTTGTATCAGCACACCAATCAAATACCTCAGATTAAAAATAGCAAAATTCATATACAAATATACAAATATGCAAAATATAATATACAACACATCAACATGTTCTACCTTGTCAGGCCACATGAAACTGATAAAGAGGATGATGGGAAGGCCCACGGTGAAGACGTACACACCCCAGAGCCAAGGACGCTTTGCTGCGGCAAACAGTAACCGCTCCACAACTCCATGCTACAAAAAACACATAAACTTTATGAGTGTGTCACAAAACGTTTTCCAGACAGATAAAGTACAGAACATGGCGCCGTAGCAAGTGAAAATTCTCTTAAACATAGTCACGGGTATCTAGTATTTCCTAATAAAAGCTTACGGTCCAGCAAATGGTCAATATTTTAACCTATTTCTAGACCTATTTTACGTAATTCAAGCTTGAAATTTGGAAGATATCTTTTCTGTTTTACACATTTAGTTCTAGAAAGAAGCATGCTTATGTTTGATTTATGCTAATCTCATAAGAGATATCAGATCAATTCTTCCTTATTCAAGTTATTTTCACTTGTCAAGACATAATGTTTGGTAATGTGGTTACAGTAGCTTTATGGAAAGACATGAAGACAGTTCCATAGATCTAGAATCTAGATCATGACTTTCTTTACAATATATTTAGCTCTCTGTACAAAAAAAAAATCATTGCACGAGTCATTGGATGCCAATCCATTTAGGTAAGAATTCCCTTAGGTTCTGTCCATTTTAACCCACTGGTCCACTTCTGATCAGTAACCCAGAGCCTTAACCGTTTGAACCACCACTGCCTGTGAGCTTGGAGACTAGCGACAGAGTATAAACAGTGCCAGCTATGAAAGTGGAATCCCTATATCGGGTTACAGTAGCGAATATATACTCCAGCTACAATACATTAATGGTTAAGGCCCTGGGTTCCTGATCAAAAGGTCAGGGGTTCAAGGCCCTTCACCCTCTCTGCTCCAGGGGTGCATCTGTGCTCTGACTGGAAAAACGCCCAGTCCAGTTTGATCATCCGGTTTGATACTGAGCTTGGGTGTATCATGTATTTCCTCTGGGTTCCTCTGAACTAGCTGTGCCCGTAGATGAACGATCCTGCAACCCTGACAAGGCAAAGGTGATTCCTGAAGATGTTTGCGTAAATACATTTTGACAGGTGTCTTTTTTCTTTCATATCAAATGCTTGATGTTCTTCTCTGACCCATTTTACATAACACTTTGTCCGCCTGTGGCAACTCATGATATGGTTTAAGCTTCATTCGTTCAGGTTTCTTTATTTTACAATAAGATGCTGCTATTGGTGGATGTTAAAAGTGCCTTTATTTTTTGTTTTTTTGTCTAGAGAGCTTAAAGCAGCTCACTGTCTGCCTTTGGCCCCAGGTGTCCTCTGTCCAGCTTCTGGCAATCACGTGGTCGTCAGACAGCAGGATGTTGTCAAACAGCACATCTCCAGTAAGGGACCACAACTCAAAGCCTACTGCAGACACGGGAGTCATTCTGAATGGCTGCATGTCCTCAAAGTAAGCTGGGTTGGGGATCATTCGTGGCTGCCATTTTCCCTACAGCAGAGATCAGCGAACAGGGATCATTTTAGAAAGTTAATCTCTGATTTTTTTTTTTCCACTATAACCTCTGTAATGCATCATCTCTTCTGGTCTTATAGCAATTTAATTGCAAAAGTTTAAAGGTGCAATGTTTACAGTAAGCTGAAACAAGTATTCAGGCACTTTTGTTTTTTGTTATTTAAGATGCACTACAGTATATGGACAAAAGTTTGTGGACACCCGACCATGACACCAGTATGAGGTCCTTATGCAAACTGTTGCCACAAAGTTGGAAGCACACAATGGTTTAGGATGTTGTTGTATGCTGTAGCATTACAATTTCCCTTCACAGGGACTAAGAGGCCCAAACCGGTTCCAGCATAACAATGCCCCTGTGCACAATGAGCCGAGCTCAATGAAGACATGGTACGCCGAGGTTGGTGTGAAAGAACTTGAGTGATTCTACACAGAGCCCTGACTTCAACCCCACTGAACACCTTTGGGATGAACTGAAACGCTGACTGCACCCCAGACCTCCTCGCCCAACATCAGTTCCTGACCTCACTAACGCTCACATGGTGAATGGACACAAATTCCCCCAGACATGCTCCAAAATCTATTGGCTTCCCGCCTTCCCAGAAAAAAACAGCAAAGGGGGACTAAATCTGAACTGGGACGTTTAGCAAAGCACATACTGTATGAGTGTTATGATCATATGTCCACAAACTTTTGTCCATTTAATGTACTTCCGGTGCATAAATCCACTTCAAATGTACACTCATAATATCTTCTAATCATTTTACGGTATGATATTTCAGTTCAGGAAAGCCTGCATTATTGAAAGTGTGAGTGAGAGTGTGTGTGTGTGCACATGTGACTGCTAATAACAGGTTGTGTAAAAGGAACTGAAACTTGTACAACATGAACTGGAACGTATTGTTTCCATTTTGTTTCATCTTGTTATTCTCATATCAGAATGACCCGATCAGTGGTCTGAATAATATAAATCTAATTTTTCTAAATAAAATGTAAAAAAAAAAAATCAGGTTTATTAAACAGCACAACAGAGCCAAGAACATTTCAAGTAGAGTTTTACTTGATTTGTATCCTATTAGAACATAAAAACATAAGCGTACTATTGCCTGCTATCAAGGCTCTATAGACTGGAGAGCACTTGCAGTGCAGGTCTACCTGGTAGTTTGGGTTGTCAATCATGGGTGGTTTCCATTTGCCCTTATACGCTGGGTTGGGCACCATGGGAGGCTTCCACAGCCCACAGCCTACAGCACGGGAGCAGGCAGGGTTAGGAATGAGAGGAGCTTCCCACTCCCCATCCATCTCCACTGACCTGTTCCGCAGACGGAATGAATATGACAGTTAGGCTAACATTTATTTTATGACAAACGTTAAAATAATTCTTGTAAATCACATTTACATCCCACGACAAAAATCAAACTGATTAATGAATTCATTTAACCTGAGACTGACAAGGTGAAAAAGTGTGGTAAAAATGGTCAAAATAATTTTTGTAAATATTAAACAAAAGGTTGTTTTAGCCCCTGCCACATGTACATCTAATTCTCAACTATAGCAGTCCTCAGCAGTCCACATTATGCTTAAGCATGTGAATGGATCCTTTGTGCATTTTTTAAAAAATATTGTTTATAACTGGGTTTGATATAAGCTATTAATCATTTATCTTCCGTGAGCATTTTACATGGAACACTGGACCTAAATCCATCTATCCATTGTCTATACCACTTATCAATTCAGGTCACGGGGAAGCTGGAGCCAATCCCAGCCAGCTTTGGGCAAGAGGCGGGTTACACCCTGGGCAGGTCGCCAAACTATTGCAGGGCAACGCAATACATGCTGAATTAGTTTCCAGTCCATCAAAGGACACCATGCATGCACCATCCATAACTAAGTGTAATTTAGAGAATTCAGTCCACCAACTGCAAGGTGGGAGAAAACCTTAGAACCTGGAGGAAACCCTCTCAGACACTAATCAGAGCTCAGGATCAAACCGTGAGCCTGGTAAGCTATAGTTAATATTTTGCAATGAATTTTGTAAATGTATTCCTATGAAATCCAAAACCTTCTGTCCTTTGTGATTGAGAGCCACTGAGTTGCGGATAAGACTGCGATTGCTTAAGATCATTCCAATGGGAAAAATGTTAGTCTAGTGAGCCGCTTTTGTTCTGATGTGCTTTTAAAAAGCATCCATAGTAGAACTTAGACACAGAACGTGATGTAAACTACAGTCACAGCATAAGCAGAGGGTTTGAGTGTGAAGAGAGATTCGTGAACACAGTCATGTATGATGGAGCTGCCTTACACACCAATCATTTGGAGCCTGAGCCTCAGGATCTGGGACAAAGGGCTCTTCATCTTCTAACCAGCCAGTAGGTCTCTGTGCTGTAGGGTCTGCAATAAGCTGAGGAGCTTCTTCATCCCTTCACACACAATGCAGAGAGTTTAAATCTATCATCAGCAGTTATTGGTGTTAAAGCACTGCGGTATGGCTTAGTGAGTGTGCTTCAGTCTCCCCCATAACTGTATGTGTTTAGCAGACTTTTAAGATTCAAATTTGATGTCATCATCAAGTAGCTGCCCTTTGAGAAGATCAGCATAATAATAGGCAATATAAACTATTTTTTCTCTTGCACGGACTTTTCAGAAATTTGCAAAACAGTTTGATTGAACTGTAATAAGATAAAAATTAGACTTTGACCAGGATAATGTGGTTACTGAATGAATGAATGAGTGAATATTATAAAACGTAAATCTAAAAAAAAAGGTGCTTTGCTTGCAATTGTACTTGCATCTCCCACCTGTGCACAGACATATCTGTCATTAGGAGGAAGAACAAGCAAGGGTTTTGCATATAACTGAAAAAATGTTAAGATGCACTTGGTATTGTAAACTGGTATCATAAATTATTCATAATAATTACAGTACTTTGCTATAAAATCAGTAGATATGGTCTTAATCAACAAATAGTGTTGAATAGTGAAAAACAAAACCCCACAAAGGATAAACATACCAGTCATGGGGTTTCATTACGGTGGGATCTGGAATATGACGTCTGTCATCCCAGTTAAAGGGTTTAATGTCTTCCGGGTCCTCTATCTCACGGGGAGGCATCACAGGTGGATCCATGTCCTCCAGGAGACTACCGTTATTGACTAGTGTTTGATCGATGAGAATTTCAAACGTGTTGTCAGGATACAAATCTGAAAAAGCAAGGGTGTTTTTAGGTTTTTTTTTAATCTAAAACTGGTCCTCTGTCATGGTTTATTTTGAAATGGAATACACCAGAGCATGCATATGTGAGACCCTCCATTACTAAACCAGTCATGTGGGTAAATTTTGCACAACTAACAAACATATACACATTTAATAATATGTTCATCTATGTGTATATTGAACAGGAATATCTATAATGACAGTTCATTGACCCATGTAACTAGTTTTGTAATGGAGGGTCACATATATAACAGGTTAACTACAGTAATAGTAATAATTTTCATGTTTTCTCTCACTCTTGGTGTTACAGCTCATGTCCTAGTCCTAATTTATCTGTGATTTGGACTAATTTATGATGAAATTGTTGCTGCTGTCTGTATCTTTTACATTATTTGTCCAATGCTATTAAGGTTTTGAAACGTCTAAATCCACCCCAAGCCCGATCAGTGATTGCAGGCCTAATGTTGTTGCTCTTGTTAATATTCACTCAGAGTGTAGAGATGAGGGCTGTGGTTAGTGAAATAGTCACTCAGGTCAGTCTCAGGCTGCCGGGCATGTTTCTCCTCATAAAGCCCTGTCAGTGGGTTCCGGTGACGGAAGATGAAATGGACTTTGTATAAACTTCCACATTTGTCTGGACCAAACATAATGCTGTATGGTGTGGCATCATTAAACTGACTCTAAAGAATACAACAACAACAAAAAAAAGCACACATTCAGTCTATGCAATGATGGAATGCTTGTCATAAACTGTGTAAGTGGTGTTAGTAATGCCCGCACCAAACGCAGGTCATCTGAATGAGAGAGCAACTTTATGTAGCCTCCTCCACAGTCAATCCCATTTTGGAAGAAAACTTCATACCTGTGGGTATAAAAAATAGTGTTTTTTTAATCCCAAAGTGTTTTATTCCTCACTCAGCTTGGGTCACCAGTGAAATACTGCAAATTTACAGTAAATGACTACAAAATGCTTTGTTTAAAATGGCACGTTGCATTTGTTCAATGCAGGATACATATGAGCTGAAGAGTCTGTTCAAGGAGACAATCAACGTAGCTTGGTAGTATTGGGATTTGAACAGATGACCATCTTACCTACGGCACAAAGCTCTAACCACTGCTCTTCCACAACTAGCTCAACTGATTCAGTGCAATCTTTCATTAGTAGATGAATCAAGTAGCTGTAGAAGCAGTAACTGAATCAATGCAAGCTAGTAGCAGTGTTATTTTGGTGGCTCAGTGGTTGAAGCGTCGACTACAGCTCACGAGGTTGGGTGTTCAAATCCCAGATCTGGCATGATTGGGTGAGACCCTTAAACTTCAGCTCAACTCTATCCTACATCAGTCAAACAAGTTGTGCCAACGTATGTGTTATTTTATATAGCATTAAGATATTACAGTACTTTACTGTAAATATCATTTACAGATATTTACCGTAAATTTGACAACATTTTACTTGTGACCCAAGCTGTCAGTAAATTACTTTAAAAATGTACAGCAATTAACATTTTTTACAGTGCTCTTATACCTCAAAAATGTACCAACAGTTACAATTTCTTGTATTAATTGAATTCTACCAATTATTCAACGAAAAGTGGTCAAAAATCCAACCAGAATTCTGCCAGAAGCTTATTGATGGCTACCTAAATCGTCTGGTCAAGGTGAAACTCGCTAAGGGACATTTAACCAAATATTAGGGGTGCTGTATGTATAATTTTGACCCTATGTTGATTTTCAGAAAACTCAAAATAATTCAAACTTGTGCACCAAATTCTTGTTTTTATCTATTAAAGATGTATGTTGTGCAATTATTCTTTAACAGAAAAATAACAGTTCAAATTTGGTTTAAAAAAGGCCATGTTCTAAAGTCCTAATGTCCATGATGACTGTATGTAAACTTCTGACCACGACTGTATATCAGTTATCTCTTAAGGGTCATGGGGAACTTGGAGTCAATCCCAGCTGACTTCTGAAGAGAAGCGGACCCATCCCAGGGTAAGACAGAGAAGAACAACAATTCACACTCACATTTACACCTGCGTGCAAATCAGAGCATGTCTTTGGATTGTGAGAGGAAACCGGAGGAGCATGGGAGAACGTGCAACCTCCCCAGTCAGGTGGAACGTTCAAACCCAGAACCTTTCTTGCTGGGAGGTGACCGTGCTAACCAATGCACCACCATATATGCCACCCTATAATATTATCCTCTTACTGAATGATTCAAAGTGCTTACTTCAGAGACCTCTTCCATAATTTCCATAATAACAACACATTTTTTAATCCTTTTATTATTAAACCTCTGCCATACCTTCCTCAATACTAGAGCTTGTAAATGAGTGGTTACTATAGAAATTATAATGTATTAGAACATGCATATTAATGTAAATTTGATTTGAATTTCAGGCACATCACAGGTACACTGTATAGTATATAGACAAAAGTATTGGGACACCTGACCATTACACAAACAGGGACTTTCATGACACTGCGTTCAAATACCTAGACTTTAATATGGAGTCGGTCCCCCCCTTTGCAGCAATAACAGCTTCCGCTCTTTTTGGAATGTTGTCCACAAGATTTTGGATCTCCATTCCAGTTCCAGTTGAATCTCCATTCCAGTTCACCCCAAAGGTGTTTGATGGGGTTGAGGTCAGGGCACTGTGCTTGCCAGTCAAGTTCTTTCTCACCAAACTCATCCAACCATGTCTCATGGACCTTGTTTTTTGCACTGGGGTAGAGTCATGCTGGAATAAAAAGGGTCTTCCCCATACTGCATTCACATAGTAGAAGCATAATGCTGTCCAAAATGTCTTGGTGTGCTGAAGTATGTATAATGAACAAAAATATAATATAAACACTTTTGGTTTTGCTCCCATTTTGCTTCATGAGCTCCATGAGCTGAACTCAACGATCTGAAACATTTTCTACATACACAAAAGACCCATTACTCTCAAATATTGTTCACAAATCT
>JAOVYU010000063.1:2594772-2605338 GCA_025674565.1 Synodontis membranacea | reverse complement strand
GATAGATAGATAGATAGATAGATAGATAGATAGATAGATAGATAGATAGATAGATAGATAGAGGAGAGTTATAAAATAAACAGCAGAAAGATTAGGTTACCTGGGGGAAAGTAGGTCTTGTGCATTGTGAGGATGTGAACTCTTGACCCTAATCTTCCCTGACGTGCACATGCTCGGAGAACAAACAGGGGTGCATTTTAAATCCTTCATATTCCCATGATATTTTAAAGAGCATGTAAACAAATTGGTTGCTAGGGTTCGCTGAGTCACAGGAACAAGCTTAGTTAATGCTTGTTTGTGTTTAGGCTGAAACTGCTGTGTGCAACTCATTTAATCACATTCTAATAATGTAAATACTGTACATGCTTTTCGAAACGTGCAGTGACGATGCCCTCTTTTATAATAATGATTATCTGCTGACATTATCTGATCACATAGAAATGCTAAATCACCATGGCATTTTCTGACGATAAGCATCATGCACAATTAATCTTGTGGTTCTGTGTGGGGGGAAAGTGCAAATGAGTGTTTGACCAGGACTGACAGCTTTCTAGCTGTGGCCATGGAAACAGCACTGAGTGGAAACAGCACTGAGCGGAGAGTGCACTCTCACGCTCTCGTCTACACACACACACACACACAGACACAAACAGTTTCTTCCACACACTATCTCTGTCTTTATCATGCATGCGAGCACATCGTCAAGTAGCCAAATATTAGCCGTTATGGACTCGATAGCGTTTTTGCTTGAATCATAGATAAACCCCCATAGCATGGCGTTCATACACCGGCTAGCAACATAATCCATTCTGCATCTCCGTCATAATGAGTAGGTCACGCTTGCTGTCACTTCACACTCCCTGTTGACCTTATCTAGCTGCTATCTCTGAAGACTCACATGCACCATCCCTTACACATAACACCCATATACCAGGATTTTTCCATTCAGAAACGTTGAGTATTAGTTCTCGCAAGGTTTTCTTTCTTTTGGGGTTTCGTTAAATCAGGTGCAGTTGTAATTCAAAAACTCATTAATATTAATACATTTTAAATAGCAAAATACAAAATGCATTGTAGTGATGTATATTGTATTATATTGTATATTGTTGAGAATTAGTGTATATTTTACAGTACAGATAGTCGATGTTTTCTCAATTTATATTGCATTACTACTACCGGTGAGTAGTTAAACAAACTATCAATGCGACTAGAATGCAATTTCTGAGGATATAATGTGGGCTAATTACATTTACAGATAAACTGCAGTAGTACGCCGTATGAAAATACACACGTTTCAGTTTCTGGGTTGGCTTCAGTAAGCACACAAGTGTATCTTGACAGTTGTTAAAGGACCTCAGGTCTCTCTCAGGTATAACTTGGGAAGGGTAATTACACTTAAATTTGATGTAATGCTCATTTCCAAGTAAGATTTTCTTTTTGATTAAAGTGCCATATATGCAAATAAACTTACAAAATAAATAATAAAGTAATATATTAAAGTAAATAAAAGACAATAAAATAAATAGTAAAAATAAATATATAAATAAATAAATAAATAAAGTTCCTTGTTGGGTTCAGTGAGTCCCAGGAATAAATTTAAGTAATACCATTTGTTCTTTGATTGTTGACTAAAAGTTACACTTTAAATCATCTTCTCAAGACAGACTTTTGAACTTATAAAACCTCAGACTGAAGTCAGAGGTTCACTTGGTAGGATTTTTATGGGGCTCTAACAGTAGAAATGGAATGTAGCATTCATAAGTATGCTCTCATTAGTGTATAATAACCTGTAACCTGTAATGAATCGTTGTGTTTTTGTATGCTTGGAATGAGCCCTTTATATCGACGTACTGTAGGGTGCAGGTCCACTACTACAGAGCAGCAATGTTGCACAGCTTCAGTGTCCCGGAACGGACAAACCTCCAGAGACAACCTTCTGTGTTTTGCATTTTTTTTTACAAACGGTAGCATGAATCCGGAACCAAGAATAAATAAGAGGAATCTGTGTTTACTGGTGCTTCCTAACAAAGTTTGAGAACCCAAACTCTGAAAAATGGAACAGCCACTGTCCGTTCTAACGCACGCTTGAAAATGGAGGGGTAAAGGAGCAGCATTCAGGTGGTTGAATCCTACATGGAGGAACCTTTAATAAACATTTGTGTTTATTGTGCTACCATAATCTATCTGTAACCTTGCAAATGTCCTCTTTATTTAAAATGGTGTGGAACTAATGCTTATCAAGGGGCAATAATATGGATCATAAAGATCACCAGTTTCATTTTGTTTATGTAATGGCTTTCGTGGCTAATTATACTATATAATGCATAATAAATAAAACATAAACATATATTTAGACTATACTGCATATTATTGTTTTAATTTTATCCACGACGGGATATTTTCAGGTTTTTATTTATTTGGGCATTGTGAGAAGTTAATACTGAAATTGCACAAATCAGTAATCAGATCTCAGACAGAACTCCGGAGTTTGCCAAAGGTTAACAGAAGTGTGCTCTGACCTTGAAAAGTCAATTTTCGATATCAGCTTAGGCAAGGAGCTGTATTAAGTCTGATCCCACTGCCTGACAGTTTGATACAACAACGCTATGTCATCCTAAAATTCATGTTTTAGGCTGTAAATATTCTTAAAAAAGAAAGCTATTCAAAGATAATATTAAATAAATAACTATGATGCTATTAATTAACAGTATTTTTTTTTTGTTACCTTGACAACAAAAAATTATATTACATTACAAGTTCTCGGTTTAGTATCTTGTGCTGGAGTCAATATCAGCTGACTCCGCCCTGGACAGGTCGCCAATCCATTGCAGGGCCAACACAGAGACGAACAACCGTTCACACCTATGATCAATTTAGAGCAGCCAATCAACGTAATCCACATGTCTTTGGACTGTAGGAGGAAACCAGAGTACCCTTAGGAAACCCACAGGCGCAGGGAGAACATGCAAACTCCGCACAGAACAGAACCCTGGTCAAGCTTCTTGCTGTGAGGCGACAGTCTTAAGCACTACGCCTCCGTGCCACCATTGCCAATAAACTAGACTAATTAAATGTTTTTTTCAGTGCTTTTCATCTTCTTCTTAATTTTGTCTTTTCCTTTCATGTTACCGAGTGTTACAGTCGCCATCCAAGAAAAATGCTGTTTCTCCAGTCTGCATTTTCTATCCCTAAAACGTTTGCCGGGATTAAATTCAACTGCAAGTTTTATTGTCATATACAGATAACAATGTCACTTCATTACCGGGTAATGAAATTCTTGGACTCGGAGCACCCTCGGTTTTGCACGGCAGAATACGCTTAGTGCAGTAAGTCTTAAATCTGAGTAAAATATAAGAATAAAATATAAGATATAAAAATATAAGAAAAATATTAAGAATAAAAAAAGATTAGGTAAGGTGCAATGTTGGCATTAAAGTACTTATGTGTAGTGCATACATGATGTACGTGTATATGTATACATTTCATTATGTACAGTAGGTAAGTTTAAAGTGGCTGTAGTGTTAAAGTGACTGTAGTTTAAAAGTGAATGTAAAAGGATCAGAGTTCAAAGTGGGGGTCCAGTAATTTTCACAAGTGTACAAATTGTGCGGTGTTCAGCAGTTCAGTATGTCTCAGCAGTGTCTGAACTTGCAGGTGTGGGTCTGGATTCTCCTGTACTGCCTGCCCGACAGCAGGAGCATGAAGAACATATAATCCTGAAGGACCATTTCTGTAGAGCGTTCAGTCCAAAGCATTGCAAATGCCATACCAGGTCATGATACAGCCGGACAAAGATTTGGACACACCTTCTAATTTTTCCTTTATTTTCATTTCTTAAAAGATGCTTCACCTTACTTAATATAGTATGTATTACTACAGTTGTTGAATAGGGTGATTTCGTGTATACCAACAATACCTCGACACAACACCGCTGATGGTCTCAAGCACATTAAGAAGGCAAGAAATTCCACTAATGATCTTTTGCCAAGGCACAGCTGTTAACTGAAAAGCATTCCAGGTGACTACCTTGTGAAGCCGTTTGAGATAATGCTGGCTACTTTGAAGAATCTCAAATCCACCCATTCATCCATTATCCGTACTGTTTATCCATTAAGGGTCGTGGGGAATTTATTATTAATTAATTTGAATTATTAATATGAAAATTATTAATCAGCATACAAATCATGCAGCATCCATCCGAACATTTGATTTAGGTAGCAATGAATTATTAGACATCTACAATCTGGTATTTGTGGTACTTTTGAGATATGGACCCATATGATATAGAATAATTATTTAAGGCAATGATTGTAAAAGAATTTAGGGCATCTGTAACTTTTGCACAGCAGTGCGTGTCAAATGAACCGTTAAAAATTGCAATACATTTCCATTTCATGTTCGTTTAACACTATTTTAGTGTCATAATAAACATGCGCTATTTACTGTATTTTGATTATCTTTTATTACTAGCTCAAGGCAGAGGTAATTTAGGATGCTCTGATGAGGATGAGACTGAACGTTACTAATATCCTGAAGTATCTGGGGAGGGGTAATCGGATTAGAACAACCCAAGCCTGACCCCTAATCTCAGTGTGAACAGGATGTAATTTGTGGTTTTATGAAAGCTGAGACCTGGCAATGTTGCAAAAACCTCTGAGCTGCCATTATTTGATGCTTCTAATAGTGTCCCTAAGGTCTTCACAGCAAAAGAACAACTAGTTCAATGACTGAGTAAGTGGATTGCATTCAGTGATATTTCTGGCTATGTAATTTAGCATAATAGTTTCAAAAAAGCGGAACTGAAGTTTCAGTTCAGACACTTCAGCCTTTTTATTTGCATGTCCTTGTTTCAGACGATTATATGTGACAGGGACTAGACTATAGTGTCTTTAGTGCATGAATGACATGTTGCATAGACGACGGACGGTAGTGGATAACCGAGCAATAGTTTCATTTATGACCCAGGACATAGGCTTTGATGTGTCGGTGGCCTCGGTAAAGAAAAGTAAAAAAAAAAAAAAAAAACACAAGGGAAGCGCTACTACAATAAACAGAAATGAAATTGAAATGAATGCTGATAATTTCGTATGCCCGCCAGTGTAACAGGTTTATTTGTATTTGCAATTATGTATTTGTTGATTGAATTTCCACAGGAAGGTAAGACTCTGTACTTGGGATTTAATATCGCTGTCATTAGTAGCTAATAATAATTATTATCTTAAACAAGGCATAGATGGCTATAGTTACTTCTGCATGAGAAATACAAGATTCAGTAGTTACTGTTAAGCTCACAGAGAACTATTCTAGTCATTAGTAACTAAATAATGAGCCAGTATTTATTAGTAGATAATAGTAGTAACTTTAGTAGTTGATGAGTTTTTTTGCTTCAATTGCTCAGGTTCCACTTGCTCTTCGGGCCTCATTACTGAAGCTTTACTTTTGCTTGGAGTTTTCTGCACTTTTGTGACTCACTTTCTGTCGCTATGGATAGTTCCACATGTATACCCTAAAGTTTTTCAAAAGTTTTCAACCAAGACTAACCCTTGTTTCATTGGATAATCTCACCTGGATACTGTAGACCTGTAACTCCCATTGTAGTCATAAAGACTTTATCACTATCTGGTGTCACCCTGAAGAGGAAGTCTGATTGTGCAACAGTGTCTGTTTCTAATGGTGTCAAATTGTACAAATTATATTTATATAGATAATATAGCATATACATAAGTTGTGTACAACAGTACCTGGAAAAGTTTGTTCACACCTACTCATTCATAGGCTTTTCTTAAAATAGACTATTTTCTACATCAGAATCAGAATCAGCTTTATGTGGTAAAATATGTTTCATATCTTAGATCCTTCAAAGTAGCCACCCTTCACCTTGAGGACAATTTAGATTTTTTTTTTTTTTTTTTTTAAATACTTGGTATTATCTTAACCAGCTTCATGAGGTAGACACCTGTAATGCTCTTCAGTTAACATGTGTGCTTTGTCCAAAGTCCATTAGTGGAATTTCTTGCCTTCTTAATGCGTTTGAGATCATCAGTTGTGTTGTGTCGAGGTACTGTTGGTATACAGTAAATAGCTCTAATCAACAACTTGCAGTAATCTATTTTAATGTCAAGAACTGCTCAAGTAAGTAAAGAGAAACAACAGTCCGTCATTACTTTAAGATGTGAAGTGTCCTTTGTGTAATACAAATTAAGAAAAAGACGTTGAATCTGAAGGTGTGTCCAAATTTTTGGCTGGTACTGTACATTACAACACAGTTCTTTTCTTCACATATGTCAGGATGCTGGAAGGGTCCAACAATGGCAGCTTGGTAAGGCTGAAGTTTGAACATCCAACCTGCTGCTCCAGTAGTCCAACACCAAGTACAGCTTGACTCGCGCACGCATGAGCTGAGGGTTCAATAGTTAGCGTGTTTCGTCCAAAAGCCTCTATTGTTTAGTGCGAATGAATGACGGAACCGCTTTATAAGAGCCAAATATGACTTGCATGCTTACACCTGATTCACTAATACTTTACAAGTTAAATTTAGTCTTATGTATTAATTATACCATTAAAAAAATTCAACCATTTAAAAAATCTTATAAACACTGACTGAGTGCAGCCAACCTATACATATAGATAGAGGATAGATAGAGTTCATAAACACGTGAGAGTTTCAGCTCCTGAACCAAGCAGTGAAACTCCCCGTCTTCTCACCTATACGTCTCAGGATAGGATGTAGTCAAAGTTTTCTTTTCTTCCCTTTTTTTCACTCATCACTCATCAAGTTAATGATAATTGACACATGACTATTTTTGTGGAATGCTAATATAACCGTGTCACATTTAGCGGGAATGAATATTAGTGTTGCTTTAAATTGTCCAACGATTTTTTTTTTTCGCAGTTTCGTATCATTTTTTTCACATCGCCCTATATGTGTAAAGACCTTATGCCTAGCCTCCTCTGACACCTTGGTGAAGGACTAGACACTTGAAGCTAAATTGAAAACATAATTATTCAGATAATAAGTCACCATTCGTTGACCCTTCTCGTTTGTAGCCTAATTCTGTGTTTTATTGTGTAGGTCTGGTTTTGATCAAACATTGCGCTGATTCTCTACCCTGCATGCGAAGTGACGCGTGGCTCGACTCCTTGAATGATGTGTAGTGATGCGTGTCTCAACGCCATGAATAATGTGAAGTGATGCATGTGATCACTGGACAATTCCTGTCTGTAACTCATCAGTGTAAAATATTCACGGGCATTCTTCTCCACCCTTTCTGTGTCTTTCCACATCTGCGGTGCAAAAATCTTACAATCTATCTCACTGCAGGAGCCGCACCATCATCAGCAGAGAAGACTGTAATCATATGCCATGCTTCGCTCCTCATTCTCCAACACTAAAATAGATTCTGTAATTTGTCAGCCCACGCAACGACCACAGCGGAGACTGCTGAACAAATCTAACCAGACTGAAAGCAATTAACATCAAGTACATGCCGGTTGGGGCCTTTGCTTTTGTTTATAACAGGTGACTTCTCTGCTTCTGTTTTAATGGATACACTGTAGGTTACAAAACTACTATGTTGAGAGTGAGGTTAAGTTTGGAGTGAGGTTGGAAATGTTTGAAATTGACATAAAGCTGCATTGGGGGGTTAAAGAAAAGGAGTGATTCCATGTTATTATAGCTTCAGCTGTATCAGAAAATGCAGAGGGCAGAGAGTGGACATTCAGGAAATGATATTCTCTGTTAAACCTGTGGTCCAGATGAACTTTCTATTAGTCGTCAAGGAAGAGACAGCAGAGGCTGCAAGGTGAATTTGTGGTCACATCACATGGGATGATTCACAAATTAATCTAGGGGTCTCCCAGGTGAATGTGATCACAGATCTCTCTCTCTCTCTCTCTCTCTCTCTCTTTCTCTCTCTCTCTCTCTCTCTCTCATTCCCTCGTTTAGTATTTATGAGCTGAAATGTCAAGAGCCGAGAATGAAAGCGCTAGTATTCATGTTCCACTTCACCAAAACAGATTCTGTGAGTTAACTGCAAATGAACTACTTGGCTAAGCATATTTATTTTCCATAATTTGCCTGACTTTTTTTTTTTTTTTTTTTAATTAACGCAAATTGGCCTAGGGATAATTATTGGCACAGGCTTTCATTTTGTAACGTAATGGGTATGTGCTCTGTTATTTACCATGGATGCATGCTTGGTGGTCTTGTGGGTGATGTCGGAGGGAGCACACTGCTGGATAGTAAGGACTAATGAATGTCGCCACCATGGGGAGAAGCCTTTTCCAAAGGGGCCGGACGGAAGGATTAAATTAATGCCAGTGTGGCCTGCCCTTCTGTTCAAAGCCGCGGGGTGACCTGTGAGCTCCCGCCAGCCTGAGCCTGAATTATTGATAAGAGCCAAGTTGAACACAGTCCAGTGGAGAACAGCCCTCGACTAGATAAAGAGCTTGGAGACTAGTGACAGAGTATAAACAGTGTAAACTAGGAACGTGGAATCTGTAATACTGGGTCACAGTAGCTAACATATACACTAGCTACAGTACACTACATTAGGGGCAGTGGTGGGTCAATGGTTAAGGCTGAGTTACTGATCAGAAGGACATGGTTTAAGCCCCAGTACCACCAAGCTACCACTGTTGGGTCCTTGAGCAAGGCCCTTAACCCACTCTGCTCCAGGGGTGACGTATCATGGCTGACCCTGTGCTCTGAGGCCAACCTCATAACACAAGCTAGGATATGCAAAGGAAAAAAAAAAATGTTTGTGCAAACAATTAAAAATGTTTTCAATGAACCGAAGCCCTGATTTATTGTGTAATTTGCAGTCTGTCAATTTTGCCATGTGTGAGCTCAGTTTAACTCCTTTATCTCCTGTTGGCATTAGCCATCAGGGCTGGGAGCTCAAACAGACAACCCCAGGCACTGGTATTGCACAAGTCAGTGCAGTCCTTGTGCTGGTCCCAAGCCCAGATAAACTGGGGAGGGTTGTGCCAGGAAAGGCATCCAGCATAAAACCTATGCCAAATCAAACATGCGGACAATAATCCGCTGTGGTGACCCCTAACAGGAGCAGCCGAAAGGAAGGATGGGAACTCCTGTTGGCACCGGAACGGACAGCAATACCTAATATGACATTTACTTTACTCTCAACTCTCTCCTTATTTTGTTATAGAGATAAATCATTTTGAGATACGTTTGTTTACAGTAATTATCCAATTCAATATCAGAGTTTTCATAGATGCCACCTTTTGCACCTTTTAGAAGAAACGCCCCAAAGAGTTCAGTCCAAGAATGCATCAATATTTACATGGAGACAGTTAGTCGTATCCAGACATTATGATTTCATGACCTCAATTTTAATGACAAAGTGACTTCATTAGTTTGTGCACACAATTAACTGTCAGTGTGTGATTCTAAAAAAAATATTTTTGCTAAATCAAGCATTATTTTATAAGCTGATGAATAATGAGACTGGAAGCCACATTGTTAAATTAAACCCAATTTGCAAATGTAATATACGGTCAATATACTAGACTCCAATTAGATTCTTTTCTCACCATCTTCTCATTTATACAGTATGCCATCATAATTATCTGCGTAAGCCAGCTCTCTACATGACTAACTTCCCAGGGGTAAACACTGACATACCTGTATTTTCGGTCTCGGAGTTGTGCGTAAGTTTCTTGTTAGCACAAGTGGCTGAATGGTTGTAGGATTTCCATGGACTTATTTTTTGTAACCAGCAGATGAACGGATAAGATTTTGAAATTGATCCAAGCAGCATCAAGGTCACAACTAGGTCAGACATCTGAAATAGTTTTTTTCTTTCATAGTTTTCTTCCTGGTTGCTGTATCCTCTTCAAAGATGTTACGTACACCTTCTTAATCAGGAACCCAAGACCCATTTTCACCACTATCTACAATTTTTTCAATTTATCTATCCATAAAGTGTCTGTCCATCCATCAGTGTGTTTGTGCATCTGTCCAAGATTCTTATTAGCATGAAAACCCAAGAAGGGGTGGTTTGCAGAAGTGTATGTGGAATCATTATTGTAGCCTACAGATGAACGGATTAGATTATCCAAACAGGGTCAAGGTCATAGCAAGGTTAAATAGTGGCCTTTTTTCAGATCTCTAGCTTCTTTCACGTTTAAAGTATATTTTAGGGGTATTGCTGGCATACAAATAAGTAACCAGAAGAACTAGACTTGTTAGTGGTGGAGGTTGAGTAATACACTGTGTGTCTTCTGTTGCAAGTCCTTACTGGCGGTAACAGATAGGGAAACCAGTGCCACCTTTTGAAACTGATGTTTACAACTGGTGAATCTGTCACACTGCGACATCAAATATACGTTAAAGACATCAAAATAAGACATCATAACAATTACACACCGTTCTTTTGCCTTTACTGCCTCTAGTTTCTTTATCATTAATATTAAAATGTTTTGTTGTATAA
Source organism: Synodontis membranacea (assembly GCA_025674565.1). Taxonomy (NCBI): domain Eukaryota; kingdom Metazoa; phylum Chordata; class Actinopteri; order Siluriformes; family Mochokidae; genus Synodontis; species Synodontis membranacea. The sequence continues at coordinate 2,594,884 of JAOVYU010000063.1, read as the reverse complement.
CATATGGAATCTTCCATTTTTAGACCCAAAGCATAAGGTACCACAAGCCACGTATTTATCATTACAAATGGTGTTCGAGATGTGAAAGCAGCTAGATAATGTTTTTTTTTTT
>JAOVYU010000063.1:2582028-2592080 GCA_025674565.1 Synodontis membranacea | reverse complement strand
TCTCTCTCTCTCTCTCTCTCTCTCTCTCTCTCTCTCTCTCTCTCTCTCTCTCTCTCTATCTATCTATCTATCTATCTTAGATGTTTGTATTTTGTGGTCAGAAGGTCAGTATAGTATGTATAAGGACATTTACAATGTAAGTGTTTCAGACACCATACCGCTGCCATAACAGTGTGTGATGTAATAAGCACCTGCAGTGAAGATCAGATTAGTGCTACTCTTTCAGTAACCGTGTTACTTTCCAGTCATGTTTTTAACTGTGCACTTGCCGGCCATCTATAAGAAGAACAAATGACATTGCGCGAGTTTCACAGCACAATTTAAGCGAGTGGGTGAATGAGCATGTATGTGTGTGTGGGTTGGTAGGTATGAGAAGAGAGAAAATCTCCCTTGTCTGGCAGATTGCAGAGATAATCCAGCATGTCTGATGTAGAGTTAGCAGAGCTTGTCTTTCACTACATTCTTGTGCTTTGGAAAAGCAGAGGAGCACCGCAGAGTGTACTGCATACAGCCAACAGAGCGCAGTTAGGATTAGACACAAAAAAAAAAAGCCCTGCTAATTCCGTGCCAGAATTATGTTCCTGTTCAAGATTCGAGATGTGTTTGCAAAAGGAAAGCCTGAATGTTGTTACAGCATACAGCTCATATCCACCAGCATCTATACAGTGAAATAAATGGCCTTAATCTTACCGCACACTTTTTAATGTGATAAAAAAAAAACACCATATTTGAATTTGTGTGGAATCTCAAACTGCCTTTTATGAAAAACGATCATGATGAAATGCACTTTTAATTATTATTATTATTATTATTATTATTATTATTATTATTATTATTATTTGTAGCATTCGTACTGTCAGCGCATAATCGTAAGTGTTTAAACAACATGACATCTGTGAACATGGAAGCTTTTCCTGTGACCTAAATTCAAGGTAAGAGTGCATGTGCATTTCCTCCCACAGATTTGCAGCCGTAAATGTCACTCTGTTTACCATGAATAGAGCTATAATCTCCGACTGGAACAGAGCTTTTAGGCAGGCAGCCACATCACCTAAGTGCCATCTCAATCACATTTATGGGCCCTCTGTTTGTGTTTGTCATGTCAGGACGGAGAAACGAGGAGGATGTGATTCCCAGTGAAACACGATGGGTGCATTTAATTACTTATTTTCTTTTTCCATGCCACATATCTATTCAGGAGTGAGTTTAGCACACACCTGTGCCCTGAGTAACAATGGGAAGCTGTCTCATTTCTTCAGGGTTTTTGTAGACATACACTATACATACTCAAAGTGCAAAAAAAAAAAAAAAACCTTTTTAATGATATTTATATTCAATTTAAATGAAGGCATCAAAACCTTCATATTATTTTTCTCTTGTATTCTTGTATCAGAGGTGAAAACTGCATTATGATGTAATCAGGCAAGCGTATTGTGTAACCTGAAAACATATGTAATTGCACATTTTATATTTTTTCCATATAAATCATAGAAATATGTTTTTATTTTGTTTTTTGTTTTTTTATACGACTCTGGCAAGACCTATTTACTCCTATGTAATGTTTGCTGTCTGGGCTATATTTTTCCCATCTGTGTTTAATCCAGTTTTCCAGCACTATTCTGCTTTCTGTCTGCACACACACACACACACACACACACACACACACACACACAGCCAGACAGTGTTCCTTGTCCGCACGTTCAAGTGCTCGAATTTATACGCAAGATTGACGTGATTTTAAATCACAGTCTGACCCTTGAAGGGGTTTAAGAGTAGACGAAATACTAAGTTCTGGAAAGACAATGACTGCCATTGTGAAATGAATTGAGCACATTCAGCCGTACATGGCCCATGGCAACAAAAATGAGAATTTTCCCCTTTAACATTCAGTGAACTGATACGTTACATGAGGTGCACCTAATGGCAGAGACAGATGTGTAACAATGCAGTTCAGTGGAGCAAAAGACTTCTTTTTTTTCCCGAGCTAATCTATCCTCCACCCGGTGTTCTCATCCCCGCTGTAGCCCTCAGGAAACTCACTTTTCTGCATTCTTTGAACAAATGAGGAAGGGTGATAAAGCACTTACACAAATGAGTCTTCCTCTAACTCTGTTCCATGTTGAATGATTGCATTCAGTCACATTCCATTTACACGTGCCTCTGTCTGCGCATCACAATTAAATCCGTTACTAAATCCTCAGTCAGTAGCAATAAACTAGATTGACTCGGATCCAAACTGCAAGAGTGGCAGTTGGCATGCCAAATCAAAACAGTTAAGAACAGTTAAGAAACACAGATTTGGTTACTGGATTGTTCTGTGTGCAATCAGTTATTATTATGATTTTGGCTGAATTTATCTGCTGTGGATGGATAATGCAGGGTTTGTTTGTATGTTTGTCTTATTAACGTCTCACCAGGTTAGCTTACCAGCAACGGCATTACACGGCTAGTTTATACATTATATAATCCAAATAGACGCACACACCTGTCCTTCACACCTACAAGTGAGGTCAGAAGTTTACATACAGTTATCGTGTCATTGCAGTATTGATCTTTCAGTGACTTCTTTGAACTGTTCTTTTTCTGGAGATGAACAATTGTGCTTCTTTAATAGAAAAACAACATACATATTTAATAAAAAATGTTAAAAAAGAAAAAAAAAGAAAATGGAATTTGGTGCACAAGTTTTAATTTATTTTGGTCACACAGGGTCAGAATTATACATATGGGGTCAAAAATATACTGTACATACAGCACACGTAATGGCACACTTTTCCCCTGCATGGTATCGGCTCGACTAGACTTGACTCCACTCGCCTTTTTTTGCGTTTCCATCAGGCTTGAGTTGTGGATAGTACCTGGTAGCTGCTATTATTTTTCACCTCGTTCGAGTTTCCAAGCGATACCAAAATTCGACGTGAAAACGCTGCTATTGATAACTATTGATTATTCAGAGAGAATCTTCACTATCACTGCTTCATCATTGTGTGAGACGGGAAGTGCTGAACAAACTTGCCATTTTTAAATAGCATTATGGGTTTTTATTATTATAATTATTATTATTATTATTATTATTATTATTATTATTATTATTATTATTATTATACTTCACAGATTATGTGTGTATATGTGTGTTTTCACTGCTTGTGTGTGTGTGAGAGAGAGTTTCTAATGTGTTTTGTTAAAAAATTTTTTTACTATTTTACTAACAGAGAGTACTGTACACGTTACACCCAACACTGTACAACACTGTATACACACAATGGCCAACAATTACAACAAAAAGTCGAGGATATATGAAATTGCATCATTTCCTGAAAACCCAAATCCTTCTTTCATGACGGTATTCATTCTTTGCCAGATAAATGGTAGAAAGTCACAGAATCTAATGGCGATTACTTTGAAGACTAACTCTGTATTATTTATTTATTTATTTATTTATTTATTTTTAGAAAATTACAAATAAACTTTGTTTCAAAGGGCCACAAACTTACGCACCACCCTATTACAATGTTAAAGTAATGACATTGCTTACAGTTCAATTTGAGAATCAATTCTGCTGCGGCAGTAGGGTAGGCATTTAGCATTTAGCGCTGAGGCAGGCTCAGCGGGTCTCAGCAGGGTGATGGAGGAGTACGCTTCTCACGGGGGACTACATGTTGATTGATTCTGCTGAGGTCTGAATGTTTCTGTTTACTTTCCAATCACAAGCATGGGGTGTATAAATCATTCTCATTCGCACCTCAGTTGCAGTGAAGCCTACACTTGCTCTATCGCAGTCGGTCTAGTGTGGGTTGGTCTGCTGGGCTTCCGCCAGCGAGATTTTTAGAAGGCCTTTTAGGATGCTTGGTTTCACTAACATAGACCTATGCCAATACAAGAGCGGACTTTATTCTGCAGGAAGGATTTCGAAGCACACAATGGCACCAAAAGGTCACCTCCTCTATAGATATAGCCGTTTCAAACAACAGCAATTACTCCACAGCGAAGAAAAAAAATGAGCTGAGACTCAGCAGCTTTAAAGGCTGCAGTTAACATTGGATGCCAGTCGTATCTTTTTCAGTCACATGTTTCCAAAATTATTTAACAATTGCTAAAAATTTTGTAAACAATTTTGTGTGGCATATGAAAGAGCTTAAAGAGTTTATTAGTCTGATAAATGTCATAGTTTCAATTACGTTTAATATATTTAGTATTACTGTAGTATTAGTATTTAGAATTAATTATTCATGTCCCCACATGAATAGGATTTTGAGTTCGACCTTATACTGTAGGATCCTTGGTTGTCTAGTTCCCACAAGAAAATAATAACTTTTTTTTCCAGGAAGGACAGCAGGATTGCACAGGTGAGTCATTGACTCTACTCCAACACACTTTTTGTCAAATTCAGCAAATATCTCCTCACAGTCTTCTCACTGTCCATTAAGTGTGTGCGCTGGCAAACAAAGAAAGCGGCTCGAACTGAGCCACATAACGCTATTCCACCCAATCAGTAATGGGGGCGTATTCCAGCCAATCACAGGACAGAGGAGAGGGGCGAGGCAAGATGGGGTGTCATTGTCAGTGTCATTGCTTTGGCAGTGAGAATCCATAAATTTGGAGGAGCAAGCCTTTTCCAGAATCGATGACTCCGCCATTAAGGTTAGGGTTAGGTTAAAGGTGTAGGCAATAGCATGAATTAGCAGTATTCATGATTATGCCTGCCGCTAGCACATTAAGACAAGACGATTTGTGTGTGTGTTGGGTGGTGGCTAAGCGAATGAAGATTAAAACCAACGCCTTCAGTCTTTTGCTGCCTCAGACATGTTTTTTTCATGTTTGCTAATTTTGTCCATATTACTCCGATGTTTCCCTTGTGTGAGTTGCCAGTATTCCAGCCATTTTTCAGATTTTCTGCTGCTTCTGCTTGTTTCTGTAGTGGTTACAGAGTGGCAGATGAGAAGCTGCGCACTTGCTGCAGTGAATATCTGTTATTCAGGAGAGTCCCTGAAGGTGCACGGGGGCTGGCAAGGTGCCGTATAGAAGTGAATTATGATGTATGAGGCTGGCGCGTTCCTGTAGCCCCCATCAGCACGGCACAGAGCCGAAGCGTGACTCAGCCTGACACTGCAGAACTTGCACTCTATTCACAATCTGCCTACGACTGCTAAATCCATGCAGATAACAGCAGGGCCTTAATACGCCATTGATAAGACATTTCATAATGACGGAGAGCAGCTCTACAATTGGACTATAATATATTACATCACCTAATCAGTCATCCAGTTAGTACACTCCATGTTAACTACTCTATGACAGCTTAGCAGTACAGCTTGTTTATCCACAAACTGGGCTGGAATTAGATGGAAGATTTAAGACTGGCAAGTAAAGTAATGAGAAAGGGTACCCACTTGTTTACCTCACATGCCACGCATATTCATATAAGCTCTCTCTCTCTCTCTAGACAGAGCGTGCCAATGAGTTTTGACTACTATCTCTTATGTTAGGCGTAAAGCTAAAAGAGCCCAAAATGAAATTTGCATTGACAGTCTGACCTGATATTTTCACAAATTACTCTCCACAGATCTAAAGACAGTGGTCTATCAATAGAGGGTATATGAAGGAGGAAATTGGGTAATTAGGAGCAAAGCAAACATGCTAGCATAGAGTAACCATATTATAGTATCTACTTTATAACACCTAGTTATGATTTCTGAACAGTTTATCTATATGGACGTACGTTATGCCGTCCGATTAGTAGTGTGATTTTAGAAGTGTAGTTCTGTATTCTTTCCTGTCTGTTGTGCTTCATTTGTTTTACCTGAAGGTCATTTCTGTTCATAGCTTTTGACTCTTTTGTCCCTTGTCATATTATTTCACTTAACGTCACGTCTTGTTTGCTGCAGGAGGCTTCTACAGACGTGTTTTTCCCACTGTACAGTATATGGGATGGAAATTGTCTGAAATTCAAACTTAATGTAAATTAACATTTGCCTTGACTGGAACTTTGTATTAAATCTTTATTATTATGTTGATAATGTACTTGAAAGCATTTCTCTGTGAAAGGAAACTACTTGGTGTTGTTCATCAGCCTGGCATTCCACTGCAGCACAGCCTGGTCAGTGTCAGGAACTAAAGGATGGCCTACAGTACGTGGGAGTGTATTTGATGGTCTGATCTTTGATGGACTACCCTTTGAGGATATATTTTACTACAAGGGATTCAACGGCCGTAAAAGGGTGCCAGTTATTGCAGGCCAGTTTGTCATGGATTCTTCCTGTTTTTTTTTTTGTTTGTTTGTTTTTTTTTCTCAGCTCCACCTTGGTCACACCCCTGATCGTCTAGTTTGAAGTCTAATACATTTCATTTCAAGGGTGCATTTTTAAATCGACTTTATGTTATTTTTTTTTAAAAATTGTTCTTTCATAATGAGCATTTTATATATATTTCAACATTTACTCTTCTTTCAGGTAAATATGGCTTTACATGATTTGCAAATCATTGCACTGTTTTTATTTACGTTTAAAACACTGCATCCCATTTTTTTTTTGCAAACGGGGTTGTACTTATGCGAGACGAGAGGATGAGAGGGTGAGTCTTTCTGCTAGAGGATGCTGCAGTAGCCCATCTATTAGACAGAAAGTGTTTATGAGGGAAAGAAGACATATTGTATCTGCATTCTTCATCAGTGTGATACGGTGAGAGCAGATGCACGTATACACACACACACACACACAGATGGAGTGTCAGTGTAAGCCTTGTAAGAGAAAAGGAATTTTCCACTAAAACATGAAATATTAGGTAACTTAAATATTCTTACCCTAACCCTACCCTAAGATTTGTTTAAGTAAGATTATATACATTCATTCATCTTTATTAACTGTGTTGTCCTGCTCAAAGGGCACAGTGGATCCGGAGCCTATTTTGGGAACACTATTTTGGACAAGTAGCAGGGACTCACCCAGCAGGGCACCATTCACACACTCACACATTCACACCAAGGGGTAATTTAGCTAATCCACCTACTGGCCTGCTTTTAGAAGTGAACACAGGAACACTTCACTGGAATGTGTTAAATACTGCACAGACTGTAACTCAAGCTCAGGATCAAACCGGTCTCACATCATTTCACATACTTAGCTTTATTGTAAAATACTGTATCATCACTTGTTAAGAATATTTTTCTTAAGCACCAATATTTGAATTATTTAGCTTCAGTAACCACTTTTACCTGATCAAGGTCATGGATCTGGAGCCTATTCTGGGAACACTGGATGAGAGGATGACCCATCAGACCATCACACGTTCATTAGTCAAATTAATCTAGGAGCAATCTAGCACAGCCTATCCACCTAATGGCATATATAAGATAGATGGAAGAGAACCAGAGAACATGTGAACATGTGAAACAGCACAAAGACAGTAAACCAAACTACTCCTTAAATGCTTAACATTTATACACTCTACTTGGAAAAATACGTTCACAGTCACCAACGTGAACTAATGCCTTAATTACCTTGTCTGTCAGAGATGAAGAATGGTGAGCACTAATATTTACACCCACTCACCCGAGTTTAGTTAATTTTATATGAACGATGTTCATTTATACAGCTTTTTTTAGTCATTGAAGGAATTGTGTAATTAACATTAATAAATATTCATGTATTAGGAAAACTTTTAAGCAAATCTTTAATGATATATACACATCAGCCATAACATTAAAACCACCTGTTTAATATTGCATTAGTTCTTTATTGTGCTGCCAAAACAGCCCTGGATCATCGAGACATGGACTCCACAAGACCTCTGAAGGTGTGCTGTGGTATCTGGCAGCAAGATGTTAGCAGCAAATACTTTAAGTCCTCTAAGTTGTGAGGTGGGGGCTCCATGGATCAGACATGTTTGGCCAGAAAGTTCGACAGTAAACTGATTGGATTGAGATCTGGGAAATGCGGAGGCCAAGTCAACACCTTGAATTCTCTGTCATGTTCCGCAAACCTTTTGCAGTATGGCAGGGTGCATTATCCTGCTGAAAGAGGCCACTGCCATTAGGGAATACCATTACCATGAAGGGGTGTACTTGGTCTGCAACAATGTTTCAAAGTAACATCCACATGAATGCCAGGACTCAAGGTTTTCCAGAGCATCACACTGCCTCTGCCGGCTTTTCTTCTTCCCATAGTGCATCCTGGTGTCATTTCTCCCCCAGATAAGTGACAAGTGGCACCTGGCCAGTTCTGATGCTCAGCGGACAGCGGTCAGCATGATGCATTGTGTGTACTGACACCTTTCTATCATAGCCAGCATTAACTTTTAAGCCAGCAGTTTGTGCTTTTCAGCTCTTCTGTATGATTAGACCAGAATCTCTCCCCTCATTACATGCATCAGTGAGCCTTGGGTACTCAGGACCCAGGATCCTTCATTGGACCATTTTTTATTAGGTATTAACCAATGCATATCAGAAACACCCCACAAGACCTGTCATTTTGAAAATGTTCTGACCCACTCATCTAGCCATCGCAATTTGGTCATTGTCAAAGTTGTTCTGGTACTAAAATATCCCACCCCTTTACAAACACCATTGTTATGAGATAATCAATGTTATTCAGGTCACCTGTTAGTAGAGTTGGATGTCTTGAGACCGGTCTTGGTCTCGAGACCGGTCTCGAGGCCGCCTTTATGTGGTCTTGGTCTTGTCACAGTCTCGATGGTCTTTGGTCTTGGTCTTGTCTTGGTCTCAGATCCCTCAGTCTTGTCTTGGTCTCGCTGTCTTGCTCTTGCTGTCTCAGATCGACATAGTGGTCGGGAGATTTGGAGCCAACAGTATCCATGACACACAACGTAACGTTCGATAATGCAACATTATTATTATTTTGACTTTCACACCCTTCAAATGCAACCCTTCAAATGCAACAAATCAATGACATACATGTATTTTGTTGTGATTCAGACATTGGCGCACATCCAATCAAAATACGCGAGTGTAGCGCTAGTTACACGTTAGATCCAGCATCACAGTGAGCAGTAAGCCTAGTCAGTCAGTTACAGTAATGTCAGCAGTAGTAGGCTAGTCAGTAAGTTACAGAAATAATGTCAGCGAATTCTCCAGTCATAACGTTTGCATTCATAGAACACAGAGTTTTTTTGCAGCACAGGTTCAAAAAAGAAGCATTCGGCAAAATGCAGATTTTGCAAAGTCTCCTTGACCGAGCCAGCCGGGACTACCTCAACCTTCACCAGGCACCTGGAGCGTAAACACCCTGAAAGGTAAGCTAGCCATCTACCCATCTTCAAACTCTTTTACCTACCTTTCCAACCTCAGATGCCCAGATCATGTACAGTGTATATGTATTGTTGTTTTTGTATATGTATAAGTATTTATCATGTGTTCTTCTCACACGCATGGTATAAATTACTTAGGGACAGATTTTTTCTAGCTCTATCAGTGGCTAGTACTAATACAATGGGACATGATGCAATTTCAAGTTTATAATTGTGTATCTTCAATTTGATGTTACAATTCCATCTACAAATGAAGTATAATTTAATCAGTTACATATTTCCCATTCTTTACACAGTTGTTGGAGGTCTTAGCTGTTTTGTCAGATGACTTTGGGACCAGTCAGTAACCGTCATGTCAGTCCTAAACAGCACACAAAAGTTAAGGGAGTCTCTTTTTTTTGGTCTCGGTCTTGGTCTGGTCTCGACTTTGTCTTGGTCTTGACTCGGTCTGTCTTGGTCTTAGTCTTGGTAGTGTCCTGGTCTTGGTTTAGGCGGTCTTGACTACAAGTCTTCCTGTTAGTGGTTTTAATGTTATGACTGATCAGTATCATGTATTGACTAATTTTGTTAATATTACTTATGGTTTATTAATGCTAAAGCTCATGGTTTGTTAATTTTTTTTTATGAAAGTTGTGCTATTTGCCTCTTCTAGTGTTGCAGCTTTGTAGGAGGTGATGAGCTATGTGGATGTACTGCATATAGGTGAGTGAGAAAACACTCAAAAAAATTATATGTTGCATTAGTTAACTTTTTTATGTCAACAGGTTCCACGTAACTGAGTTCAGTTGCCT
>JAOVYU010000063.1:2562304-2580138 GCA_025674565.1 Synodontis membranacea | reverse complement strand
CTGTATCCTAAATTGTGCATAATTAAGCCAATCATTTGCTTAAGTATATTTCTGGAGTGTTAAAGATTAAAAGAAAAAATAACAACAAGAACCATACCGAACCGAAAACCGTCACCCTTAAACCGTGATAGGAACCGATATATAATGAGGCTTTGTCCTCATTATTCAGCAGTGAATAAAATAGCACACCCTATCCTATTTTATGTTTTGTGCGTGCAACTTAATAAAGTCACAAGACCTTGTTATATGGTATTCCATGGTTTTCCAAATGTGTTTACAGCCCAAAACAGTAACAATTTACCATGACGTATTGTTTGTTGTATTTTATCATGTGAGAAAGATGCAATAAAACAGTGTCAGAATCACATTTACTGAAACATGTTTGTGTTTTCTACAAACTCCAGCGCCTACATTCCAATCCTGTGTGGCTGTCTGAATAGCTTAAGTCTGTAGTTGCATCTTCGGATGGAATACCGATGTGTGCAATTTTTTTATTTTTTTTTTTATTTTTTATTAAATCCTCACTACACACACTTAACTCAACTCTGAATACAGCCCAGTATGCATTATTGATTTGTATGTGCATGTGTGTAAATCACTCAGTGCTATTCTTGCCTTCTGCAGCAGGTTCTTGATTGATAGTAGTCCCCTCTAATGATTTGGCTTTGGCCTTTCGCTCCAGGACACCAAGCAGCATACTAATATAAACTGGGGAAAATGAGCTGGTAAGGCAATACTTACTGATGAGCTGCAGTACTGAGCAAGGACAGTAGATCAGGGCAGAAATTGACAGTTGAAGATCGAACATGCTGTGAAGTGCTTGGAAGTGAATAAAAAAAAAAGCTTCTTTGGGAGCTTTAGGAAGAGGCCAAGCAGAACAACCCTGAAAGTTTGCCTGTGGCTCCTAACCTTATGTTCACTGCTTCAATTGGAATACTATTTTAGACTGAAGAGATTCGTTTGAGCATACGAAATATGCATTTCTTTAAAATTCATAAAACTAGTCATGACCGCAAGTATAGATGTGTGCATGAGAAGCTTTTTTTTTTTGCTTTTTTTTTTTTTTTAATTGAATGTCATATGGTGCTTCATAATTAAAAGAGGAGAAGGCTACAGGGCAGCAGTTCTTGCCAGTTCAAAGAATTTCTGCCAGCATGAACATGATATGAAATCAGTTTTTAGCAAGTTATATGATAAAAAATTAAATAATTTGACCTTGTTCGGTAGTGCATTCTAAAATGTTCAATGTAATATTGCATAAAACCTTTGTGATAATTGAGGTATTTCTCTAAAAACCATCTCGTAATTTCAAGATAATGGCTTTGTTAAATTAAGACATTTATTCCTTTACATTTACATTTACATTTATAATGCATTTATTCAGTCCAAAGTAACATGCAACTTGAATAGCTTTTGAAACACGTGCTTTATTTAGATTGAGTGTAATGCTCCTATGAACTACTCAACTGTCAGCTATAATTTGCAATCAGCAAATGCCAGACAGAATGTGGCACAATCAGCACAAAGTTAGTCAGCCTCCATCTCCCTTTCCCTTTATTCAGAATATTTTTTTCTTTTAAAAGGTTGATTTATTTAAACCACTATTCAAATTTTACCATAAAAAAAAATGTAAAACATCATCAGAGGTGTGTAATGTAAGTCAAGCCTACCTCTCAAACTAACCTTGACAGACAAAACAGATCAAGTATGCCTTTGATTTAATTTCTGTACAATCCATCTTGACTGCATATACAGACTTCCTGTCAATGGTATGCTTCTGGACAGGATACTAGGTCCTGTCTTATATAGACTAATGCCTTGAAGAAAGAATAAGCGTGTTTACTCCATGAAATCTCTGCTTTTTTTTGGCGCTCAGCCCCTGCATTTGTTTGACGTGTGATCTGAGGTCATGTGAATTAGGCATTGTACTTCTTCAGGAGATCATTCTGCCAGTGTCTCTTGCGATCTGGGAAGAGCTTGGGGATTCTAATCTTGCGGAAATCTTCAATGCACTTCTTAAGCTCCTCCTCCATTATCTTCTTCTCCTTGTCTTCTGGTTCATGGGCTGGTGAGCCACCATTCTCCTTGTTGAGAATGGTACATGGCATTGTCTTCAGAGCCAAAGTGGTGGGCTGTGCCAGGCTGCTGGGAGAAAGTGGAGGAGGGCTGGCAGAGGAGTCACATGGAGTTGTGGAGCGTTCTAAGACTGGAGTTGGAGGTGGGGGAAGTGGAAGGTCAAGGATGTCCTGGGTTTCTAAAAGGGAAACAGGGTCTGGAGGAGGTACATCTTTCAAGTCCAGGTCTGCAATGATCCCGTCCATACATAAGTCTTGTACTGGTTCTTCTGCTGGCTGGTCAAAACCTGGGTCACGGGTAGGTGCTGGGGATGATGATTTGCTACCTGTGAAAAGACAGAAGGCATGTAAAGAAATTTTAAAATTATGCAAGCAAACATAGCTTTATAACTAGTGGCCATATCAGCCAAGCTACTGGACTGACTGTAACAGTCACCATATCCCACATGCCTGGGTCATTTATTGCAATCATAGCTTCTCCTGTTCCTGAATTTTCCACCGACAGAACACCATAAGTCCAAGTTAACATTATTTATTGACCTTCATGACCGACTTGCTTTTACGTAAGTTATTACAAATTGTATTAAGCCTATTTGAAACGTCCAGTCAAACAGGTTAATTATAGTAACTCAATAGCACAGTAAATAGAATTGATTTGACAATGTTGGGTTGGGATTTTCCCATTATAATTAAACTCAGAAAAAACAAACAAACAAAAAGCAGGGACCTCCAGGCTACAATTCAAGGACTCCTTGGGCTTTACAGCTTGAATAATAATAAAAAAAACATTCCTAAATACGAGGTTTGGCTATTAAGTAGCAAGTCTTCCCAGTACAGACCAGTATGATCCAAAACAAAATGGCAGTCAATGCACTGGAATACACGTGGGTTGCCAAGGATAACGAAAGCTCCAAGTTCACGGCCATGTTAATTGTTTTCTTTGACATTAAGGGTGTAATTATGGAGAGCTGGGTTCTCCCAATGGAGTAACAGTGAAACAACACTACTACAAAAGGTTCTCGTAACATTGCGAGAAATGGTCAAAAAAAAGAGGCCACAGCTGAGGAAAAAAAAAATTATTTCTGTTCTGCACTCAAGGGAACTCGTTTCAAGGCTGTTACAGAAGTTAAGAAGAAAACAATGGAGCTTCTGAGACAACTAACCAAAGAAGACCTACTGCACTGCTCTGATCAGTGGAAGACCAAAATGCAGCGGTGTGTAGTTGCAGAATTGAGCTTGAATTACTGCATCAGTCTTGTTATTTAAAAGCCAAACCTATTACATTTCTATTACACAAGAATGAGAAACACAATGAGAAAGGCAAAGAGAACACATTAGATTCACATCATTACCTTACTTGCTTTTGTCCGAGATTTATTGATAGTCAGTATGACCTCACAGAATTTTTTTTTTTATCACATTCTCCCTTTCAAACTGCTTCAAACCAGAGAATGACCATCTGAGAGCAGATTGAGGTACCTTGAAGAAGAGAGCATGAGAAGACGTGCAGATTGATTCTAAGGCAAGTTGGAGTGGGAAGAACGTGGACGAATGCCAGTTAGGAAAAAATGCTGCTCCAGCGTTTAAGCATTTCAGGGTTTGTCAGATGAATTTGCAGAGGTGAGAGTCTTGAACAGCCATCTTTCAGATGAACACGGCACTGAATAATATAGCCCCTGGCTTTGAGGAAGCATTTATTTCTATTCAGGATGGTAAACTAAACACACACACACACACACGCACATACACACAAGCAAAGGCATATACACACACACACACACTCACCTTGAGAACCCCAGCACAGGAAAAGCTTGGTTTGTGTAAGACCAAGCTTGAACAGAATATTTCAGTGCTGATCTGTGTCCATGCATATCTGATAAACAAACTCACAAAAAAAGGAATAAAATGTATCCTTCCTTTTCACAACACTGGTACCCTCAAAGTGTATACCTTTTACCTGGTAATGTGGTACAGTACATAGTCAGACCTTTAAATACTGCTCTTGCACATTTATTTAGATTTAATAGAGCAATTCTTTAAAGGTGGTACATGCACATTTCCAGGTACAAGAAACTTAAAGGCACCAAAGGCAGAGCAATGACTGAACCGCCTCAGACAAGGAAAGGTACAGTTTTATACCATTTTTCGGAAGGCGTTTATTTGTTTGTATGTGTGTGATCATTTGTTTCCCAATGCACACATACACTTGAGTGGTGATTTAGGTTTATTGCAAGAAGAGGCAGACAGACACACAGAGTCACTGTGCAATCTGAGTTCACACGTAGGTCCAGTTTGACTGAATGGTGTTGTAAATATAGGTTCACATTCACTGAATGGAAAGACAACTTGTATATAATGGCTGTGTGTGGGTTTCACAGGCTTTAGTCGTGGGCATGTGTGGGGGCTTTTGAGTGCTGTTGGAATTATCTAGAGTAAAGAGGGGGATGGGCCACAGGTCTCTGAGTAAAAAGGATAAAAGAAAAATACTCTTCCATTTTCCTGTCAGTCTGATAAAATATGAAAGCACTGTAGCATCCCTTCCTTTTTTTCTCCACGCAGCCCATCTGTTGTCAATGGCACATTTGTTTTTCTACAAAACCATCATTACTGTTATTAGCAGCACTAATGTGATAACCAGAACCAGCCTCTCATTAGGAAATGTGTGATTGCCCATGCACACAATTCATCACCGAAGCCTGAATGACGAATTTCTGTAGCCAGATTTGTATACTGATTTAAAGGAAATAGCCACCCTAAAACACACACACACACACACACACACGCACACCGATCAGGCATAACATTATGACCACCTGCCTTATATTGTGTTGATCCCCCCTTTTGCTGCCAAAACAGACCAGACGCATCAAGGCCTGGACTCCACTAGACCCCTGAATGTGTGCTGTGGTATCTGGCAACAATATGTAAGCAGCAGGTCACTTGTCGTAAGTCGAAAATCCTGTAAGTTGCGAGGTAGGACTTCTTTGTCCAGCACATCCCACAGATGCTCGACTGGATTGAGATCTGGGGAATTTGGAGGCCAAGTCAACACCTCAAACTCATTGTTGTGCTCCTCAAACCATTCCTGAACCATTTTTGCTTTGTGGCAGGGCGCATTATCCTGCTGAAAGAGGCCACAGCCATCTGGGAATACTGTTTCCATGAAAGGGTGTATATGGTCTGCAACAATGTTTAGGTAGGTGGTACGTGTCAATGTAACATCCACATAGATGGCAGGACCGAAGCATTTGAAGCAGTACATTGCAGCCAAGAGCGTGTTCAGACAAAGAGGAGAGAAAGCTGGACAGCTGGATTTTTGTTGTTTTGTTGTTGGATTGTTGATGTATTGCCACTAGTGAAAGCAAGCAGTTGAACAGTGTTGTGAGTAATAATAATAATGATAATAACAACAACAACAAAATAATAATTATTATTATTATTATTATTACTATTATTATTATTATTATATTTTTTTTATTTAAATAGCACCTTTTATACAAAAACAATACAAAGTACTTTACAAAATGTAGCTAAAATGAAAACAGACCAACTTGTCAATGGAAGAAGTTGAAAAAAAAACAGTCGATTCGAAATTATATTATATCATATTTAGGCAACCCATGCTTTTTGTACAATTGGTCATATTTCCCCTGTCCTAGATAAAAACAGGACTGTTAGTTAGCATTCATTTTCTGACATATCATATTTCACTTATGTTAACTAGAAATCATGGATACTTCATCTAACAGCAATGCCGCCTTCTTACCCAGAGTGCTGTCTCAAGAGCAGACATGGCTGGGAGCTCAGTTGCATAAGGGAGTGCTTGGAGAGCCATGTGAGAAGATCTTCAGTGTTGTAAGGTGCAGCTGAGTGGGATGTGGGAAGCTTTTTAGAGTAAAAAGATGCCTGTTGTCTCTATGGTTACACCTCACCGTTGTAGAGCTTTACAATGGCTCGGTGGGCCGGAACAACGACTCTTCTTTTCAAATGTGTTTCCCAGTGACTTATAAAATTGTACAACTGTACAACGGTCAGGCATAACATCATGACCACTTACCGGTGAAGTGAATCACACAGATTATCTCTTCGTCATGGCACCTGTTATTGGATGGGATATATTAGGCAGCAAGTGAACATTTTGTCCTCGAAGCTGACGTGTTTGAAGTAGGAAAAATGGGCACGCGTAAGGATTTGAGTGAGTTTGACAAGGGCCAAATTGTGATTTCTAGACGACTATTTGCCATTTTACCAGGCATCTCCGTCAGTTTCCCTCCACCACATTCACCAATGAAATGGGACCACAGGATGTCCACTGACCAAATAGTATATCTCTGATGGACTATTACTGGTATGTCTGTTGATGGGGATATCTAAATGTGACTGTTAAGAAAGTGTTGGCAAACAGCCAACCAACCAAAATAACCAGCTATAGTGGAAAGGTCAAAAACTGACACTGGGAAGGTGACTGACAGAATAACTATGTCTAATAATGCCCAACGGCTGCACTTGGCACAAGACACTACTACCAGCACCACACGCAGCCCTGCCACTATCACTAAAGTGTCACAGCTGTTCTATGAATGGTCCACCACACAAATAATATCTATTCAATGGCATCCCTTTACTCCTGTTGGATATGCTAGAGAGGGCTGACAGAGAGACTGTACATAGTAACAGATGGGCTACAATCAATAGTCCAGTCAATATAGCACACCTACAGTATATGGTAGTTTTACCTGATAAAACATCCAATGAGTCTAGGTGTAGTCGCCGCTAATAAAAAAAACTGAGCATTCTGGAGAGGATATATGGATTCAGCTTCATAGAGAGTGACACCACAGGACAGCCACCAAAACAATAACGAGTACATCTGCTTCCTGAGTTGTGTTAATCCCAAGTGCTCACAGCTGGAAGACGATAAGTGCATCAGGCTTCCCCAGCTGGCAGCTCATTAGTGGAGTGACAAAAGGTCTGCTCATGGCAGGAGAAGACAGAAGAGCTGTATGCGCCATACTAACCAAATACAAATCCTTAACACTATGCTGTTTTCCCTGACTAAGGTTCCCCAGTGGAAGACTGCCCTCCAGCTGCAGTGATATTACTTTATCATGTGGCCTGTCACCTTTGCCAAGCTCGCCACTCTCACTTGCATTTGATAGCCAATTGATAGCCTATTAAAAGATCATCAATCCCTGCAGGATGTTGCCTTCAGCGGATCAAGCACCAGACTGGGCCTGAATATTATAAAAGTACTATTTATATCAGACGTCTGGTTTCATGAGCACTACAGCCAGTGTCGCCGTGAACACCCAGGACGCCCAACAAAATAACAAGTGCTTGTATTCCCTGGCCAGCATCAATCCCCGGAGTCGAGGGGAACTGAGAGTACCAAACCGAGCTGAACTAACTGAATTCTGAGCTCTAAGGCTGCTATCTTTTCCCTCACACTGATTTCTCAGAGGAAGGCTGTTCAAATATTCACTGAGAATGCTGAACCAGCTACCGAAACATCATGGATGTTGACAATCAGCATATACTCTTTCAGTTTTATTTCCCGCCTCCCACAATAAGTAAACATATACTGTATGTATATGTATTTTTTTTATATGTATATATATATATATTTGGTTTGTGGGGTTTTATCTAGTTTATCTTTTTGTATTCTTTGTATGTTCAAACAGTGAGAGAGAGAGAGAGAGAGAGAGAGAGAGAGAGAGAGAGAGAGAGAGATGTGCTATGATATACTTCATTAATTTAATGGGGGGAAAAAACCTGCATGCTCCTTTTGTTTGTGCACTGTTAAATTTCTTTCATTTTCTGTGCTGCGGAGTATATTAGATTACTGGTTTTGTTATTTCAGGCAGACAAAAGACAGCTGCTCCGCTTTGTAGATCTTATTGGCTTGGGCCAGTTGTTGATCAGAATGAAACTAGAATGAAAATTAGACCTTAGAGTTGCCACATGGTGAATGTGCTGCACTTGCCTTCCTTATGGCTTACTATTAAATTGCAATAGATTGAGTTTTGCTGGCAAGCTGTCGCATGATACAGCCACTTCTTGGATTTGGATGAGTGACAGGGAGAGATTTTCAAACATCTGTTGGTTGGTGATGCTTGGATATCAACATGCATGTTGTTTCACTGGATTTGACATTTTGATGCAGTGGAAGAAAATGGGAAAAGAGAAGATATGGAGAGGAGAGCAGAGGACGTGTAAGTGGTTGGTGGAGGTGAAGGTGAGTAAACAGAAGGGACCGATTGAAAAATCTCCAGTTTCTCAGGTCAGCCAACCTTTTGCCAAGTGCAACAGATTACTTCATATTGATTTTTCCCTCTCTGCTCTCCTTTAATTAGCGATAAAACCCACCCACTTCAACTGCCCTTACAGTACATATCACACACTCATGCACATTCTCTCACAGGGCTGAGAACAACATGCGTTCTCACGAACTTCTGTTGCTTTGTGGGTCAACCATGTGTTCAGCACAAAATAAACATGCAAAGTCTTCATTTTAATTCATTCTGGCTTTGACGATATATATTAAAAGTGCTCTTCAATTTTAATAAGAAACAAAATTTTTTTTTTTTTTTTGAAAATGATTTATCTCTATATATTCATGCACACCTGATATCACATATACTGATCAGGAATAACATTATGACCACTTGCCTAATATTGTGTTGGTCCCTTTTGCTGCCAAAACAGCCCCGACCCTTCAAGGCATGGACTCTACTAGACCCCTGAAGGTGTGCTGTGGTATCTGGCACCAAGATGTTAGCAGCAGATCCCATAAGTCCTGTAAGTTGTGAGGGGGCCCCTCCATGGATCAGACTTGTTTGTCCAGCACATCCCACAGCTCAAATGGATTGGGATCTGGGGAATTTGGAGGCCAGGTCAACACCTCAAACTCATTGTTGTGCTCCTCAAACCATTCCCGAACCATTTTTGCTTTGTGGCAGGGAGCATTATCCTGCTGAAAGAAGCCACAGCCATCAGGGAATACCGTTTCCATGACAGGGTGTACATGGTCTGCAACAGTGCTTAGGTAGATGGTACATGTCAAAGAAACATCTACATGGATGGTAGGACCCAAGTTTTCCCAGCAGAACATTTCCCAAAGCATCACATTGCTTCCACTGGCTTGCCTTCTTCCAACAGTGCATCCTGGTGCCGTGTGTTCCCCAAGTAAGTGACTCACAAGCACCCAGCCATCCGTATGATGTAAAAGAAAATGTGATTCCTCAGACCAGGCCACCTTCTTCGTTGCTCTGTGGTAAAGTTCTGATGCTCATGTGCCCATTGTTGGAGCTTTTGGCAGTGGACTGGGGTCAGCATCGTTACCCTGACTGGTCTGCAGCTATGCAGCCCCATACACAACAAACTGCGATGCACTGTGCATTTTAAAAACTTTCAGTCAGAACCAGCATTAACTTCTTCAGCAATCTGAGCTACAGTAGGCACACGGGCCAGCCTTGGCTCCACACATGCATCAGTGAGCCTTGGCCTTCCATGATCCAGTCACTAGTTCACCACTGTTCCTTCCTTGGACCTCTTTTGATAGATACTGGCCACTGCAGACCGGGAACACCCCACAAGAGGTGCAGTTTTGGAGATGCTCTGACCCAGTCGTCTAGCCGTCACAACTTGGCCCTTGTCAAACTCGCTCAAGTCCTTACACTTGACAATTTTTCCTATTTCTAACACATCAACTTTGATGACAAAATGTTCACATGCTGCCTAATATATCCCATCCACTAACAGGTGCCATAATGAAGAGATAATCAGTGTTCTTCACTTCACCTGTCAGTGGTCATAATGTTATGCCTGATAGGTTACTGTCAGTAGTTAAAACAAATACATTGTAGGCATTGCCGTAAAATAACATGGATCAGTGGGACATACAGTAGATTTCTAATTAGTGAATGGAACATGAGGGATAAATGAGCAGCTTGTAATTAAAGGCTGCCTGTGAGGTGGATTTCAGTTGCAGTGTCATGCCATTCCACCTCCTCTGTTGAAACTATATCTATATAGTATCTATAAACTATATGCATTTTGGGGAAAAGTGGCAGAACTCAGTTCTGGCCAGAAAAAAGTAAAAAGCCAGAAAAGGCTGATATGAACACACTAAGAACATCCATTGAATGGTATCATTGCAAATCTTATTCTTAAGTATCTTTCAAATTAGATGAATTTACAGGTCTCGAGTCACTTTTAAACATTACAAGTTACAGATATAAGTGACTACAGATCATACACATCTTAGGGATAATGCCTATAGGACTAAAGGGCAAAAAAAAAAAAAAAAGCAAAAGGGAAGCAAACCAGTTGGGCTTAGACAGCTGCAGGAAGGAAAAAAAGAAGGCAACAAAAAAAAAAAGTCTTGTCCAGTCATGCCTTGTACATCCTAGCGAGCCTGCCTGTACTCTTGCTGTGCATGTTGACACATAGCCACTGAATGCTAGGTAATTAACAGGCTGGCATGTTTATTTGGGCTGCTTTCAGCTCTGCTTGTGCTCATAGCTATCGAGGGGGAAGGAAGAAACTGGTTAGGCTCTCTGCTGTTTTTCCTCTTTTTTTCAGCATGTTTGTTTGTTTGTTCGTTCAGGATGGGGTGGAAGGTGTGGGGCATGGTGGCACAGCGGGTAGCCATGCCAGCTCCAGGTTCAGTCTTGAGCTCATATTACAGACTATGAGGAGTTCGGCATGTTCTCCCTGTGTTTGCGTGGGTCCCCTCCGGAGTTTGCAGGTTTCCTCCCAGTACACAAAAACAGAAGCTAAGTGGATTACTTATGCCAGGCGTGAATGAGTGTGTGAATGTACAGTAAGTGTGCATGGTGCCCTTCGCTGGACTGACTTCCTCCTGGAGCAAGATTTATCAGGATTGCCTCTGCATCCACCACAACCCTGCCCAGGGTAAAGAGCTTACTGAAGATGAAAGAATTTATTTACTTATTCAAATGAAGGAAAACACAATTAGGTTTGACAGAGTGAAATGTTTCCTTTAAGGATAATTTTGTCTTTGAGGATAAGTTTTTCTTGTGCTAGGATTTAGCAGTTGAAACGCAGAGACACACAGCTGCTCAGTGCAACACTTCTCTCTGCGTGCCCTATGCCCCCTCAATTAAGGAACAATTTCCTGGGTTAAAAAAAAAAGGTGGCATATAGTGTCCAGGAATCAATGAATTTTTGAGAACATCCAGCAGCACAGTGTTTGGTATTATAATGTAAACTGTGAGCCTTTAATGGAATAATTTAGGCCGTCTGAGGCAAAAGGATTTCACTGCACATTCTGCTCATTACATATGCTGGCAGATTAAAGGAACATTTCCTCCCAAATGGTGGATAACTGTGAATAAACACATGTGAATCAGCTGATTGCTTGCAGAAAGCTAGAAGTCAGTATGTTAGACTGAATTTATTATTAACATGCTTAGATGGTATTTTATTATTACATGGATGTTTGTGCTATTGGTTTTAAGTACTTGTGAAAGCCTAATCCTACCAAGGACACTGCCATAACTGCAGATAATTTGATTAATGGACTTACTTAGGTCAGAGACAGTGTGATGTATCACACTGGGTGCAGAGGGATATGTTTACTTCCTGAAATATAGGCAATGGAAGAAAATGGAAAATTATGTTAATTGTTTCCAAATACTTACCCCTTGCTTTTACCATGCTAGTAAATATATCTTTAATTATTTATCAAAACTCCATGAAAAAGCATGTGTTTTAGGTAGTTTATCAACTAAGCATGGAGCCCAGCAAGATTCATATTCGTCATTGCCTTCTATTCTTATTCAATAGTGGAAAGATCTCAAGAGAAGCAAGTTTATACCAACAGTTCAAACTGACATTTCTGCAGTCAAGAACTAGTTCGCTGTTTTGAAAAGGTGAATGTGAGCAAGACGATAAAGCAAAAAGTAGTAGACCAAAGAAACTGCTGGATGAAGATGCGTCAAAATCAACTCAAAAGCTTGCAAGACGTTCGAATATGGATCATTCTAAAGCGTCTGCAGGCAATGGGAAAGATTCAGAAAGTTGGTAGGTGGGTTCCACATGCACTTTCAGAGAGAAACATCACTCAACGGCTTAACACCTGCATTACAGGAACATTACACCTTTATTACGAGATGCTCGATCCTGGAGTAACTGTCAAAAGCTGAACATTATGGTGATCAATTGATAAATTAAGTGAAAAAAATCAACAAAGTATGATCATTCAAAATCATCCTTCTTCATGACACATGAGCACGGTTTTGGTTGGGAAGTTTACCGCATCCAGCCTACAAACCAGATATAGCGCCATCAGATTCCAATTGTTTATGTCACTGCAACGTACACTGTCTGGCCAACATTTTTTTTAAAAAAATGGAGGATATATTTAATTTGCATAGATTAAATCATTTCCTCAAAACCCGAATCCAAATTTTGTGACGGCATTTAATTCAAAACCCAAATCCAGATAACCAGAAGAAAGTCGCAGAATCTAACACCAATTACTTTGAAGACAAACTCTATGTATTATTTAGGAAAATCGCAAATAAAGTTTATTAATAAAGGCCACAAGCTTATGCACCACCCTAATAACAAGTCTGATCCTCCGCTTTTCAACATTTGTGCTTTCTCAAACTTGTTAGCCAGCACCAGCAAACACTGATTGCTCTTCTTTTATCCTCTGTCTTCCTTTCTTCTTCTTCATCGTCCTTCCGATGCTTCCTACCGGATTCATGAAGCCACCTTTAAAAACGTGAAATGCAGAACTCTCTCTCTAGAGGTTTGTCCTTTCTGGGCTACTGTAGCATCCCAACATGGCGGATCCATAAAAGTGGACCTCCCTATGTAGATATCAACGGCTCATTCTAAGCTTACAATAACACAACGATTCCTAGTTGCAGGTATTTATACACTAATGAAACCATACTTATAATAAAGTCTATGTTCCACTTCTGATAATAGAGCTCCCTAAATCCGACATAGTGTACCTTTAACTGCCAGAAATCTAGAATGTTTTGTCTATAATTGAGAGTGTAATAATAAGTAATAAGCAGAATTAAATTGGTACACCAAATGTTCCATGAAAACAAGACATCCTTGAATTTCCAGGCTGAAAAAAAAAGCCTGAACACTGGCACTAAATGTGAATTAATTTGATACTTTGGAATCATTCGGGAATTGACTAAATAATGTGGCTGCTAAACAAAAGTGACTAATGTTGCCTTGTATATCACACAAATAATTTTGTATATTTAGTACAGGAAAACGAATTTGTTAATCATTAGTGACTGCAAGGTTGTGATGGACCTGGAGGCTTTTCCAGGAACACACTCGGAATGGAATGCCAGTATAGTGAGGTGGCATCTCCCATGCTGTCCCTATTCCAAATCAAATGAAATAATTTCTTTGACTGTATACTATAGTTAATAATTTGTTTACCAGAGCTGGGTAATCTGCTTCGAAGGAGCCAAGTATCCTTTTGCCCTCATTTCTATTCTGGACTATGTAAGACAATCACAACTGATAAGGCAAGAGAAGAGCTATAAGCAGGAGCAAGCTTGAGAAGTGCTGAGTGCCTTGCAAAGAAGAGACATATGTTCAGGAGTGATGTGCACGATAATCCAGTTTAATGCTTCCATCTCCACCATTAACTACATACATAGCAACATCATCATCAAGGCAAATTTTGATAAAACGAGACTGTATTTCACCTGTTTGGTCTTGTTTCACATGTTGGCTCTGGGTTATTAACCGAATTGTTGATTTTGCGTTTACAATTTTACAGTGATTAGATACTGAGAACTGAGAGTAACACACAAATGGTTGGTACTTTAATTCACCACACATTATAGAAACTGCTCATTTATCCATGCTGATCTTAAAGCACTTTTCTTTTGCTAACTTGCTGCTAATGACATAGAAAGTCTTCACAAGAAATCTAACAGAATAACAGGATATCCTAGTTAAGGATATGAGTGGCTCAGTAGAAGTGTTTTCTTGTCAGGAAATAGTATGTGTGGCAAGAATCAGCCTAATTAAAGCATTAAGTGAAAAAAAAAAATACTCAAATAGCCATATTGTTATTTGTGCCTTAATACTTTCTAGAAATCTGAGGTAACAACAGCTGTGCAAATCCATAATTATCCTGAGGGTAGACCTGAAAATGTGTTTTCCATCTGCTCTCAGGGTTTTTTTTTTTTCTTTCTTTCTTTTTCACACCCTTTCATACTCTTTAAAATTTGCTGTGATTCTGACGAGTGTTCATTTTACCTAAACTTTTCTGACTTTACTTGCTTACATAAATCTGTATGCCCTGTCACCAGAATAAACACTAAATAATCAACTGTTAAAAAAAAAAAGAAGAAGAAGAAGAAGAAAATATGCTAATATAACTGCAGACCGTGTTTCGTACAAAGATAGAATTTGAATACATAGGAATGGTGGGGAAATTAAAAAAAAAAAAGAAAAAAAAAGAAAAGAAATCCTTAAAAGGCATAATAAAGAGTGTGGCTGGAAACCAGAGACAGAAATATATTAAAAAAAAAAGAAAGAAATGCTTTGATTAACATTTCTCTTTACAGCACAAATGAACAGAGCACGAAATGCTTCATGTCACCATCAATACATCTCAACAGGCTTTACTGAGCAGATTTTAGGCAACACATTAATCCTTTTTTTTTTTTTTTTTAATGTCTGTGTGCTCCATAGTCTCCTGCTCAGAGTTCAGCCCTTGATGTGCTTTGGCAAGAAGGCAAATTCCCCTTCTGGTCTAACAGTTTGTGCTAGTTAGAATTACAACGACATAACACAAATGTTTGTTTTTTTTTTTTTTTCTTCTTATGAACACACTTTGCTGTGGATTGAGATAAACTAAACATGGCAGATCATTCAGTCCTCTTGCTCCATAGTGGCAACTGTAGCTTATTTACATGCAGTCACATTGCAGATTCAGAATGATGTGCTTGTCTATCAGTCAAAGAGATTAGTTTCACACACCGATCCTGTCTACCTGCTCGTTTCGTAATGGCTTGGTCCCAAAATATTTATGAATTGTCGTTACAGATAACCAACATACAAGAATCATGCTATCAATGTCCGCTTATGTGATGGACTGATGAGAAGAACGACATCGTTATGGTTTGGTGCCAAGGCTACTTGGAGATACAGAGAAGCCCCTTCCAAGCCCTTTCATCTGGTGTTTTGCCAGTTTAAAAACAACAGAACGCCACAAAATTGAACCCCAACAGCATGACAGAGTACTTCACAAAGGCCAGAAATGGATACACAAGTATCAGGGGCTGCTTCTAGCTGAGAGGACAGAGTTGGATTGAAGTTGGGGAGTGGTCAACCATGACAAGAAACATCAAGGGCAAGTCTGGTTTGGAGGTTTGGGATGGTGATCTAGAAGGGTCTGCATCTAAGGGAGCGTGATCTCAGACAGAGGCAAGAAGGTTTAGGAGGAGGAGAAGGGTCAGGAACACGGGGCTGGTCTCACTCACGGTAGAAAACGTATTCCGTGTAGCTGGTCCAGATCTTGTCATCAGTTTGGTCATGTGTGAAAGCGCATGTGCCTGTCGAGTTGCATGCCACCATGTGAAAACCAGCATCAGCCAGCTTGTCGAAAGCCTGTTCAAGGAAAGTGAACTTCAGGTAATAGCGACAGGTGTACCTCTCCGGCGGCCGGTCAGGGTCACGGCTTTCATTCAGGGTTTCCCCAAAAACCTCTTTGGCCAACGACGTCTTCCCACATACCATGATCCGGGCCACACGCCGGAACTTAGCATCAGTTTGGCTGTCACGGCCCAGTGTGTACGAGCCTCGGTAGCCAATAGTGATGAAGCCGGTGCGCTTGCCGTCGCTGGCTGCTAGGCTGCTGCAGGTCGCTGTCCCCAAAGACGCCAGGTTCCGGCCAGCGTCAGCACTGGGTGAAGACTCCTCTGGGTCACTCTGGCATCCATCATCACCCAGTGAGTTCTGCTTGCTGATCTTCGGAGCCAGAAGCTTGACTAGTTCAGGAAGGTTGAAGTACTCAGCCTCTCGTTGTAGTCTCCCTCGCTCTGGGAAATGGTCAGGCAGAACAAGCTGCTGGTCTCGCATGTAGTCCAGGATGTAGCGAAACAGAAAGCCATCACGGTCGACAAAAAAGCGCCCCTTGGTGTCACGTGCCAGGTTCTTGGCGGTTTTCTGGCTGAACATCTCCCATAAGAGCGAGTCAGGAACACTAGTCAGAGTCGAGTAACGGGTTATGTATACCTGGCCCCCGACATTAAGTTCAATAATCTCTGGAAAGGCCAGATCCTCTGAAATGCCACTGGAATGATCAGGCAAAGCCATGCTGATGAGATGAGATTATTCGCTGTTCAGGAGGAGAAACTTCGCAGTCGAGTATCGAACCCCAAGCTTCTTGTGAACACTCTAATGACAACGTGGTGCAGAATTTCACACTGAGCCAGGGAATAAATTGTGATTAGATTGCCCTTTCAGGCGTACAGGGCTTCGAGACACGAATAAAAAATTAGTCTTGGACACAAAACGCACGATGATCCACTTCACAACAGCAGCTTTACAGGCTCTGAATTCAATAGGTCCTTGTTTTTTTCAGAGAAGAGATAATAACAGGTTTCGGATAAACAGACGCGTTTCCTCCGTCCTTCTGTCATGCAGTTTCACTCAATTAACAAAAAACAAACAAACAAAAAAACAAAAAAAAACAAAAACCGTTTGCATACGACTCTATCAGTCTATGAGTCCAGTACTATGTCCTGTCTTTTACGGGTCTCCTCGTAATCATTTAAACTATGTCCATAGCAGCCTTCTCAGCCTCAGCCCACTCAAATGGGTTGAACTTCAGTTGTAGATAACATGGCGGGAAAGGCAAACAAAGTGCTGGAAAATATTCTGAACGGAAAACAAATGCACAAACACACAGGCACCTTCCATAACTGATGCTGTATGAGACTGAAGCGCTGAAGCGCTGTTTCTCTCTCTCTCTCTCTCTCTGCTACAATAGTCCTTTGATTAGCCCCGCCCACACCGCAGCGACGTCACACACATAGTGCGCTTGTTAATTTATCCTCCTTCATTAAATCTCTAGAATAAATGTTAAACGTTTTCTTTATTGGATATTATTATTTTTTAATTAATAGTTTAAAAAAATACTATTATTACCCTAAATCCTCCTCTCTCAGTACTGGGGAAAAAAAAAAAAAAAAAAAAAAAAACTCAAGCCCTTTTATATTACAAGATAATAGGCATGGCATATTGTTAGACTCTTGCATGATCACATAAGTATTTTAAATAGACCTGTAAAAGACTAATGGTTTGCTTTATATGTGCATTTTGTATTGTTTTCTTATGCTTGTGTTTTTTTCCTCTCTTCGTGGTCGGTTGATTATTTCCCCCTGCGTTAATGAAGGAGCAGAAAACCCTTTCTATGAGCAACACTGACATCTAGTGGACAAACAACGTAGTGCGTGAGCTGTTAATACTAGGCAGCTGTCGTATCGCGGCTGTTTAAGACAAGTGTTAAGTGTGAGATGTTTTGGTAATTCATTCATTCATTCTTCTTCAGACGCTTGATCTTGCTCAGGATTGCCGTGAATCCCTAGAACGCTGGGCATGAGATAAGAATTGGATAGGATACCAGGGCCGGTTCTAGACAGGCATATATGAGGGGGCAGACAGAAATGTGAAGGGGGCACATGGTGGCGACGGAAGCGGGAAAGTTGTGGGGTGGTGGTGAGGGTGGGGGTGCTCTGG